>JBBCBC010000199.1:0-89008 GCA_037126765.1 Stenogyne calaminthoides
GTCCAAACAAAACTTCTCCAACGAAAGAGCTCCTGTGATCACGTGCCTTATCCTAAGGTTAGTAGGAATCGCCAACGTTAAACGCAACAGTGATTCGAAGCTAGCGAAAGGGTATCGAAATTTGGAGAAGGCGTTCGATTCGACAACTCTTTTGACAATCTCCATATTCTGGACGCATTTCTGAAGGTCCCTCGGGTCCTTGAAGTAGTTGAACGTAACTTTCGGATTCTTATCCGGGTCGTTGCTCTGGAGCTCCAGATACCCGGTGGAGTAGGGTCGGGCCAGCTTTTCGCCGATTATTCCAAATTGTGTAATGTTAATAATGGGAAGAATATTTAGCGGCTGAATTAGCGATTTCCCAGTCCCAGATCATGATTAGTACGAATTGTTGCATCAATATTTTCAGATAAAAGTTAATGATTAAGAAACAAACAACATATTTAATTAATCTGTTATACACAATAATGTGGCATTTCTTGTTACACCGGAATATTATGTCTTGCAGCTTGGAATTATGTGGTCACGCCATAATCTCTATACATTTGAAATGAATAAAGTTTTGCCAATCAGCAATTGAAAAAATCATGACGTGCTTGATGGCGCAATTATTGTATAAGAAATGGGATTGGTAGTTGGCAAACATTATTTATCCTCTAAAAAGAAATTGGGAGTTGGTCCCGGAAATATTATAGTGGCAAGTGGGAACCCACTATTTCTTTATTTGAGGATTTAATTTCAACCTCACACTGGATACTTTTTTGTAAGGTTTGCATTGTAGTTTGGTTGTATACGGGGACGGATTCAGAATTTTATTTTTAGGGGGCGAAATTTTTTATTGGGTAAGGGTGATAAAATTTTAAAGGGTAATTCTTGGTGGCAGATTCTGCCCTGGGCAGAAAAGACTATTTTAGACTTGAAGGGCTTGATTGAGGACAGATTCTTGGGTGGACTTGATTGAGGGCAAAGATTTTTTAATGATTCCGCCCATTTAGCACCTCCCAATTTTAAAATTCCAACACAGGAGCGAAATGACAAAATTTAACGATTTTAAGGTATAAATATAAAATTTTTGACATATATTATATAAAAAAAAATTTAATCCTAAGCCCCCCCCCCCCCACACCCACACACACATCCCATCTAGAAATTCAGAGTCGCCATCTAATAAATACATAGTTTTATTTAGCAATGATGAGTTCTTTTATATGGAACCAAACTTAGAAATAGAAGTACTACTACTTTCTCATTCCAAGATTACTCTTTCGCTCCTGTAACTTTACCTCTAGTACTCCTTAATAATACCACATTTTTTCCAAATTTAAAAAAGTGCGGTTTACTAATAATCTGATGCAACTAATTATTAGTAATTTGCATTTTGAGTTTATCTACACTAGAAACCGAAGAAAAAAAATTCTTTGATCCTATAATTTTTCTGTAATTTATTTTTTATCCTAAAAAAATTTACTATCCAATTTTAATCCCCTAACTATCTCGATTGTCCAATCTTGATCTCATTTTCGAAGGAAAATAAAAAATGTTGTCATTTTCGGTCATGAGCTAGTCATGTATCGGTTAAAATTATGGGCTTTCGAGCTCATAGTTGACGTGGACACTGACTGCTAAAAGAAAAATTCATTTTTCTAAAAAATTAGAAAGAACAAGAAAATTTCTCCTTATAAGTGCAGAAAAAATGAATTGTTAGCGTCCACATCAACTACAGGCTCGGAAAACCCCAATTTTAACCAGCACGTGTCTTGCTCGTGATAAAAAAGATAAAATTTTATGTTTTTGGACAAAAATCAGACTAAAATTGGACAATCGAAAAATTATGGGACCCAAAAAAAAAAATTCTCAAAGAAAACCAAACACGGCCACGTGTATACTGAGAGTACTGTTCTGCATAAAGTGTATATATCAGAAAATAAAGTGTACAAGATCTTTTGGGGAAAAAAAAGACTTGAATGCTCCCCCTTTGTACCCCACAATTGTCGAAAGTAAAGATGCTAATAAGAAAAAGGACCATTCTCGATCCACATAAGTGAACTTTAATCAAGAGGGGTCAATTTAAAATAAAAGCTAGAAGAAAGGATCAATAATTGTATCCTCCCTCTGTCCAGAATGACTGCAACAATTAATTTTTACATGTATTTTTGCGAATGAGTTTAGTAATTGAAATGATAAGATGATTTTTTATGAGGGGTATGATAGATAAGGGGCTCATCTATCATATCTCTCCTTAAAATTCACTTTATCATTTCAATTATTTATACAAAACACGCTCGCAAAAATGCGTGTAAAAGTTAACCGTTGCAGTCATCCTGAGAGAGGGGGAATATTAAACATTATCCTCAAAAAGGAAATTAAGTAATAATTGTACTAGTGTTTTAATTTAACAATATGTGGAAAATTGAAATTCACATACAGCTGGTGGAAAGATGATTTCTACTCAATGGTCCCCCATAAATTAGGAGAACATTGGTCGTATTCTGGTTGTAAGCAACTCTTACGAGAAATCTACCAAAGCAAAAGGGGAACTACTCAACAAATGAAGGCAATTAAAAAAATAAAAATAAAAAAGAAAGCAAAAATGGTCGCTCCCCACAAAAAGAAACATGTATTATATATATATATATATATATATATATATATATATATATATATGGGGCCCAGGTAGAGGTCTGAATAGGCTAAGTCAAGCTTCTCGTTGGAAAAAATTGAGATGCATATAATTGTTAGGCTCATACCTATCAAGTTTTTGTCTTATACTATTACTTTTAAAAACTAATAGAAGAACTAATATTATTACTAGTGGTGTAGGTGCACAATATGTACATAATACATTCTCATCAAATAAATATAATTAATTAACATTAATTATGTTCCAATCATGTTTATTGCGCTTGCACATGTATGTATTTGGATATATGAAATGGGCTTAGTGAATTTGATGATCGGTTGTTTCTGGTAGGCTGCGCCGAGTCCTACCGTTGATGATGGGCCTTGAAATCATGGGCCAGCCCAAAGGTTACGCCATACGCCCATAAGTCTTGATTTTTGACTTGCAAATTGCAATCCACGCCTCAGATCCATTGAGTTATTGTGTATATTGTGTACAATAATAATTAAATATGACACCCTTTTGTTTTATATATATATATATATATATACATCCAATTCCACACATTAAAAAATTGTCATTTGATAAACGGCAAAATATAAGATAAAAAAGTTTCACACAAAAAATTGTGAAACTGATTAAGGAGTGTGACTTATATTATTAAATTGTATTAGTTGTGAGAACCGAAGGATGTGAATTTTCACTATAAAATGTATTATTCATAACACTGAAGTTTGTGATTTATATTACAAAATGATATTAGTCATGATAATTGAAGGGTCATGCCTATTAAAAAAGAACCAATTTCACGGTGAACAAGTTTCACAGCATACCAACTTTAGTATCAATTTCATAGTATAAACGAATTTCAAATGAGAGTTTGTGTTAAATAAGAAAATTGAGTAATTCATAAAAGGATTAATATATACTGATCAGTTCCTAAAATATCAGGTACAATATGATTTGATGTTACTGGTTAAGCTATAATTCTTTGGCAGAATACTTGACTAAATTAATATTTACTTATAATGGCTCATTAATTGCCTTAATTAATTATTATAGAGGAATCTCCCAATCTTAAATATATTGATATAGATATGTACTCCCATATTAGGATAGACTAAACTAAGATTTATCGATTACAACAGTAAGTAGATATTTATAAATATTTTCTCTAGATTCTTGCGGAAAGAATTCCGCCTCATTTAAAAGTCCAAACTTGTAGTGAGGTGCGATATTAATTCGTTTCACTCGTAAGCCGAATCATTACCTCTGCCCTATGGGGAGGAGACCCAATGAGTGGACAATTTTAAATGGGTGGAGTGCTTTTCACGAGAATCGAACCCAGGATCTTGGCTGAGCCAGAGGATCTTGTAGGGCTAAGTTATCCTATGACCTGTCAACTTCGAGCCCAAACTTGTAGTGAGGTGCGATATTAATTCATTTCACTCGTGAGCCGAATCATTACCTCTGCCCTATGGGGAGGAGGCCTAACGAGTGGACAATTTTAAATGGGTGGAGTGCTTTCCACGGAAATCGAACCCCAGAATCTGGGCTGAGCCAGAGGCTCTTGTGGGGCTGAGTTATCCTCTGAACTGTCAACTTCAAGTCCAAACTTGTAGTGAGGTGCGATATTATTTCGTTTCACTCGTGAGCCGAATCATTACCTCTGCCTTATGGGAAGGAAACCCAACGAGTGGACAATTTTAAATGGGTGGAGTGCTTTTCACGGGAATCGAACCCAGGATCTGGACTGAGCCAAAGGCTCTTGTGGGGCAGAGTTGTCCTCAGGTATCATTGGAAGGAAGAGGAGGCCCAACAAGTGTATAATAAAAAATAAAATGTGGGGAGGAGGCCCAACGAGTGGACAATTTTAAATGGGTGGAATGCTTTTCACGGGAATCGAACCCAGGATCTGGACTGAGTCAGAGGCTCTTGTGGGCAGAGTTATCCTCTGGGCTGTCAACTTCATCATTGGAAGGAAGAGAAGAACCAACAAGTGTAACGAGGGCATGCGTCTAGAGGCTCTTGTTGGGGAAACTCCGTCCCCCATTCATACTAACGGAAAAACAAAACAAACGAGAAATAAATGAAGAAACAAAACCACAATCAACAACACAAGAATTTAGGTGGAAAACTCCAAAATCGGAGAAAAATCACGGACCACGAAAGAAACATCACTATATGATAAATTTCTACAATCATACAGATTTTCCCTCTCTCGCTCGACACCCCTACACTATTACAAGTCTACATGACTCTCACCTTCTCACAAATATGAGAAAATAATTTAATTAGAATCAAACACTAGACTAAAGTGTATTGACCGGTGCACTTGTAACAAAGACACAAAGACTCCTTATATAGGATTTGGAAGTCTCATTTCTTTGTTCTCATCCGATGTGGGATAAAAATTCCTTTTATTTTAACACCAATCCCAACAGCTCTGATATTATGGAACAATTCCGTTTCATCTAAAAATCTGAATTTATAGAGAGGTGCGAAATTAATTCGTTTGTTTAATTTTTCTAACACTTGCAACCTATACAAGATTCGTTTATTGTTTTCTACGATATTAAAAACCTGTACCCCCTATATAAGAATTGCCGTGCATGATTCATTTTCTTGTTCTCTAAGAAATTAAAAAAAGAGCTGCAATATTAATTCAAATGGCACGCCTCTCAATCCACCACCTATGGCGTAGGCACTACTCTGTATCAACTCTTCGTAAATTTTTCACTACTCAAATCCAAAATTCATCGTCGCCCTGCATATCCCCCATTCAGGTATATATTAAAACCTTAATTACTATGAAAAGTTGTTTTCTAACAACCTCTTTTTCTAAAAAAAAAAAAAAAAAAACCTCTTTAATTTATTGTTGTTCTTGATTACTTTATTAATTCTATGGATTTTTTAGCACCACTATAATTTAGTTATAAACAAGCTGCAAGTTTATGAATTATGACTACCTTTTATACTGCGACTGAGGCTGTACATTATATATATGGAGAATTAATTGTAAAAATAGTCTCGCAATTTTTTTTCGATTGCCCTTTAATTATTTATGCTTGAAATTTCGATTGCCCTTTAAGTATTTATGCTTGAAAATATATATTCTCTTTTTTTTTTTCAGTCTCATCCGTTAAATAACGGATGCTACATAAAATTCATATTAGACTCGTTTGTAATAATCTATAATGCATGTGAGTAACGTTAATAAAGTTGACGAAATTTTCGAACGGGTCTAAAAGTTGTCATATATATAAGAACTTTTTGCAAATTGTTTTTTTTTCCTGTGAGACTAGTCTTGATTAACCTTATCTATTGCTTATAAAATACTATGATATTTTGTAGTCGACTGATCTGGCTAATAATTTTTGCTTTGATGTTGAATGGGTGCCGGCGGCCGGCCGAGGTTCAAAACCCAACAAAATGTGCGCGCGGTGTTGCTAGTTTGTCTTTTATTTTGCTTTGGATTTCGATTTTTTTTTTATAAAATATACCCCTCCTATTCTTTTTAGATGTCATTGTTGTGGATTTAAATAAACAAATTAATTCTGCAATTCTCTACAAGTTCGGACTTTTAGATAAGACTGAATTCTTTCATGGTATCGAGCCTTGTGCTCACGCCAAATCCCGGGTTCGATTCCCGTGGAAAGTACTCCACCAATTTAAAATTAAAATTGTCCACTCGTTGGGCTTCCTCCCTAAAGGGCAGAGGCAATGATTCGGCCCACGAGTGTGGGGAGTGTGGAGGAAATTAAATAAACGAATTAATTATGCAACTCTCTACAAGTTTAGACTTTTAGATGAGACGAAATTCTTTCAGGCACTAAAATTAAACTAATACGCGGGTAAAAAAAATGCATTATTAAATTAAATATTTTAAATTTTTATTTAGTTTGATCAGTTCAGTTTAATTATTGTAAAAAAAATATATTATAGCGTATGTGTTGTGTTTTCAATTTTATAGCGTGTTGATTAAAATATTGTATCGATACTATGAAAAATATATTTTATTTAAACTAATTTTTAACTTAAAACTATATTTATTGAAAACATAAATGAGGTTTAATATCATAAATAAGTCAAATAAATAGAATGAGAGTATTTCAAAATAAGAGCTTGTGTGGTGAATTGGGAGTGATTCACCTAGATAAGAGATTCTGGATTTTTAAGACAAATTAAGAATACTTTTTATGTCAAAATTAATCTTAATTAGTAATAATTAAATATTTTTAACAATAATTATTATTGATTGGAAAATTATTCACATAGCGCATTTTTAGAAAATTAAAAAGTTAATTAATCATGTTAAGGGCATGTGTATGAGATAATGGAGGAGAAAATGCTAGAATCAAATTAACATTTATTATATAAATATTTTAAAAGGTTAAAATGAATAGGAGGAAAAAAACAGGAGGGTGTATGATTTATGAGAATAAAGAAACTTTGAACATTAATTGCTATTCTTATTGAGTTGATATGCTTGAATTCGAGTCCTAATAATTGGATAACGCATTGTCTAAAAATTATGTTGTTCGGATGATATTGCAGCAATCAAGAGATGAAAATCTAGTTTCCAGACATTATAAGAGATGCCAATCAACAGTGTCCAAATCAGAATTAGCTCGTGTGCTCTTCAAAGAGCTACAAACTAAGTCAGTCAATGGTGTTGACTTGACCGAGCAAAAGGTCAAATAATCATTCTCGAATTTTTTTATATGTATAAATCAACTATCATTCTTGATTCACATATTCTAAATTGATCTGGAATGCTCTAGAATACACAAAAAAATTGTTCGAAAACGTCTCTTTTTTTTTTCATACAACAACAAAGGAGAAGTGATACTACTTCAAAAAAAAAAAAAAAAAAAAAAAAAAAAGTGGAATTACTTATGTTCTCATTATAGAAGAAAAAAAAAATATTTTTCTATCAAACGGAAATGTTAACCAAGTTATGACGTAATGCAACATATGTATACAATAAATAGTTTTTTTTTTTAACTGTTTTTGTTCTGATTTAGTTCTCTTTTTTTTTTCCAGATAGAGTCGTCAAATCTTCATACGGCTAATTATGACCTTGCTGTCGTCAAGGTGAATATTTAATTAATTTTTTAATATTATTTATGCTAATACCCAAATTTTGAAATTGTATTTCACATCTTGGTAATCTTTTTTTCTCTTCAGGTATACCGCTCGTCAGCTAAACCAGATTTTTCCCTTCCTTGGCAGATAAAAAAAGCAAACAAAATGGACCGGAAGGCATGTTTAAGTTACTTTTTTCTGTATTTTTTATTTTTTAATTAAGGAAAAAAAAAATTATATTATAATTGTAGTTGAAGCAATTAGAAATAATTTTCTTAATATATAGACCCTTAATTATGTATTCAATTTAATATACACAGAGCTTTCATTATCGGGGATGGGATGCTATTGACAAACGCTCATTGTGTCGAGCATAATACGCAGGTAATTAAGCTCTACATGTTTGATTCCTCTAGATTTTTTTTTTTTTTTTTTTGGCTACCATGGATTGTGAATTTTTTAAATTATATATGTAGATATTTTTAGACCTTTATTTTATATTATGCTGCTCTTTTAATAATTTTCTATGTTTTTTCTTAATTTAAATTTTTGGATAAATTACACTGTGTACTTTATTGCTTAGTGTTTAGTTTATGGTTAAGGTTTAAAAGTTTACTTATATAGTACGTATTTATAGATCTTAAAACATATTGTCGCACATCTCTAGAATTCATATGCCTATTTAAGGGGAATAATGTTTTTTAAGGACAGTAACTTAGGGGATTGTGTTTTAAGGATAATAATTTTACGAGCTTGGAAATGTAGAACAATATATTTTAAAACTTGTAAATATAGGACAATATGTTTTAAAATTTGCACAAATAGGACAATATGTTTTAAAAATCTGTAAATGTAGGACAATCGAGCCCGAATCTCACATTATATTTCAACCCAATTTGGGCTTATTCGGGCTCAATTGTCCTACGTTTACATATTTTAAAACATATTATCCTATATTTACATATTTTAAAACATATTGTCCTATATTTCCAGGTCAGCAAAATTATTTTTCTTAAAACACAACCTCTCTAAAGTTATTGTCCTAGGAAAATATTTTCCCCCCTATTTAAGTACATGTTATCAACCATTCGCTTTCTTTTCCTTTAACTGAAGTTTTTTTTTTTAGCTACAATTTTAATGTCTTTAACTGTAATACTATTTAAAAGCTGACAACCTCTACTACCCTTATGTTTTAGCCGTTTGTTGTTTAATTAATTGTTATCTCATTGAAGATTAAAGTAAAAAGAAATGGGGATGACACAAAATATATTGCCAAGGTTGGTTATATTCTACCCTTCTTGTATTTCTTACTTTATTTCCCATGCATACTAGTTGTTATAATTCTTTAAGTCATTGCTTTGCTAATTACAGGTTCTGGCAGTTGGTGTAGAATGTGATCTAGCTCTGCTCTGCTTTCTGTTGAAAGCAATAAGTTTTGGGAGGGAACTGTCCCCATCAGTTTTGGATACTTGCCAAATATAAAGGTCCTTCTTTTCCTTGCTTTCCAAATGAGAAACTTTGATTTTACTCTAAATTTTGTGAAATGATCTTTTCTAGGGCTAATAATTTAGGGGCTTTATTTTAAGGACAATAATTTTACGTGTTTAGAAATATAGGACAATATGTTTTAAAATCTAAAAATATAGGATCATATGTTTTAAAATATATGAATGTAGGACAATCGAGCCCGAATAAGCCCAAATTGGGCTGAATTTTGCAAGATTGTCCTAAATTTATAGATTTAAAAACATAGTGTCCTATATTGATAAGTCTGTAAATCTGTAAATATAGGACAATCACGCAACTTGGATGGCATTTCAGCCCAATTTGGGCTTATTCGGGTTCGATTGTCCTATATTTACAGATTTTAAAACATATGACCTATATTTATAGATTTTTAAATATATTGTCTTATTGTCTTTAAAACATAACCCCCTGGCCTTAAAAAAAAAAATTCCCCTAAAATGTTGTGTTGAAGATCAACGCTTTTGTGTTCAAAATCATAACGCGTATATATTTTCTCTTAAATTTGCAGGATAAGGTGACAGTTGTAGGCTATCCAATTGGAGGAAAAGACATATCAGTTACTATGGGTATTGTATCAAGAATTGAGGTTAGTCATTCGGATGTCAGGTTACTTGTTCTGAATCTTTCATTTATTCATTACACATGTATGTCATGAATCTATCAAGTAACAAGACAAGAGAATGTGAAAGTTTGTGTAAATGTATCAAGTGAATTTGTCTTGTATATTTCAGGTATTATCATATGTTCATGCATCTTTTGAGTTACTTGGTATTCAAATCGATGCAGCAATAAATCCTGGTAATATTGTTATGAAATTGATTAATCATTGTTGTATTTCAAAGCACATCTGCTATAGTTTTTTATCCATGTTCCATTTCTAGGTAATAGCGGTGGCGCTACTTTCAATGATAAAGGAGAGTGCATCGGGGTGGCTTTTCAGGTATTTGATTACAATTTTTATTTTTTTAATTTAATAAGAAAGCCATTTGCTATAACCATGCATGTTTTACCTTAATTTCGTAGGGGTGTAGCTCTTTCTGGGCGGAGAATATTGGGTATTTGATTCCAATAACGGTTGTTTCCCATTTTCTTCAAGATTACCATAGGAATGGCAAATACACCGGTGAGCTACTTTTCCTTGTACCATCATAATTATGACATGTGCATGCTCTAATTTGAGAATTATTAAGTTAACTTGTAAACATATTTTGGTTGAGCGAACAAATCCCATCTTTATATTCATATATTAACATTCCATTAATGCTACGGAGTTAGCTAAGGGCTTGTTTGTTTATGACTTTGAAAATGGCTTTCAGAATTTAAAATCTCAAATCCCCGTTTGTTTATCAGGATTTCAGTATATAATTTTAAATCCTCCAAAATTCTACTCTATAATACCTATAATACACTTAGTTTACCTTTTTCAAACACAATTTCTAATACACTATCAATCATCTATCACACACTTTCCAATTATTATTGTATATCTAACTCAATACTCTCTCTTCTCCTTTTTTACTTTATTATCATTATATAATATAATATACAAACACATCAATCATTACACAATCATCCAATCATTTCTATATTATTTTTTACAATATAATATTCTTTCTATCATCTACTTTTTCAAAATTCTACTTTATCAAATCCTATAAAATACACATTCTCAAACATATACAAAATACAAATACACTTTTTACTTTATTTCAAATCCTTCCAAATCCCCTTTACAGGATTTCAAATCCCCTCAAAACTGTAAACAAAATTTTCAGGGTTTCCTTATCTTGGAGTGCGGTTACAGGCTTTGGAGAATCTAGCGTTACGTGCAAGGTTAAATGTGCCATCAAATGTGCCATCTAATGAGGTCTCTTTCAATTTATATCTTTAGATGCTGATTTGTTAATTAATTCAATTTTTCCAATTTCTTTGCTCTGATTTAATTGCTCTATAGACTCCTCTTTTATGATGTTTTTGGGTCCTATCTCCATTGGCATGGATAATTTCTAATGGCAGGATAAAAAAGAGATGCTTTGAAAATGTTTTTTTAATTAAAAAAAAATATAAAATGTATCCCATATTCATTCCTTGTGCTTGATATATTAGAAAATTGGCCACTCTTTTTTAAGCCTTGTCCATGTAGGGTGTGCTTGTGAAGGATGTTGAACCAACTTCCGGTGCCTATAAAGTATTGAAGAAGGTATACTGATTATTGATAGCCTAATTTATTTTCTTTCTTTCACGATTTTCAATTTTGTGACATCTGATATTTTTATTTAATTGTATTTCAGGGAGACGTCATTCTAAGTTTTGATAATATTCCTGTTGCGTGTACTGGAACAGTACCCTTTCGATCATCTAATCGCGTCGATTTTAGCTATCTCTACACTTCAAAGTACGTAAATTTTACTTTTTATATTAAAATTTATGTTGAAAATATTATTTAATACTACTACTTACCGTTTCTTAACTAAATGATTTAGGTTTGTTGGTGATGTAGTGGAAGTTGGTATTATTAGAATGGGAGAATATATGAAAGTTGAAGTGACTCTGGGTACACAAACGCATTTGGTAATTACTGATAATACATTGGGAAAGATAATTTTAGGATAGTAACTTATGAGGTTTAAGTTTTAAGGACAATAATTTTACGGACTTGGAAATGTAGGACATTATGTTTTAAAATCTGTAAATGTAGGACAATCGAGCCCGATTAAGCTCAATTCAGGCTGAAATGTCATGTTAGATTTGGGCTTATTCAGCTCGATTGTCCTACATTTACAGATTTTAAAACATATTGTCCTATATTTGAAAACCCGTAAAATTATTGTATTTAAAACACAACTTCCCCTAATTTATTGTCATAAAAAAAACATTATTCCCGATAATACATTGTATCATCATTTAAATTACAGTCTAGGATATATATTAATTAATAAATGGTTTTTGTGGTATATTTGAAGGTTCCACACCATCTTGAAGATCTACCTTCCTATTTAATTGTTGCCGGTTTGCAAACACCCCTTTAGTTATTTTACTCAATTCCTATTAATCATTATATGAATTTCTCATCTCATTCACTGATCACCTTTTTTTGTATATTTTGACAGTGAAGAACATTTTGGGGTATGTACTTTTATTTGTTTTTTCTTGAACAACCTAAATATATATATACTTGATTATATATGAGTAATACTTGAATCTGATTACTAATTTATTAGCCTTCTTTCTGTCCAGAAAAAATTGGAGGCAAAAGCTGAACACTCTATGGCAAAGTTTAAAGGAGAACAAATTGTGATCCTATCACAGGTTCATTAATTTTACTGATTTATTTATTTATTGTTTTAGTGTTAATACTCTTTTTCACAGGTACAGAGCAAATTGTATATAATTAATATTTTTTAGTGAATTCAACTTATAAGATAATTGAGTTGCACGGTGTGCATGCTAAATTTTGTCCATTATTTTTATTTGATTTTTTTTTGTCTTGCTAAAGGTTCTGGAAAATGAAGTAAACGAAGGATATGAAGATGTATGCAACGAACAGGCAAGTAAAATACCGCTAAATCTGACACACTTATGTACATCCATTTGTGTAATTACGTGAGACGGCCTCACACAAGACCTATTCTTCATCTAACATGCTGTGCATGATTTGTGGGTTTAAACTAATGTAAGAAATTATATGATAGGTTGTAAAGCTTAACGGAGAATCGATAAAAAATATTCACCACCTTTCCCAACTTGTTGATTGTGAGTTCTCCATCGATCTCATCTAATTTTTTTCCTTATAATTAATCTAGCACTAACAAGTACTCAACATTTTTATTATAGCTTGCGAGGACAAATACCTGACCTTTGAATTCGACAACGAGTTTTTGCTGGTATTGGACAGGGAAGCAGCTTTAGCTTCTTCAAAGAGTATCCTCAAAAAACATGGAATTCCATCGGAGAGATCTAGTAATCTTCTTTCCACGTAACATCCTTATTGGATGGTTTTACAATTCCACATTAAAATATTGTCATTTGATATATATATATATATATATATATATATATATCGTGTCTTTCTTACAAACATTCTTGACTGGTAGAATTCATCACTTTTCCTCGATTTCTACAACAAGGTGAAATCGCTTATTCTTGAATTCGATCATAAGACTCCAGAAAAATATATATATATATAGTACATGAATCAGATAATATATCAAGGTAAAAATATATATTTCATATATAAGGATCCTTATTTAATTATGACAAGTACATGTACTATATATGAGTTACAAAGTAAAAGTGAGTTATACTGAAGTCGGGCGCTCTATATCAATACTCGAAATACAACATTGGCTTTAATAAATTTGGATCCTTTGTTGGGTATAAGTCACTATCATTATCGCTGCTGCAAAATTATTTGTCCCATGTACCTGCATCGTAATACATATATGGGATATGGCAAGTAATTAAAAAAAATGATAAAGCGTGTAATTAGTGATAGGGAACATGATTTTTTCCGTCCTATAACTTTGCAATTTTTTTATTTTGGTCTTGTTCATGACTTTTAAAATTTGATTTTTTTCCTGTAACTTACACACTTTTAACTTTTTGGTCCTTTTGACTTTAAAATTTTGATTTTCATCTTGTAACCTACATACTTTTACCACTTTTTGGTTTTAATTCATGTAAGTTATAGGACGAAAATCAAAATTTAAAAGGCAAAAAGACCAAAAAGTAGAAAGTGGGTAAGTTATCAAAAATCAAAATGTAAAAGTAAATGGGACCAAACCAAAAGTGGAAAAGTTATAGGACAAAAAAAACTTTTTTTCCCGTAATGAGATTTCAAGTTATTTTCATATTTTCTGTCAAAAAAAGTTATTTTCATATTATATATTTGCAAAGAATATTATTTGGCCAAGTATATGTATAAGTCATGTAAAGTGAAACTTTTTCTATATATAGTGAAACCTTTTCTGTACTTTTTTTTGCCTCATTCTTTACTAATATGCACACTTATCAACCAAAAATTAGGATTAATTGCAGGAGAGGACATATGGATTGCAATACTAATCACAAGTTAAATATTTGGCTATAATCAAGAAAAAAACACACACACAAACACAAAGCCACATGAGCAAAAACTACAAATACATCCAATAACCAACAAAGTGATTGTCTTTATATAGAAAGACCTCACTAGAATATACCATAAACGAAAGAAACATCAAGAAAATAAGAAACCCACATAAATAAGGCATGAATTAAACATGTAAACCATTAATTCAAATTATTTAAGAAAAAAGGATTAATTCAAATTTGAATTTATTTGCCGAGCCCATAATTTTGCAGCTCAGATTGTGTTATCTTGCAGCTTGAATATGGTATTGGTAGCTATGACCTAGAGAAAAACCATCACAGTGGCCGTCGACTTACATGCTACCAAATCACTTCTCAAATATCTTACCAATCTTCCAAAGGATGAACACTGAGTGGATCTGTCAATATTGGTATTTTTCCTCAGGTTTGTTGTAACAAAAAAATTTAAAAATACCCCAGATTATCAAAATACCCCAGATCTGGTATTTTTCTCTCGCACGCCCCAAATTCTCAAAATACATCTGTTGTAGGTATATTTCCTACAAAAATTACCAAAAAAATATAATCGAATTCAATAGAAATTACATAATAACATTCAAATAGGAAACAGAGGAACAAATCCACTCCAATAACAACTAAAACGAAAAACGTCATGGAAATACATAAAAAGTACCAGATCCACTGCTTCTTTCTTGAGAACCTCCATGGCTTCATCCTTCAACGATTTTGGAACGCAATATCAATGGGATCATTTCCCCCAAATCAATTTTGCACATGGTTGCCTCGATGTCCGTCGATTTTGAGGAGATAGCTCGCGATTCATTTTAGAACACCGTCTCTGATGCGGATCGGAGGGCGGCGCTAGATCTGGCTCCGCCTCCGTCTCGATCTCACCCCACAACTACTCCTCGTCCACCTCCGACCCTGCTTCCAAAGTGCATGTACACCCTCGATGCTAACGGAAATGTGGAGGAGACGCCAGTGGTGCGCCACTTGTTCGAATAGCGACGGATCTGGAATCGAGGAAGCTGACTTGGTCGGATTTTAGCGAGCAAAAGACAATGTTTTCTTGCTACTCCCCCGCAAGTGCACGGGATCGTTGTAGTAGAAAACGAAGTATAGGGACCAAGTAGTATCGAACCACGGAATTTAGGAGTACGGTGTGGCCCTAGTGCTATGTGTCGACATGTTATTGTAGTTGCGAACCAAGATGCGAGAAAATAAAAACAAACAAGAAAAGTAAATAAACATAAACAATAAAAGAGGCACCCGACTAGGTAGGATCAAGGAAAGAGAAACGTGAACTAAGGTAATGATCAAATTGCAAAACTCAAACAAACGAATCGATAAAATTATCCTAACCAATTTCTCAATTGCGTGATAGAGACTCAATACTCAAGGCTACTAATAAGCACGATAGAGTAAAAAGCTATAGAGGTCAACCGTTTCCCTTCGGGTAATATAGCCTTCCAATAAGGTGTTCCCAAGCCCGGTAGTAAAGTCTCCCTCCTATCCCCCACTTTTCGCTACTTAATTTTAAGTTCAAGTGTCTAACTATGGAGGTTCTACCACTAAATACCCTCTCTCGAATGGATAAGAAGTGTAATTAACGCATTTAATCAATTCTCAACTCACAAATTTGCATTAAATCGCACTCACGCAACTCTCGTTTATAGCAAGTATGATTTCACACAAAAATTAATAGAAGAGAATCAATCAAAGCACCATAAAGCCCATAATAGAATCAACATCAACCAAGAAATAAACTAAAAATAACTAATCAAACCATAAGTTCAATATTCTCAAAATCTCAACACCAAAGACACTAAGAGTACTAGCCCATCAATTTACATCTCAAAATCTAACAAAATAAAGCTCAATAAACAAATGGGACTATTAATTGAAATTCAAAATAAAAAAGAAATCAAACCCTAGAAGACATCTTGTGGTTGAAATCCTTAAATCTTGAAGTCAAAATACTCCTTCCTCATTCCCCCCACCTAGTTGGTGGGAAGTTTAGATGGAGACTCTCAAACCCTAGCTAAAAGAATATTTATCTCAAAAAAATAAAAAATGTCGAATTTCTTCTGGAATGGAATCTGAAATGTGTCTTTTCCCCTCTGGCCGCTGCTGCTTCTGCCCTCTTTAATACCTTGAAATTCATTTTTTAAGAGGGGCCGAAAATGTTATTGGGCCCAAATGGAGAATGGCCCATTATGCTATCTTAATCCATTTTGCAGCATTAGTTTTGAAAAAATGATTTGCTCCAGCTGCTTGCTTAATCCATTTTGGCGGCTGACTTGTGCAGCAAATGAGCTGGGCTTTTGGGCCTTCAATTCTCTTCAACAATTAAAATGAATTCTTGTGTTTTTCTTTTTCTTTTTGCCATTTCTCAACCTTTGATTCTTCGATTGACTTCAATTAAATATTGGCAAGTGTTTTGCTCTAACTTTCCTCAATTTCCTACAAAATAAACAAAACACTACTTTTCTCCAAATCAAGTGCAATTAGTCAATTTACTATAAAAAATGCATAAAACTCTATCAAATTAAGCATATAAAGAGCAAGAATTTCAAGCAATTTTCACACTAATCATTCCCCCAAACTTAAAGTGTTGCTCGTCCCCGATCAACGAAAGAAAAGTAAACAAGTGGGAAGATTGCGAAGAAATTCACTCAAATAAAGAATAAGCAATTGTCAAGTTCCTTCAATCTAGCTAAACCATTAAGTAGAAATCTCAACAAGCAAATTCACAAGCTATGCTCAAATCAATGCAAATTCAAGTGCTCAATTCACAATTCCCTCACAAGTAAGTGTTTCACTCGTCACTCAAAGTGTATATAAAGGATGTGTATGCTCTCAAAATCAACTCACACAAATGCACTACCATAAGCTTGCCAAAAGTCTAAGTTCTCCACCACAAGTTAAGTGTTCAATCAAAGAATCAATAAGGACTTTATATTTGGTTGTAATGTAGGCTATTTGGTTAAGGTAGGGAAAATTTGGATAATGT
Organism: Stenogyne calaminthoides; assembly: GCA_037126765.1. Lineage (NCBI taxonomy): Eukaryota > Viridiplantae > Streptophyta > Magnoliopsida > Lamiales > Lamiaceae > Stenogyne > Stenogyne calaminthoides. The sequence continues at coordinate 17,337 of JBBCBC010000199.1, forward strand.
GACTCATAAACTAGTGGAGCGAGAAGTAGAGACGCCTAGAATATCTCTAAAACTCTTAAGAGAAAGTTGCAATTGGTCGGATTGCAACTCAAAAACTAACTCCCTCAATTTATTTGTCATTTTTTAAGCATGTTCTTCACCACAAAACCATTAAACACTTTTGAACTTGAAGCACTACCAAATATCTCTACAAAAGTGAGCTTCTTTCTCAATTTTCATTTTTTCACAAACCAACTCACTCTCTTTCTTCTTTTCTTCTTTTTTTTTTCCACTTTTTTTTTTCTTCCACTTTCTTTCATTCTTTCACAATCTTTTCACTTATGAACCAAACTATTCCACCAAATGTACATTAAAGCTCAATTCAACCTCATTTATCAACATTCAACAATGAAGCTCCACTAGTTCATAGGAAAATTAGGCTCACAAGATGGACAAATAGGCTAAATTTATAGGTTGCCAAAGAATATAGGATAAAAGGCTCAAAGTGGCTAACTACGGAAAGATTTCATTTGGTATGGAAATTTTGGCCAAGTGACTTTTCAATAACAAAGATGGCCTCGTATCATTTTCAAAAATTTCACACTAAAACTAGCCTCAAACAAGACAATTGGCAAGTTCTAGAGCACACAAGCATGAATGATACTCACAAGAAAGGAATTAGACCAAAATATATGAAAGTCTAAAGGCTCAAAAGCTCACGGGCTTGTCTAATCATGAATCAAGCACAAAACTAAGCAAAGATCCTTCACATAAACAAGTAAACCAACAAGCATCAATCAATACCATCAAACTCAACCAAACTTCAAGAACTAACAACCACCAACAATTATGCCTCAAATCTCATACAACCACAAGATATCTCCACTACAAAAACTAACTAAGAAAAATAAGGAACAACGGTGCAATATAAATGAAGGTAAACACACAAAAATCCTCCCCCCAAACTTAAATGAAATTATCTAGTTGAATGCAAAGTTTGGGAAAAAGAGTGTTACCTAAGAACTTTCCACCAAGTGAACTCACGAAAGGGCAAGTCACCGCAACCGATTTGTTCCAAAAGAAGGGGAATTGAGCCATGGATAGCCTCTTGAGGTAGTTGATCTCCAAATCCGAGGATTCAAGGGGATCCTTCCTTGACCTCTTATGCATATACCTACAAAAAGCCTCCAAAAAGCATCAAAGTACCCACTAAAACAAGAGCTATACAAAAATAAAAACAAAACAAAGCAAATAAAATGCAACTAGCAATAACACTCAACGAACACTAAGTCACACCTAGTGCACTCAACTAAATCCCCGGCAACGGCGCCATTGACTTGGTCGGATTTTAGCGAGCAAAAGACAATGTTTTCTTGCTACTCCCCCGCAAGTGCACGGGATCGTCGTAGTAGAAAACGAAGTATAGGGACCAAGTAGTATCGAACCACGGAATTTAGGAGTACGGTGTGGCCCTAGTGCTATGTGTCGACGTGTTATTGTAGTTGCGAACCAAGATGCGAGAAAATAAAAACAAATATAAACAATAAAAGAGGTACCCGGCTAGGTAGGATCACGGAAAGAGGAACGTGAACTAAGGTGATGATCAAATTGCAAAACTCAAACAAACGAATCAATAAAATTATCCTAACCAATTTCTCAATCGCGTGATAGAGACTCAATACTCAAGGCTACTAATAAGCACGATAGAGTAAAAAGCTATAGAGGTCAACCGTTTCCCTTCGGGTAATATAGCCTTCCAATAAGGTGTTCCCAAGCCCGGTAGTAAAGTCTCCCTCCTATCCCCCACTTTTCGCTACTTAATTTTAAGCTCAAGTGTCTAACTATAAGGGTTCTAACACTAAATATCCTCTCTCGAATGGATAAGAAGTGTAATTAACGCATTTAATCAATTTTCAACTCACAAATTTGCATTAAATCGCACTCACGCAACTCTCGTTTATAGCAAGTATGATTTCACACAAAAATTAATAGAAGAGAATCAATCAAAACACCATAAAGCCCATAATAGAATCAACATCAACCAAGAAATAAACTAAAAATAACTAAATCAAACCATAAATTCAATATTCTCAAAATTTCAACACCAAAGACACTAAGAGTACTAGCCCATCAATTTACATCTCAAAATCTAGCAAAATAAAGCTCAATAAACAAATGAGACTATTAATTGAAATTCAAAATAAAATAGAAATCAAACCCCCTAGAAGACATCTTGTGATTGAAATCCTTAAATCGTGAAGTTAAAATACTCCTTCCTCATTCCTCCCACCTAGTGGGTGGGAAGTTTAGATGGAGACTCTCAAACCCTAGCTAAAAGAATATTTATCTCAAAAAAATAAAAAATGTCGAATTTCTTCTGGAATGGAATCTGAAATGTGTCTTTTCCCCTCTGGCCGCTGCTGCTTCTGCCCTCTTTAATACCTTGAAATTCATTTTTTAAGAGGGGCCGAAAATGTTATTGGGCCCAAATGGAGAATGGCCCATTATGCTATCTTAATCCATTTTGTAGCATTAGTTTTGAAAAAATGATTTGCTCCAGCTGCTTGCTTAATCCATTTTGGCGGCTGACTTGTGCAGCAAATGAGCTGGGCTTTTGGGCCTTCAATTCTCTTCAACAATTAAAATGAATTCTTGTTTTTTTCTTTTTCTTTTTGTCATTTCTCAACATTTGATTCTTAGATTGACTTCAATAAAATATTGGCAAGTGTTTTGCTTTAAATATCCTCAATTTCCTACAAAATAAACAAAACACTACTTTTCTCCAAGTGCAATTAGTTAATTTAGAATAAAAAATGCATAAAACTCTATCAAATTAAGCATATAAAGAGCAAGAATTTCAATCAATTTTCACACTAATCAGAAGCTAACGCCTAAATCGTGCAACCCCGCAGAGGCGGTGGATGGGGCACGACGGCGACGCACGAACTGCTATTTTTAAAGTCCAAAAATAATGCACACAGATTTTTAGAGAGAGAAAGTGGAGGATTTAGAGAGAGGATGAATTTTGAAAAATGAACGTGGGAAGGTGGGAGGGATTGGGATAGTGTAAAAGGGGATGTGACTGCTCACGGTTTGGAGAGAGAAATTGGTAGAGGGGAATATGATGTTGACTGTTTAATTGAGGGAATTTGAGTTTTTCAATTGCCATCTTTGTAGTGGAAAAGTAGAAAAAGAATTGTATTAAACTGTAATGATACTTTGGATTGGTTTCACGATGCTTGGTAGAAAACTTGGGAAACCCCGTGGAATTCAATTGACAACTTGTGAAAGCTATCTAGTTGAGTACTGAAATGTGGAAACTTAGAAATTCTATAGAATATCAATATAATAAAAGACTTAATATTAAAAATAACTTGGAACGGTTCCAACTTTAATAATTTTGAATGAAAATTGACACCAAAATGATTAAAATTGAGAAAAATGTACAAGAATAAAATCAAACTCCAAAAAAGACAAAATTCACAAAAAAGAGGATATAAAAATGAAAAAAAGTAAAAACATACATGCTAAATTTACATCAAAAGACCAAAATTGAAAATGTAACGGAGAACTAAAACTAAACGCAACCTACAATTCTTGATATTAACTCTATAATAAAAAAAAAATGAGATAAGCATTTGTACAGCCCCAGAGCCACAAACCAGAGCATTAAACGTTGTCCACACGTCGGATACTAATACTCAAAATTCTCGAGAATTGCCAAATTATCTTGGAAAAGAATTGTAAAATCCAATTGCCTCACTTTTGGTTTGGAAAACTTGGAACGAGACTAACTTGTGCCATTCATTTGAGTCTTGTGGATATTTAGTATCACTTTCTAAATTGCAATTTGCACCTCAAATTTGTGTAGTGTATTTTCCTTCCACGTTTTGTCCAGACTATGAGCAGTTGATTCAAGTCGTTGGAGGGTTGCTACCCAGTTGATTTCTTATTTTCTTTATTCCAACTAATAAGACAATTCTCATTTACTTTTGAAAAAAGCCTTCTAACGTGTACTTTCATGCAAAAACGTTTGGACCATATTTTTTCTACTAAGAAACCAAGCCGTGATATTTTAGGGATTTTTTTTCTTTTAAACAATGATACAGTATTCTTTTAATATACATACTTTGAGATGAGGGGAAATAGTTTTTCTTAGCCCGTTAACTTACCCCGAATTCGATTTCAATTCTAAGTTTTTTTCACAAATTGAAAATAGTCTTGTGATTTTTTTTTTCGACATTTTAACTCAATAACCTGCTAATTCATATTTAAAATAGGAGAGTAAAATTCAGTTTTGGTCACATAGGACATGGCACCTCACGATTTTGGTTCCAATACTCACCACTTTGATCCCGTAAGATTTTTTCATGCAGTTTTTGTCCTTCCGTTATGGAATCACACCCACCATTTTCAAAATATTAAAGCGTCATGCTAGTTAAAATTATGTTTCATCTCACTGTGAGATTGTCTCACGCAAGTGTACCTTTTATTGGACAAAGATATATGTAAAGTAAAGATAATGTTTAGAGGCAAGTATGGGGTATTATATAACCAGTAGGTTGCTGCCCCAAAATCATATCAACTCCTCCTACTCATTTATCAAAGAAAATAAATATGGAAAGCCTGTGGTTGAGGATATGCAGCTCTTGTTTTTGGTGCAATTCTCAACGGGCTTTTCCTCCCTAAACTATAATAATACGAGTGTGAATCATTATTTATGCCATGAAGATGAAAGTCAGCTATTGCTTCAGCTCAAGCAAGAGCTTTCCCCTGTTTATCCAGAGAGAGACTACAGGACAAAGTATTGGAAGGGGAGCAGGGATTGGTGCCTGTGGGACGGCGTCGCTTGCGATTACTTCACCGGCCATGTTATCGCCCTCGATCTTAGCTACCAATACAATAATGATGGTACCATCCCTAATCTCATCCGCGATCTCAATTTCAGGTATTACAATTTCAGTGATGGCGGTACAACCACTTGTCTTACGGGGGAGCTCAAGTCAGAATAGCAGCCTCTTCCATCTTACTCACCTTCGCAAGCTCAACCTCGCCTTCAACAATTTCGCTGGTTCTACAATTCCATCAGAATTTGTGCGGCTCAAAGCACTCACACACCTCAACCTTTCCAGGGCAGAGTTTGGAGGTGACCTCCCGATGGAATTCTATCACCTCTCCAATCTGCTTTCTCTTGATCTGTCTGCGTACGACGATTTTGACTTCTATGAACCAGTAGCACTGAATTATATTCGGTGTGATGCCAAAATGTTGTTGGGGAACATGACAAGATTAAGGGAGCTCGTGCTCACGGATCAACATTCGGTGACTCAAATGCCGATGAACATGTCGTCTTTCTTGACACATTTGGATCTTGGCAATACTGGACTATGGGGCAACCTTCCAGCAACCATTTTCGAGAAACCAAACTTGCAAATTCTGAAATTGAGTCGTAATCCAGGCCTTGAAGGCTCACTGCCAATTTTTATTTTTTTAATTTAATAAGAAAGACATTTGCTATAACCATGCATGTTTTACATTAATTTCGTAGGGGTGTAGCTCTTTCTGGGCGGAGAATATTGGGTATTTGATTCCAATAACGGTTGTTTCCCATTTTCTTCAAGATTACCATAGGAATGGCAAATACACCGGTGAGCTACTTTTCCTTGTACCATCATAATTATGACATGTGCATGCTCTAATTTGAGAATTATTAAGTTAACTTGTAAACATATTTTGGTTGAGCGAACAAATCCCATCTTTATATTCATATATTAACTTTCCATTAATGCTACGGAGTTAGCTAAGGGCTTGTTTGTTTATGACTTTGAAAGTGGCTTTCAGAATTTAAAATCCCAAATTCCCGTTTGTTTATCAGGATTTCAGTATATAATTTTAAATCCTCAAAAATTCTACTATATAATACCTATAATACACTTATTTTACCTTTTTCAAACTATCAATCATGTATCACACACTTTCCAATTATTATTGTATATCTAACTCAATACTCTCTCTTCTCCTTTTTTACTTTATTATCATTATATAATATAATATACAAACACATCAATCATTACACAATCATCCAATCATTTCTACATTATTTTTTACAATATAATATTCTTTCTATCATCTACTTTTTCAAAATTCTACTTTATCAAATCCCCTCAAAACTGCAAACAAAATTTTCAGGGTTTCCGTATCTTGGAGTGCGGTTACAGGCTTTGGAGAATCTAGCGTTACGTGCAAGGTTAAATGTGCCATCAAATGTGCCATCTAATGAGGTCTCTTTCAATTTATATCTTTAGATGCTGATTTGTTAATTAATTCAATTTTTCCAATTTCTTTGCTCTGATTTAATTGCTCTATAGACTCCTCTTTTATGATGTTTTTGGGTCCTAGTTTAAGCCTTGTCCATGTAGGGTGTGCTTGTGAAGGATGTTGAACCAACTTCCGGTGCCTATAAAGTATTGAAGAAGGTATACTGATTATTGATAGCCTAATTTATTTTCTTTCTTTCACGATTTTCAATTTTGTGACATCTGATATTTTTATTTAATTGTATTTCAGGGAGACGTCATTCTAAGTTTTGATAATATTCCTGTTGCGTGTACTGGAACAGTACCCTTTCGATCATCTAATCGCGTCGATTTTAGCTATCTCTACACTTCAAAGTACGTAAATTTTACTTTTTATATTAAAATTTATGTTGAAAATATTATTTAATACTACTACTTACCGTTTCTTAACTAAATGATTTAGGTTTGTTGGTGATGTAGCGGAAGTTGGTATTATTAGAATGGGAGAATATATGAAAGTTGAAGTGACTCTGGATACACAAACGCATTTGGTAATTACTGATAATACATTGGGAAAAATAATTTTAGGACAGTAACTTATGAGGTTTAAGTTTTAAGGACAATAATTTTACGGACTTGGAAATGTAGGACATTATGTTTTAAAATCTGTAAATGTAGGACAATCGAGCCCGATTAAGCTCAATTCAGGCTGAAATGTCATGTTAGATTTGAGCTTATTCAGCTCGATTGTCCTACATTTACAGATTTTAAAACATATTGTCCTATATTTCAAAACCCGTAAAATTATTGTATTTAAAACACAACTTCCCCTAAGTTATTGTCATAAAAAAAAACATTATTCCCGATAATACATTGTATCATCATTTAAATTACAGTCTAGGATATATATTAATTAATAAATGGTTTTTGTGGTATATTTGAAGGTTCCACACCATCTTGAAGATCTACCTTCATATTTAATTGTTGCCGGTTTGGTGTTTTCCCCCTCTTTCGAGACCTTTAATGGAGTACGTTTCTGGACTTGTTACACTTGGGGTGTGTTTTACAAACCCGAATAACAACTTTTAAAATCACTTATATTTACAAAAGTTGTGAGAATGGGACTTTTTGAAATTAGTGACTTTATCCGGTTTACAGTGTTTGCAAACGCCCCTTTAGTTATTTTACTCAATTCCTATTAATCATTATATGAATTTCTCATCTCATTCACTGATCACCTTTTTTTGTATATTTTGACAGTGAAGAACATTTTGGGGTATGTACTTTTATTTGTTTTTTCTTGAACAACCTAAATATATATATACTTGATTATATATGAGTAATACTTGAATCTTGAGTTCAGCTTGATTACTAATTTATTAGCCTTCTTTCTGTCCAGAAAAAATTGGAGGCAAAAGCTGAACACTCTATGGCAAAGTTTAAAGGAGAACAAATTGTGATCCTATCACAGGTTCATTAATTTTACTGATTTATTTATTTATTGTTTTAGTGTTAATACTCTTTTTAACTAGTTGTACAGAGCAAATTGTATATAATTAATATTTTTTTAGTGAATTCAACTTATAAGATAATTGAGTTGCACGGTGTGCATGCTAAATTTTGTCCATTATTTTTATTTGATTTTTTTTGTCTTGCTAAAGGTTCTGGAAAATGAAGTAAACGAAGGATATGAAGATGTATGCAACGAACAGGCAAGTAAAATACCGCTAAATCTGACACACTTATGTCCATCCATTTGTGTAATTACGTGAGACGGACTCACACAAGACCTATTCTTCATCTAACATGTTGTGCATGGTTTGTGGGTTTAAACTAATGTAAGAAACTATATGATAGGTTGTAAAGCTTAACGGAGAATCGATAAAAAATATTCACCACCTTTCCCAACTTGTTGATTGTGAGTTCTCCATCGATCTCATCTAATTTTTTTCCTTATAATTAATCTAGCACTATCAAGTACTCAACATTTTTATTATAGCTTGCGAGGACAAATACCTGACCTTTGAATTCGACAACGAGTTTTTGCTCGTATTGGACAGGGAAGCAGCTTTAGCTTCTTCAAAGAGTATCCTCAAAAAACATGGAATTCCATCGGAGAGATCTAGTAATCTTCTTTCCACGTAACATCCTTATTGGATGGTTTTACAATTCCACATTAAAATATTGTCATTTGATAAATAATATATATATATATATATATATATATATATATATATCGTGTCTTTCTTACAAACATTCTTGACTGGTAGAATTCATCACTTTTCCTCGATTTCTACAACAAGGTGAAATCGCTTATTCTTGAATTCGATCATAAGACTCCAGAAAAAAAAAATATATAGTACATGAATCAGATAATATATCAGGGTAAAAATATATATTTCATATATAAGGATCCTTATTTAATTATGACAAGTACATGTACTATATATGAGTTACAAAGTAAAAGTAAGTTATACTGAAGTCGGGCGCTCTATATCAATACTCGAAATACAACATTGGCTTTAATAAATTTGGATCCTTTGTTGGGTATAAGTCACTATCATTATCGCTGCTGCAAAATTATTTGTCCCATGTACCTGCATCGTAATACATAAAAATTAGTGATAGGGAACATGATTTTTTCCGTCCTATAACTTTGCAATTTTTTTATTTTGGTCTTGTTCATGACTTTTAAAATTTGATTTTTTTCCTGTAACTTACACACTTTTAACTTTTTGGTCCTTTTGATTTTTAAATTTTGATTTTCATTTTGTAACCTACATACTTTTACCACTTTTTGGTTTTAATTCATGTAAGTTATAGGACGAAAATCAAAATTTAAAAGGCAAAAGGACCAAAAAGTAGAGAGGGGGTAAGTTATCAAAAATCAAAATGTAAAAGTAAATGGGACCACCAAAAGTGGAAAAGTTATAGGACAAAAAAAACTTTTTTTCCCGTAATGAGATTTCAAGTTATTTTCATATTTTCTGTCAAAAAAAGTTATTTTCATATTATATATTTGCAAAGAATATTATTTGGCCAAGTATATGTATCAGTCATGTACCTTCCAAGCATCATAACGGTGGCCTGAGGATTAGTTCCGGGGGAGTTATAGAAGGTTGAACCATCAATCACGCGCAATGACTGCACGCCCATTACTCTATAATCCGGATCAATGACCTGACCCACTTGACACCCTCCATGGTAATGCCACGCGGTAACAACACTGTCTACACAAAACTGCTCCAACATCGAATGAGCTCTCGTGATCCTATTCTTTCTCTTATGGTTTCTAGAGAGTTCCAACATTAACTCCATGAGCGATTCGAATGTGGTGTTGGGGTATCGATATCCGGAGTAAGCGTTCGATTCGACTACTCCCCTTATGATCTTCATACCCTTCACACACATCTGAAGGTCCCTCTGGTCCTCAAAGTAGTTGAATGTCACTCTCGGGTTTTCATTCGGGTCATTGCTCTGGAGCTCCAAATACCCAGTGGAAAAGGGTCGGGCCACCTTCTCGATGATCAAACCCGACTGAATGAGGCTTTTGTTAGCGGTGAAAAGACCTGCCCCAAAAAGTCCACCTACTGCTTCAATGTAGCACCCGATGTCATCTATTATACCCGCCACCTTATTGAGGGAATTTCCAACGAGCTTAGGGGAAGGTATTATGATTCCGTTCGCTGGGTTATCCATCATGCCCTGGCCCACCTTAGGCTGGTCCAATATTACATTTATTCCATGGGCTTTTAGATGATGGGCCGACCCAATACCGCTCAACATTAACAGATGTGGGCTCCCCAGTGCATCAGCTGAGAGAATTATTTCACTTACGGTAGTGTTGTTCAAGTGTGTTGTGTGGTTATTGCCTTTCGAGTCTCTGAACACGACTCCGTAAGCCTTCGATTTTTGCCCTGGAAATTGCAACGTGTATGCTTCAATAGAGCTTGTAATGGTTTTTCAAAAAAATAATAATAATAATAATAATAGTTAAATATACGATTGTCATTGGTTCGATTCCCCTACTCCACTTTTCGTATTTCATTGGTGCTCCATTCTACTGGATCTTTAATACATGGACCCAGAATATGGTGGTTCGTTGAATATTTTTTATTATTCTATATGTCATCCATATTATGGAATACAAAGTGAAATAGTAATAATTATGGAACACATAATCTCATTCTGATTGTTATACAAATCCTAGTCAAAAGAAACTATTGAAAAGCTTTGATATTATTGCTTATTGGCACAATAAATTAGGATTAATGTTAGGAGGCATAATAAATCTGACCTGGTAAAGTCTTGAACAAGATTTGGTACACAGTTGCATGCAAATAAACCGTAATCAGGGTTGGATCCGCATACTCCAATAGATCAGCAGCAGTATGCCTATACCCATTCTCATCAAAAATAGTACCCCCAATCTTAGTCCCTTGCAAATGCTCATACGTGAACCCATTATCCGGCAACACCCCGGCTTCCACCAATCCATCCCTCACAGCGGCTTGCCACCCGAACAGCTGCGGTCGAAACGCCACCTTCTTCTCCACCCACTCATACGACTCGTTCACAATCCGTGGGTCCCACCCAACCTCCCGCACGTATTCAAGGCCGGCCCTGGAATAGAATCCCACGTTGACGGCGGAGCCACCACCCAGAACGCGGCCGCGGTAGTTGGGAACTCCGTCTGTTGACACAAATTGTTGCGCGGCTGATTGAGGGGAAGTGTCCAACAACGACGCAAGAAAACCCGTTTCGTGTGTTACGTTGGGGTTGTTGTACGGAAGACCGCCCCTCTCCAAAACTACTACTTTTGCGGAGGCAGAGAGCGTCGCCGCCAGAGCACAGCCTGCCGTTCCACCTCCGATGATTATGTAGTCATAGCTCTCTGTTTTCGTTGCTGACGTGGCTTCTTTTGCGAAAGAGGGGTACGGTGCTGATGGTCATATATATAACATGAAATTAATTTTATAATTAGCGCAAATTAATTTGATTCTGTTCGGTTCGATATTTTGCATGTTTTGTTGAAGCATAGTATGTACGTATTAAGACAATAAATATTACATCAAAATAAAAAATTAAAGAAGAAGCACCTTTCTCGGCTAAAGAAGAAACGATGAAGATTAATGTGAGAATGATTAGAATATCACCGTTGAATTGGTGATAGGAGAAATCTATTATTAATAGAAAAATTACAGGGATACAACAACTTTCCCAAGATACACGGGAGATTTACATGGAAAGAATATACAATACATGGATAAAGAATAATTCTAATCTTTATCTCTAATAGTCAAGTTGCCTGCGTGGGGTGAAGACACACAAGAGCTTAGAAACTCAAATGCCGGACGAGGGAGGCTCTTCGTGAAGATGTCGCTATCCGAAGATGTGAAGGAACAAAGCTAGTAGATAACATAAAAGAATTTAACAAAGTGATAGTCCAAGTCAATATGCTTGGCACGCTTTTAGTTTCGCTCAAGAACAGAGCACTCTTATTGTCACACAAAAGAGTCGGACGAGAAGCTATGGTTGAACGGAGCTCACGGAGAAGATTAGTGACCCAAACCAATAAAAAATAGATTCATCATCTAGCAACAGCCGTTGGTTGTTTCTTAGTTTCAGTAGGTGGAACTGCAACGGGCCCAATCGACATCGGAAATGACGAAGGAGAGACCATAGTTAGCGAAGAATACGTTTGACCGCTAGAAAAAAGATGAAGGGAGAAAATGCATTAAGACGGGGCGGGTGATGGTTTCAAAGGCCCCAACAAGTGATTCAGATAGCGTGGGATCAATAAGAACGGATCCTTCGACAAAGACTCTCCCCCCAATGGAGTGGAGAGCGGGCTTGAGTTAATTCGTTCAAAGGATATCATGGGCATATTTAGCTTGACCCACAAACAAAGATGTATAAGAAACCTCAAGACCGAGGAAATAATTCAGACGCCCAAGATCCTTGATGGCAAATTCACGGTGTATACGAGATATAAAATATTGCATACAGAATAATGATATCATACAAATAAATAACGAAGTGCCTCGATGAAAATGAAATAGTGAAGAATCACAACGAAGAAAGCCAAGGTTGGTGAAAAGCTAAACCTCAAAACCGGGGCTAGGGAGCCTGGCGAAGACCATAAGAGCTTTCTTGAGTCGATACACACGTGATCGGGGAAACGAGGATCAATAAACCCCGGGGTTGAGCCATGAACACCGGGTTTGTCAAGAACGCCATTAAGGAAAGCATTCTTGACATTCGATGAAGAGGCCAACTAAAGATAAAGCCAGATAATGCGAACGGTTGCAACTGACGTTGGTTGTTTTTTGACAACCGGACTAAACGTGTGATGAAAATCGGTTCCGGAATTTTTGTGTGCCTTGAGCAACAAAAAGGACGTTCAATCGAGCCATCAAGATGAAACTTGTGACGAAAAACCCATTTCGAGCCCACAATATTCGCATTCGGAGGGCGGGTACCAAATCCCATGTGTGATTGAAAAAAGGGCATCAATCTTGCATATGACTTAAATCCACGAAAGGAAACGGATAATAAAATTTAAGTCAAGAGGGTAGCCGGGCATTTGAAAATGACCATCGGGCTTGGCGGGGAACCCGGGCGGAGGAGCAGGAAAGCGGCCGCAAAAAAAATGGTGGATCGAAAGGCCGCCGCATCGTTGATGTGCTTTGGTTAAACAAATTTTTTGTTTCCGGATCGCGGGTTGAATCGATCGCCTCATGTCGGACCGAAAAAATTTGGCAAAGAATAGTACGAAGGAAGGATTTGCCGCCCGAGGCACAAGAAGGTAGTAATGTCTAATTCTAAGAATCTCGAGAAAAAAGGAAAAAAAGCTCATCAAATTGAGCATGGCGAGAAATGAAGGTCCGAGAAGAGCGGGATCAAAACATGATAAATCCCTTTTGTAAATGCTACTATAAAAAAAAAAATACCGGACGACTCGAGGCTCCGGTTTGTTATCAAGATAATCCGAAGGTATGGAAATACCCGACACCCAAAAGGCTTGAAGTTTGCATAATTAGGAGCATAACCGAATAGCAACTCAAAAGGTGATGAATTTTTGCAAAACGGGGGGGTAGGAAGCCGATTGATCACAAAAAAATATTTGTTGCAAATGCCTCAAACCGAGAGAGAAGCGGTGCATGGGCATGAAATAGCATGGATGCACCGGGCCAGAAATGTGACGATGCTTTACGCTCGGTAGCGGCTATTTACATATGGAGTGTAAGGCAAGACAAACGATGAAGTATGCCATTAAGATTCATAAAATTCGGACTTTAGCATTAACAAACTCGGTTCCCCATCACTTTGAAAAACCTTGATTTTTACGATCAAATTGATTGCGAGACAAAAGGTATGAAACCGAACCAAAATATCGAGAATTCGGACTTAGCACGAAGCGGATAAATCCAAAGAAAAATCGAGAATAATCATCAATAAATGCAACATAATAGCGGTAACCATCGGTAGTAAAAAAGTGCGGACCCCATAAATCACAATGAATTAAATCCAAAACACAAGAAAGACGCGTTTCTCATTCAATTTGAAAGGATAATCTCTTGCTCTTAGCCAATTGACAAGAGGAGTAGACACTCGGATTCGGTAAAACAGATGTAACAGATAAATGACCAAGTTTGTTCAATAAAGAAATAATAGAATGTGGGACATGCCCTAGGCGTAAATGCCACAAACCGAAACTAGCCTTCAATTCTTTATTCGGGACAAAAACAAAAAGCGAATTCCTCGATCAAGCAAGTATAAGCCTTTATCACACCTTCCTCGATGATTTGATGTTCGAATGGCAAAGAACTTATCAGAGAAGATCACATCAACCGGAAAATCGGATGTTAGTTTACTGATAGATAACAAATTTTTAGTGATATGAGGAACCACTAAAACATCCAGCAATTGCACATCTGCAGATAATTTACTAGAACCAATATAAGAAATATTCAAAGCATTGCCATTACCAACAATGTGACCCATTACCGATTGTCCAATTTTCCGATTTGTCATGTGAAGAGGCACCGAATCAAGATACCAATCGGGAAGTCGACACATTGCGGGGAGGATGTGAATGTCGGGCTAAGTGTGAGAAAGCATTGAGAAATTGAGGACACTTATTCCGCATAGTGCTCCCCGACATATCGACAACGAGGATTACGCCCCCAATAGAACCGGAAGACCCATTGGTGAAGCCGAGTTGTCGTCGTGCTGTCCACGGTTGCCGAAAAAAAACGCAATTGTTGCCCAAATCCCGGTAAAAATTCGGGAGTTGCCAAGCGGCCCCGACCCACGGCCGAGGAACGATCGGCCGTGAATGCGACTGCGGAGGGGAATTTTCCATAGCACGAAGCATGGACTCATCATTTGTTTGGCTTCGGAATAGGAGTGAATGCCATTCGAAAGTATCCATAAAGCTTGCAAATTGGATACCCAATCCACGCAAAAACCAATGACTCTTATCCGATTCAATAACGGGACAACCAATAGCATGCAACCGATCACATAATGACTTAAATTTCTTACCATAGTCCTCAACCGAGGAATCATCCCGCACGGAAAGGAGAGGAGTTCCTCCGGAGTTGATGTTTGAAGCCGAGGAGTACACCCTCCAGCGTGACCCCAAATGTCGCGAGGTTGTAGAATCAAGCATAAATCGATCGAGAGAGGAGGTGTACACGATACTAAGCAATTTCCGATTGTTGAAAAAAAATAAACGCAGGATTAGGAGGAAGAAGCGTCGTCCGGTAAAGAACAACGATGGTCGGAGAAGGAGCTGCCGAGAACCATCTAGAAATCCCATAAGATCAAAGCACTCGACCATGTGCTCAATTTGACGACGCCAAGGCAAGTAATCTTAGTGGCGTTGAGTTTGATGCCGGAGACCATGTTGATCATATTCAATGCCAGAGAATCGATTGGCGACCATCGGAGATGATGAAGGGTATATGATGCCGTAGGGTTTTGAAGAATTAAAAATTTGAAAAACTAAAACCGATATATGTGAGGGAGAGGGAGATATATTTGGAGAATACCGGTCCCAAAGAAGAAATAAAGGCGAGGACGATCGGAAAAAAAAAAAAAAAAAAAAGCGGCGACAACGACCGTTTGAATAAGGAAGAAGAAGAAGAGGAGGCAAATAAAATTTATAACTTAGGTTTCCTGGATCGGTATGGCTGATACCATGTGAGAATGATTAGAATATCACCGTTGAATTGGTGATAGGAGAAATCTATTATTAATAGAACAATTACAGGGATACAACAACTTTCCCAAGATACATGGGAGATTTACATGGAAAGAATATACAATACATGGATAAAGAATAATTCTAATCTTTATCTCTAATAATTAAGAACCAAGCTGCAATAATAGGAACCCACTTTACAAAAGCCATAGTTTCTGAATTACAAGATTAGCTAATTAAGCCTCCTTTTATAAGATAAACATAAAGAACGAAATGACGATATCATTTCGAGTTTTAGCATCTTAATTGGCTGACATACAGAGAGAAAATTTATTACTTCTAATAAAAAATAGATCATCTAGTGTGTAGTTTTCTAATGATAATTAAGGGGCTGGAAAATGGGAGAAAATGCATTAAGACTAGTGTCGAATCAATATTTTATAGTTGATATACTATTATAGTATTAATGTATTGAGTTAGAAAAAAAGTAGAAGAGAGAATAAACTAGTGATAAAAACATGATAATTTGATTGTACTGAAATTCGTGAAAATGTGTGTATAGGTTTTATTTTTATAAGAATGAATTTGAAAACCAAATATGAAAATACAAAACAGAACATGATGTGGATCATGCAATCATAAATTCATCTGGATGTGCCTAAAACAAATTAACTTATCCTAAAAGATCTAATTTATATAGTACATTTTTAAAACGCTTTGTGAATCGAGAAAAACTACAGAGAGATGAGAGGCATTGATACCCAATACTCTTTTTGTTTGTGAAAAATTTGTAAAAGGTTCCAAAATTGTTGGAGTAACACTCCTCTGAACCAGGTCTATACATGAACTCTATCACTATTATGTGAAAAAACTATCACTATTATGTACAAAAACTTTTATTGTTTAAAAATATTAAACATTTTTTAGATAATGATAGTTTTTGTGTATAATAGTGATACTAAAAAAATCGAGTTCACAGTGAATTCGAGTTCGCACAAAAAAGTCGCTAATTGTTGAGTGTTCTCTGGCTATTACAAAGAAGTCGCTAAAGAATATTAATTAGCACACCTTATATTTGAAAAATGCAAGACAATTTTATATTTTTGAATTGTTGAGTGTTCTCTGGCTATTACAAATTATTTTTCCTTCTCCTATCTTATTTTTTTAATATTCGTATTTTTTTATTATGTCAATGCGCCATTTAAGTTTTAACAAGACAAAAGTACACTTCACAACTGCACCTACCCTAATATACGGTTGGTAGCAGTAATTAAGATGGATGTCGTGTCTCTATCTCCTCAAAATCCAGGAACTTGGTCCATGAATTAATTAATGAATTAATTAAAGGAGCAATTGTGGGAACCTACAAAAAATTAAAGCCGTAGTTTCAAAATCACAAGATAAATGAGAAAAAAACTTATTTGGTCCCATAACTTTTTAGTAATCCATTTTTCGTCCCAAAAAATTTAACTATTCAATTTTGGTCCTCTAATTATCTCGATTGTCCCATTTTTGGTCCCATTTTCGCCAGAAAATATAATTTTTTGTCTTGTCGTAACGGTTAAATTGTAGTTTTTCGAGCTGTTAGCTGACGTGAACATTGACCGTTAAAAGAAAAGTTCATTTTTCTAAAAAAAATTAGAAAGAACAAGAAAATTTCTCCCAAGTGCGGAAAAAATGAAATTTTAGCGTCCACGTCAACTATGAGTTTGGGAAACCCCAATTTTAAATAGCACGTGACTTGCGTGTGATAAAAAAGACAATTTTTTTATGTTTTCCGGCGAAAATGGAACCAAAATTGGACAATTGAGATAGTTATTGGACCAAAATTGGATAGTTAATTTTTTAGTGAAGAAAAATGGATTACAGGAAAGTTATGGGATCAAAAATCATTTTTCTCCAACATAAATGGATTGATCAAGTCTCTCACGTACATCTAGCTAGTGCGCCGATTTAAGTTACTCTTCAATTATAGCCTGCAAATTTCAATTGTATTAGCCTATACATTTCATTACACGTTTTCTGTGAAATATAGTGTCACATATTAGTATTATTAGCTTGCACGTTTCACCCTATATCTAATTGCACGATGCAACTGATGCACAAGAGATTGATTCATATACATTTTGTTGAGGTTTTAATGTTATTAATATGTGTTTCATTAGAAATGAAGTGCAAAAATTTCGCAAGGAGAAAAAGGCTTGAACCCAAGCCTCGTCGTTTTGTCTATTTCATAGTTGTCCTTTCCCAATTTGAGGTTTTATTTCTGCATGCTCTGGGATAGAAGAATTCATCTTTTGACATTTGAAAAACATAGTTACATATTCTATTTTGATATTTCATCTCTTTAATTAAATACAAGATGCAAAATTACCCATTAAATTAATGATCTCATCTCTTTTGGAGGAGTCAAGATTCAAGAAAGCGATTCATCTTAGGTAACACGTACGGAGAAGCTTACTTAGTGGGAAAATTTCATATTACATCCAGTAAGTTTGGCCAATTTCAAAATAAATCCTTTATATTTATGCTTTATCATTTTTGGTCCTAAGTGTACGATTTTCATCATTTTCTGACCAATTTAGGTCCTAGGGTGTACTATTTTCATCCTTTATGTTTCTACTTTATCATTTTTGGTCCTAAAGTGTACGATTTTCATCCTTTCTTGACTAATTTATGTCCTTTTTCGTGTGGCTTTCTGGCCAATTTAAAAAATTTCAACGAAAAAGGATCAAAATTGATCAAAAAAAGGATGAAAATCGTACACCTAGGACCAAAAATGATAAAGAAGAAACATAAAGGATTTATTTTGAAATGAACCAAATTTATAGGGCGTAAAATGAAATATTCCCTTAGTTTCGCTAAGCACACATCAATCACAAAAGCAATACATATAAATACACACATATATATACATGTTTCTTGACAGTTGCCTGCATCAATTTGTCTGCTGCATAATTTTCTTTCCTACATACCTACATCACAAGATAAATAAATTTAATCGATAAATAAATAAAATAATTAACTACATATTTTTTCCGCCAAATATACATCACGTTGTTAGGATTTAAAGCAGCAATTATGGAGAAAATAATAGAAACAAGAATTAAGGAACACAAATTTGGTTACCCAATTCGTCAGGAATGACTACGTCTGGGGGCACTACCAAGCCAGGAGATCTACTATATTTTTGGTGATGTACAAATACATTGAGTCAAAAGTGTTTAAATATGAGACTAGGCCAAAACCCTAAAATCCGCGCACAGGCCTTCGAAACCGCTCGACCACGGGCCTTGGTCGAGCGAAAGTGCTCGACCTCATGTCTTGGTCGAGCGCCTAGTACACGCTGCATGGGGGGGGTGTTCGACCGAGCATAAGTGCTCGACCACGAGCACATGTCGAGCGCCTCCCGCGCACTGCATCCCCGTTTCACTCAGGCTCCAACAATCCCAACAATACCTTCCAAGTATCATAATAGTTGCCTGAGGATTAGTTCCGGGGGCATTATAAAAGGTTGAAGCATCAATCACGCGCAACGAATCCACACCCATCACCCTATAATCCGTAACAACGACCCGACCCACTTGACACCCTCCATGATAATGCCATGCGGTCATCACAGTGTCTATACAAAACTGCTCCAATGAAAGAGCTCCAGGTCGTTTTGTAAGAATAATATTGGAGAGGGAGAGCCTCAACTCCAATAGTGATTCGAAACTAGCGAAAGGGTATCGATATTCAGAGAAGGCGTTGGATTCAAAAATTCTTCTGATGATCTCCAAGCTCTGCACGCACATCTGAAGTAGTTGAACGTCATTTCCGGATTCTCGCTCGGGTCATTGCTCTGGAGCTCTAAATACCCAGTGGAGAAGGGTCGGACCAACTTTTCAAGGATGGTCCCCACGGATTGGTTAATACTTGGTGAAACCTCTGATTCACTGCCTCCTTCAATGTAGCAACCAACGTCATCGAGTATGCCTACTACTTCATCGATTTGGGCTCATTCGGGTTCGATTGTCCTACATTTACATATTTTTAAAAAATATTGTCCTATTTTTTTTAATATAGATTTTAAAACATATTGTCCTACATTTTCATGTTTGTAAAAATATTATCTTACAACACAATCACCCCTAAGTTAGTAGCCTTATAAAACATTTTTCCCCTAAATATTGTATAGGAAAGGATGCATTAAGAGTGAATGGGTTAGATATCCATTATTGTGTCTCTTGTAATCAGTTATTGTTCGGTCGATCAGTGGCCATTTTTGTATCTAATTATGTTGTTTCTTTTTTCCTGAGTTTCTTGTGGGCATCTCTTATGCTCTCTTGAACTCAATCTCTTAATAAATTTTTGCAAATTCCCAAAAAGAAAATACCATAACGTTACATTTAGTATTTCATCTCTTTAATTAAACACAAGGAGCAAAGTACATAAATTAATTATCTCAACTCTTTTGAAGGAGTCAAGATTCATGAAAGCGATTCATCTTGTGTATCACTCATTATTCATCAATCACAGAAGCAATAGATATATATATATACATATGCATCGATCTTGATAGTTGCCTGCATCAATTTTTCTGCTGCAGAATTTTCTTTCCCATATACCTGCATATATCAAGATAAATAAAATAATCGACTCATAAATAAAAATTAACAGAAGTAGGTACTTAATTAATTTCAAATAAATTAATACTATTACTTTGCCCAAAATAGAAAATTGACAAAAATGCCCTATATTGATAATTTTAACTCTTTTTATCTTCTCTTGATAAAAAAAAAAATTGTCGTTTTATAACATATTTGACCTAGAGAGACAGATAGACATTAATGTAGTAAGAGTAATATGTCAAAAAAATGGAAAAAAAAAATTTTTTTATAAAGAGAGGGCAAGAAAGAGTTTGTCCCAAAAATATACATCACGTACCTTCCAAGCATCATAATAGTTGCCTGAGGATTTGTTCCGGGGGAATCATAAAAGGTTGAAGCATCAATCACGCGCAACGATTCCACTCCCATCACCCTATAATCCGTATCAACGACCCGACCCACTTGACATCCTCCATGGTAATGCCATATGGTCATCACAGTGTCTACACAAAACTGCTCCATTAAAAGAGCTCCTCCTACGAAGGCGCCTCGTTTCCTCAGGTTACTAGAAACGTTCCAGAGCATTAACTCCAATAGTGATTCGAAGCTAGCAAAATGGTTAGTACTTGGTGAAATTGCTGATCCACTACCTCCTTCAATGTAGCAACCTATGTCATCGCGTATGCCTACTAACTTCCCTAAAGAGCTTTCAACGGGCCTAGGGGAAGGTACTCTGACTTGGTTCATTGGGTTATCTGACATGCCTTGGCCCACCATTGGCTGATCCAGTATTACATCTATTCCATGGGCCTTGAGATGATGGGCCGGCCCGATACCGCTCAACATCAATAGTTGTGGGCTCCCTAACGCACCAGCTGAGAGAATGATCTCACTTGTGGAGTGGGTTTTTAGGAGTGCTATGTGGTTGCAACCTACCTTTTGAGTCTCTGAACGCAATCCCATAAGCCTTGGGTTTTTGCCCTGCAAATTGCAGTCATGCCAAAAATAATAAATGTTTTATTTATTTTTACTCGAATATATAATTTATATTTGACGTTTGCTTTGAATATTTTTTCCAATCCAAAACTCTGAACATCTAAAATATTATGAGAAAAAAAAAATGGTTCAAATAACTTTTTTATAATTCGTTTTTTATCCCAAAAGTTTTAACTATTTAATTTTGATGTCATAACTATCTTGATTGTCCACTTTGGTCCCATTTTTGCCGAATAACATAATTTTTTGTCTTTTTCAATCATGAGCATCAGTGCTGATTAAACTTAGGGGCTTTCGAGCTTGTATTTAATGTGGAAAAAATGAATTTTTGTTTAACAATCAGTGTGCACATCAGTTGTGAGCTCGTAAACCCTCAATTTTAACTAGCATATGATTTCGCATAAAACCAAAAAATAATTATATTTTTCTGCCAAGATAGGACCAAAATTTGACAATCTAAATAGTTATGGGATCAAAATTGAATAATTAAATCTTTTGGAGAAAAACGAATTATAGAAAAAATTTGGGACCAATTTTTTTTCCTCAAACGAGTTACATACAAGACAAATTATGATTAACATTTTTTTTTTTGAGGGAAAATTAAAATTACCATTATATATTATATAATTGATCAAACCTGGTAAAGTCTTAAAAGGACTTGGTGCACGGTGGCATGCAAATAAACAGTAATCATGGTTGGATTCGCATACTCAAATAGATCAGCAACAGTATGCCTATACCAAATATGAATGTAATCATGGTTGAATTTAAGTAAGTTGTTTGTGCGATGCATAAATTTTGTCTAGCCAAGACATAAATAAAAAAAAAAAAAAATTATGTCCTCGTATATATCATATGAATGTAAAAATAATTTTTATAATTCTGAATGCAAAACAATTGTTTCTTTAAACTTAGAAAATTGTGCATATGGGATTTAAATCCGACAAACACTTGTATAGACTTGGTTCATGCTATGAATTCGGGTCAAATCTGAACCATATACTATAAATGGGTCAGATATATATACATATACTTAAGCCCGTTCAAATGCTGAAATTTCAGCTTCTCTACCGCTCACTACCACCGTTGTTCCCGACTCTCTACACCCACCGCCACTCGAAAACCCTACCACTACCATCGACGCCGCTATAATTCCCCCCAAACGGCAGCGCCGCCTTGGCGAGATCGGAGGCGACCCGCTGTACGAAGCTCACAATAGACGCACCAATAAATCTTGGTGTCGCCTCATTTTTCTCCGTGCTATCTTCTTTAGCAGATCCGCAGTGGAGAATTCTAATGACAATTATATCCCCCCCTATTGCAATCATCTACATCCAATTCAAACGAGAATTGAAGTCAATCCCTTATCTTCGTCACTATTTTGTCTAGATTTTGTTATGCGATTATCCGTTCTCCTACATGAATTGAGAAAATAGGGGAATATCGGTAACAGTGAGAGTTTTTATGAATAAAAGTGAGAGTTTTATAAAATAACAGTGATAGTTTAATAACATGATAGTGAGAGTTTTATAAAGTGATAGTTTTATAGCGTAACAGTGAAAGTTTTATAAAATAACAGTGATAGTTTTTCTGAATAACAGTGAGAGTTTTATAGAATAACAGTGATAGTTTATTAACATGATAGTGGGAGTTTTATAGAGTGATAGTTTTATAGCGTAATAGTGAGAGTTTTATAGAATGATAGTTATAGTTTTATAGCGTAGCAGTGAGAGTTTTATAACATAACAGTGAAAGTTTTATATTGTAACAGTGAGAGTTTTATATAATAACAGTGACGACGCGAGAACAATTGAAATTCGATGGCGAGAGCAGCGCGCGAGTGGGGCGAAAATTTGGGTCAACCCATCCTCAAAATTGATCATATTGAATTAGAGTCCATAGAGTGAACCTGGTTTACAAGAGTTCTGAGTGAAAAGTGGTATACAATAGCACCACGTGAAAAATATTATGATCAAGCATGGCCTATAACCACTATTAAATTAAAATCAAAGTTTAATTCATACAATAACCATTAAAATTAAGATTTTTTTTTTTATTCGGGCTGAGCGTCACCCAATATATGAATAGAAAAATTATGGGCTTGTGCAAAGAAATGAATGGGCTTGGTACTAATAATAGTAGGAGTCTGAATTGGTTGAGTTGAAATAAAATATTTTATCTTAATATAAATTTATATTTTTTAAATTTTAAAGAATATATTAAAATAAAAAATATATATAAATAAAAAAAATTGAGGCAAAGTATTTGCTGTCTTGCCTCCGCCAGTGGGTACATTAGATGGAACGCCAACTTTCGGCCAAAAAAAGAAATTTTATTTATATCATCTTTTTTTTTAAGACACGTGCATGTCATTGATGTCAAGATAGTAAAAATACTTGGAACCAGTGGCGGACTCAACAGAGTGACATGGGGGTACACTGTATCCCCAATTTTTAATTTTTAATTTAAGTATATATTGGTTCTCTGTTTCGGCAATTTCATCTGCATTTTTGTGAGTGTTTCAGCGAAGATTTCAATCCAATTCATCTCTTGTGGTTCAATTTTGGTTAGTTTCATTATTGGTTGGATTTCCAGTGGATCATCAGCTTAAATTTTTGGTGTATTCTTCATATCAGTTCTGGACTGCGTCCAACACCATCGGAAATGGAGGTCTTTGTGTTTTCCGGTTCCAACTACGTTTAGTACTAGCTGGGTCTCCTCAATATTTTTGAGTTAGGGCTAACTGCTTTGGGCCTTATGTACTGCTGGGCTACCATTTCATTTATAATGGACAGATTTTTTAGGATATTTAATCACTTGGCTTTTTAATTTGTTTTTAAAATTTTTAATTAATTTTTTTGAAGTAATGTGAGTTGTCACATGCTACAGCAATTGTGAAATTTTATATATTTTTAGTGTACATATATATATATATATATATTATTATTATTATTATTATTATTATTATTATTATTATTATTATTACTTGATCTGATTGTATGCATAATGTTTGTGTAAATATTTTTAAGAGTGTGTCTCATGTGCATTCAGGTGCACCATGCGCTCATAATGCGTTTTAAAATCATGCAACTTTTATATTGAAATATGCAACTTGTTTATATTGAACCGTGCAATTATTTTTTTTCATATTATTAATTGCAAACGGTACAATGTAAATACGTTGCATCTTTCAATATAATAAGTTGCATAGTTCTAAAATGCACTATAAATGTATGGTGCACCTAAATGCATGGAAAACTTAACCTATTTTAAAAATTATATATCGATCGTATCCCCAATCTCAAAATCTTGGGTCCGCTACTGCTTGGAACCTACACATGTGACAGAGAAAAATCAAAATATTGATTTATATTGAAAGAGAATTATTGGGAATGTATATATATAGATATAGACTCCATTAAATTTTTCATTATATACATAAGAATAATTGTTTAGACTTTAATTTATCGGAGTTCATTCCTTTGAATTTTAACTATATATAATATTTAAATACATTAACTTTTTTCCTTGAAATATCATAGATTCATCCCAATATACTATTAAGAATTGAAAATGAAGTCGTGATATAATAAAAAAATATATCATAAATATACATGAAGGGTGCTGATCACAAATATACAAACGTTATTAAAGTAAAGTTTTTTTAATAGCTAAAAAGTTTTTTAATTTATTTGTTGTTTGTTAACACCAATGATGCACGGATTCTTCTTAAATTATCACAATGCAGTATCGGATTCGCACCCGCACTCTAAAAGGAATGCAATTCTCGAATCCGCGTATCCGGATGCCACTTGGCGAATCGGTAAATTATAAAATAAAATAAATTAATGGACACACGAATCCGATACGCGAATCCATGCTAGATGATTAAATATGGTCATGTTATTAAGTATTAGATGTGTTATTTAATTGAACTTAATTTATTATGTAATGCAATTTAAATTGACAATATGACACTCGTTTTAGATTGAATTCATCATTATGATTTATATATTGGGCTGATGGTATTTGAATTGTTGTTTTGTTACTTAATTAGATTAAATTATTAAATATTGTTAAGTTTTGGGGAGGTAAAAAATTGAATTTCATACATTTTGTTTTACGAATTTTAGATTTATATATATTTTTATTTGTTATATATAATAAATTATAAATAAATAGACGTATATTTACCAAATCGCACCCTAAATTTTTTAAAAATACGTATCCCCGCATCCGTATCGTATCGACCCCACACCCGCGTCCCCGCATCCGTGCAACATAGGTTAACACTTAACATGAATATATTAATGTTACACAAAAGTATTAATTACAATAATATTTAATTAACACATGTATTTATCCTTTTTAAATTAATTTTTAACAATATATATTCATTTTAGTTTTATTATTGTTCATGACTTTGACAGATCGTACTTGCATCAGTATCAATTTCTCTGCTGCATAATTTTCCTTCCCATATACTTGCACCACAACATGGCGGATAAATGATCCTTAAATAAAAATTAAATAAAACAGGTAATTAGTATTATTTAAATTAATACTATTATTTTGACAAGTATATATATATACCTCCCAAGCATCATGACAGTTGCCTGAGGATTAGTTCAAAAGTCGAAGCATCAATCACGCGCAATGAATCCACATCCATCACCCTATAATCCGTATCCACGACCCGACCCACTTGACACCCTCCATGAAAATGCCACTGGGTCAACACAGTGTCCAAACAAAACTTCTCCAACGAAAGAGCTCCTGTGATCACGTGCCTTATCCTAAGGTTAGTAGGAATCGCCAACGTTAAACGCAACAGTGATTCGAAGCTAGCGAAAGGGTATCGAAATTTGGAGAAGGCGTTCGATTCGACAACTCTTTTGACAATCTCCATTTTCTGGACGCATTTCTGAAGGTCCCTCGGGTCCTTGAAGTAGTTGAACGTAACTTTCGGATTCTTATCCGGGTCGTTGCTCTGGAGCTCCAGATACCCGGTGGAGTAGGGTCGGGCCAGCTTTTCACCGATTATTCCAAATTGTGTAATGTTAATAATGGGAAGAATATTTAGCCCCAACAATCCACTAGCTGCTTCAATGTAGCAACCTATGTCGTCTTCGTCGAGTATTCCAACTGCTTCGGCTAGGGAGTTTTCGACGGGCCTAGGGGAAGGTATTACAACTGCATTCAATGGGTTATCGGACATGCCCTGGCCCACCATTGGCTGGTCCAGTATAACGTTTATGCCGTTGGTATTGAGATGATGGGCCGGCCCAATACCACTCAACATCAACAATTGTGGGCTCCCTACTGCACCGGCTGAGAGAATGATCTCACTTTTGGTATTGTTGTTCAAGAGTGATGTGTGGATTATGCCTTTTGAGTCTTTGAACATAACGCCGTAAGCCTGGCGTATTTGCCCTGAAAATTGTAATGCATAAGTTGAAAATCAAAATTTGACTATGATCTTTCGTTCTACCTGTCTCTCCAGTTCGATTTAGATTCGAAGATCTGATTAATTTTGAAAAATCACCTTTCGTTTTTGGAAAAAAGACAATTTTATTAAATGGGGGAGCATCAGTGGGGAGCATCAGGAATGCCCCCAATAGGTACAATATACAACAATGAAACAAAGGAAAGAGTACCCTACATTTAACAAAAGCAGAAAAATCACTTTCATGTTTCAATCTAATTAAATCACTAAACCATCTCGAATATAATTATTCCAAATTATATATATTACCTACGAAATAAATTAAGACCGATTTTACTGAATTTATTGGGGAAAATGTTTTTTTTAGGACAGTAATTTAGGGGAGGTTGTATTTTAAGGAAAATAATTTAATGGGCTTGGAAATATAGAAGTAGAACAATAGGTTTTGAAAGGGAAAATTGCTGAAAAATGCTATTTTATAAGAGGTATTACTATTAGGTGCTAGCACTTTTTAGTAATGTTGTGACCGAATAATTTATCTGAGCGGGAGGCCTAACATCTAGGGGTAAGTTGCATAATACACCCGAGGAAGCCCTAGCTCTATCCGTCAGTGACCTAGGCAGGTCGCTCATACGAAAGGGATCGGACTATATCTAGGTCGGGGCAAGGTCTAGCCTCACCCGAGCTGGATGACCGCGACCTGACAAGACACCGGGTCGTGACCGGGGGAGGCACATGTCCCCAATGGCGGCGCCTACGACTCTGAGCCTCGGGAAGAAAGTCGGACCAGAGGAGACTTTCCCCAAACGGGAAACTATTTTCTGGCTTTCAGAAAACAGTTAAACAGGTTACCCTAATAAGGGCGGATCAGATGAGCGACCTCAGATTTTGGGTTCGCGACCTCGGGAACAGGACCAGCGACCTCCAGCGAGCAATCCCTAGGAAAGAGGTCGCCCCGTTTTTCCGCCCGAGCACGCTACCCAGTAACCAGAGCTGGCGTCATTTAATGCACCCTGCGTGCCATTAAATGTCTAGGTCCTAGGTCCCTATTGGGGCTATACCCCAAGGGTTTGAAGTATAAATACATGTAATTAAAGCTCATTTAAGGGTTCCAACATTCACATTGAATACAAAGGCTTTATTAGCCAAAAAAGATGTCTTTGGCCCAAACACTCTTGCAATTTATTGCTTTCAAACACTCCAAATAATAAGCATTAAAGTACATCATCATCACATTAATGAGGAACATTCCCTTTGTTCTTCATTAATTCTCACCCACTCCAAATCATAAATAGTTTGATGTCAATCATAGCCACATTAATGCCTTAATCATCTTTTCATATTTTTGGTATCAACAATTGGAGCTAGAATGAGGGTGCTTTCACTAGAATTTTTCCAGATTTTCTATTGATACACCCTTTCGAATCTTCAAATCTTCAACAATCCCATTCGAATCTTTATATCCTCATCATACTCGAAGCCTTGCCATGGCATCCACGGGGGTGCAGGCTTCCGGCCGGCCAAAGGAGGCCACTTCCAGCAATGAAGGTCCCCTCAAGAACCTGGCCGACATCAAAACTCCAGAGGATCTCAAGGAGGCTATGAAAATCCTCTGGCGGCGACAACGCGACCTCGCTGGCGAACATAGCGGACCACATCGGCGAGCCGAGTCCCACCGCCTTTCTGGGTCCCGGGGAAAGAGAAAGATGGACGAAAACTCCCGATCCAGGCACAGACCGACGAAGACCAATCACACGACGAGGGAGTCCGGCAGGGCACGCCGCGCCCAGAGTCCTCGAGAAAAAAACTCCCTCCCCTCTCAGAGGAAGTTTCCCACAACCACGGCAGTCTGAGTCCATCTTTGAGAGATTGGGCAACCACGCACCTCGAAAGCCCCGAGGTCGCCAGAACGAATCCAGAGCCGACTCCTTCACAATCCGGCGTAACTTGGAAACCTCTTTTGAGGTAGAGAATTTCCGAGGTCGAAGGAACGAGGTGCCGAAGGCCTCGATACTATCCCGTTTAGGTCCGCGAGCATCTCATTGACCTCCTAACCACGGAAATGAGCAGCTCGAGGCCATCAAAAAAACTCTCAAGAAGCTGCAGGATCAATTAGACCAGCAAGAAGGACCCGCGACGTCGGCGCTCGTCCCGATCTCGCCCTTAGTCCCGGCCATTGTCTATGCCCCGGCACAGGTCAAAATCAACACGACCTCGATCAATCAGTATAATGGGGACTCCGACCCGACCATCCATATAGGAAAGTTCTCCGACCACATGGCTTCTATGGGGGCCACGGATGCGACACAGTGTCGACTTTTCCCTCTTACTCTGGGCGACCAGGCCTATAGGTGGTTCAAATCTCTAACTCCGAACTCCATCGAGTCCTTCCACCATCTCCCCGGTCTTTTCCTTAACCATTTCATCACCTTGGCCCCAAGGCAACCAACGAAACAACTCTTCGCGACCATTCAGCAGGGTCCCACGGAGTCGGACCGAGACTATATCAAGAGAGTCGATAACTTTCTCCTAGGCGGCGAACCCATGGGAGATGAGGTCAAAGTAATGGGAGTTGTTCGAGGCTTACGATTCAACACTAAGTTGTGGAAACTCATGCATAAGGAATACCCGAGTTCATATGCGGAGTTCCGACACAAGGCTGGAAATCACATTAGCCGGGCTGAGATGATGGCCCTGCGCTTGGGGGAGCAAGTTCAAGAGGGCGAGGTAAAGAAGCCCGTGACAGTAGAGCCGAGCTCGCATAAGAAAAGTGGCGGCCATCGCAAGACCAACAACTTTAAGCCTTTTAACAGCGAAATCGAGGTCAAGCTGTTGGGGGTACTAAGCACCACTCCAAACGAAGTCTATGATCAAATCAAGGACAAGAAACTTTTGGATCAGCCCCGCAAAATCACAAAGGAGAACGGGAAGATGAATCCCAACAAATACTGCCACTACCATGAGAGCATCGGACAGAACACCAGTGAATGTCGCGACCTTCTCCAACAATTGTGGAAGCTTTATGAGGACGGAAAGCTAGATGACTACGTGAAGAAACGTCCGAACAATCAGCCACAACCACAGCGGCCTCAAGCAAATCCAGGGCCCGCCGGCCAGCGACCTCTTCCCCCTTTTCCCGACAATGTCGCGGGAAGGGCCGTCCAGATGATCGCTCCATTGGGAGGCAACATTGGCTGGATCCTCCCTTCGATGTTTATGTCGCGACGCAGGCGTAAAGCCGAAATACGAGCTCTAAATCATATACACCAGACTTTCTCCCAAGTCAACCACGCAGTCGAGAAAACCAGCTCGCTCGCTTTCTCGGACGAAGACAAGCAAGGTGTGCAATATTCGAATAATGATCCCATAGTGATCTCGACCAAGATCATGGGGGTAATGGTTCATCGTCTACTAATCGATAACGGCTCCTTCTGCAACATCTTATTCAAAAGCGCTCTCGGCCAGATCGGGAACTTTTCCGAATATATCGAACCTTGCGACCTCACTATCAAGGGGTTCGGGGACTCTTCTGTGAAACCCTATGGGGCAATCCGGTTGGAAGTTGAATTGGTCTCGGATCGTGATCCGGAGGTAAGGGTGATGAGGCAGCTCGATTTTATCATTGTTGATCTTCCCTCGACATACAACGGTTTTCTGGGAAGACCTTTCGAACATGAATTCGGGGCAGCGACCTCGGCCCACTATTATTGCATCAAATTCCCAACCCCGGGAGGGCCCGTAGGGACGATCAAGGGAAATCAGGCGATGTCTAGAGGATGTTTATTACAGGTCGACGCCGAGCCAGGAGCAACCATGGCGACCCTCGAGACAGGGGCAATCTTAGTAGTGATGAAAGACTATCCCGACGACCCGATCTCGCCACCAACAGACATACCCAACAAAAGAATAAAAGTCGACATCGAGAAAGTGGCCGATCTCGAGCCCAGAATAGGTTACGAGCCTGTTGACGACCCGCGATGGGCGAAAGGGCAATGAGCCACACCGGTGGAAGAGCTCGAGAGAGTCCCAATTAGCGAATCCCGGCCGAGATGGAGGTGATCATTGGGACCACCCTAGGTCCCAAAATGCAAAGTCAGGTGATCGAGTTCCTGAAAGCCAACTTGGACGTTTTTGCCTGGTCCCACGGAGATATGATCGGGATAGATCCCGAGGTCGCTTGCCATCAGCTCCACATCGATCCTTCAAAAAAACCAGTCTCGCAGAAGGGAAGGAAGTTTGGTCTTGAGAAATATGCGGCCCTGGCCGAGGAGGTTAAGAAGCTCCTAGATAACCAGCTAATCGAGCAAGCTGATAAGCCTCAATGGGTAGTGAATGCGGTGTTGGTAAAAAAGGCGAACAACTCATGGTGACGCTTGCCCCAAGGATCATTTCCCCATGCCGCACATCGACCACCTGATCGACAATACGGTGGGGGCACGAGGTGATGTCGTTCATGGACGCATTTGCGGGCTACCATCAAATAGTCATGCACCGAGATGACCAAAATCACACTTCTTTTCTGACAGAAAAGAACATCTACTGCTGGAAGTGCATGCCTTTTGGTCTGAAGAACACCGGGGAAACGTATCAGAGGTTGGTCAATCGCATGTTTGCGGACCAAATCGGCAAGACCATGGAGGTGTATATCGATGATCTGGTGGTTAAAAGCAAGAGAAGAGAGGACCATTTGGGGGACCTTGCCCAGGCCTTCGACATCCTAAGGCTGTATAAGATGAAATTGAACCCCAAGAAGTGCAACTTTGGAGTGGAGTCCGGAAAGTTCTTGGGGCATATGGTGAGCCATCGCGGGATTGAGGTGAACCCGACCAAGATCCAGGCCGTGCTCGACATGAGAGCACCACAAAACATCAAGGAGGTTCAGAGATTGACAGGGCGGTTGGCCGCTCTAAATCGTTTTATCTCGCGGATGGGGGACAAATGTAAACCTTTCTTTGATACGATCAGAAAGGGGAAGTTCAAATGGACAACTCAAAGCCAGCTCGCGTTCGAGAACATAAAAGATTATCTATCAAATGTGCAGATTCTCGCGAAGCCCATCCCGGGGGAAAAAATTTACCTTTACTTGGCGGCCTCAGAGACCGCGTTAAGCGCCGTATTGGTCCGGGCTGAGGGGCAAGACCATCTGCCGATCTACTTTGTGAGACAGACTTTGAACGACGCCGAGCTAAGATACCCCCCTCTAGAGAAGTTTGCCTACGCGCTCGTAATGAGCGTCCGAAAGCTCCGGCCATATTTTTTTGACCACCATGTCGAGGTCCTGACCTCGTTACCCCTGCGGCGAATACTCCATCGACCAGATACCGCAGGAAGATACCTCAAGTGGTCAGTGGAAATCGGGCAGTTCGGCATCACATACGCACCCCGGACGGCAATAAAGGCACAAGCATTGGCGGATTTCCTCGTGGAATTGACTTTTTTGACCAAACAAGAGAACGTCGTGGAGCAAGCTTGGGAGTTATATGTGGATGGTTCGGCAACCAGCGACCAAGCTGGGGCAGGCGTAATACTAATCAGCCCGGAAGGAAGATCTTTCACAACCGCAATCCGTTTCAATTTCCAAGCGATGAACAACGAGGCCGAGTACGAAGCCTTGATCAATGGCCTAGAAATGGCCATGGCCATGGGGGTGCAATGCGTCAAGGATTTTTGCGATTCTCAGTTGATAGCTTTCCAGATGACAGGCGAGTACGAGGTGAGAAACGAACGGATGATGGCGTACCACAAGATAGCCCAAAATCTGATCGAAAAGCTCGAGCAGGTCGAGATATCCCAAATTCCTAGGAAGGAGAACACCCAAGCAGATGCTCTAGCTCGGTTGGCGACATCTGAAGGAGCGGCCGACATGTCAGATATAACCATCATCAAGCTCGCTGCCCCATCGGGCAGTCCGGCCCTTGTCGCACCTATGGTAACCGAGGAAGATACCTGAATGAGTCCGATCATTAAGTACATTAAAGATGGCGAGCTCCCCACTGACAAGGTCGAGGCCAGCCGACTTCAACTAAGAGCAGGCCGATATACGATTATCGACAACCAACTATACAAGCGGGGTTTCGCCCTCCCATTGCTGAAATGTGTGACCCCCGAGGTCGGTAAAGAGATAATAAGGGAGGTCCATGAAGGGGTATGTGGCAACCACGCTGGGGGGCACTCAATCGCCCACAAGGTCCTGCGACAGGGTTATTTCTGGCTAACATTGAAACAGGACGCCCTCGACTACGCTAAGGCATGCAAGAGATGTTAGATCTTCGCACCAAAAATTAGAGTGGCCCCGAAAGAGCTCGCATCGATATACAACCCGTGGCCTTTCGCCAAATGGGGCATCGACTTGATCGGACCGCTACCCACGGCACCTAGAACGGTTAAGTTCGCGGTGGTCGCGGTCGACTAATTCACCAAGTGGCGGAGGCAGAGGCCCTCGGGAGCACAGATCAAGAAGCAATCATTCGATTCATATGGAAGAACATCATATGTAGGTTCGGCCTACCCCAGGCGATAGTGTCGGATAACGGACCACAGTTTGACGGATGGGAAATCAGAGCTTTCTTCGAGAAGTGGCGGATCACCAAGCTTTTCTCCACCCCCTATCACCCACAATCAAATGGTCAGGTCGAGGCGGTTAATAAGATCATCAAGCACACACTCAAGACAAGGATCGAAGGAGCAAAAGGGATTTGGGCGAGCAAGCTTCCCAAGATACTCTGGTCATATCGAACCACCTGCAGGAATTTAACAGGGGAAACACCTTTCTCCCTCGCCTTTGGGTCGGAGGCTGCCATCCCAGCAGAGGTGCATTTCCCGACATACCGAACATCACGAGCTATCGATGAAACCAACGACAGAGCACAAGAGGTCAATCTCGGTTTCCTCGAAGAAAAACGCATCAACTCAAATATCCACAATGCGACCTACAAACAGAGGTCGGAAAAGTACCACAACTCGAAGGTGCGAGTTCGCCAATTCCGCAAAGGCGACCTCCTGTTGAAGAAGATACAAGGAGTCAGTCAAGGACCTTTCGGCCCAACTTGGGAAGGGTCTTTCAAGATCACGAAGATACTACCTAACGGAGCGTACGAGTTAGAAGACATCGATGGCATTCCAACTCAATAACCGTGGAATGTGACCTTTTTGAAGAAATACTATCCACAGGAGAGGGTGTTAGCCCGAGCTTATCAATAGATAATATAGGAACTTACCTCGGTAATGAATGTAGCGATTATTCCTGCATAAATACAAAGTTCCAATTTTCCCATTTTATCCTCTATTAAATCGAAAAATAGGGGGGCAGGAGGATAGTCTACCGCACCTCTAGCAAGATTATAAGTTAATCGAGGTCACTAAGTCACAATATCTTAAGACGACATATGCGAGCACGATAAACTAAAAAGTACAAGATGGTTAATCGAGGTCGCTAAGTCGCAATATCTTAAGACGACGTATGCGAGCACGATAAACTAAAAAGTACAAGATTGTTAATCGAGGTCGCTAAGTCGCAATATCTTAAGACGACATATGCGAGCACGATAAACTAAAAAGTACAAGATTGTTAATCGAGGTCGCTAAGTCGCAATACCTTAAGATGACGTATGCTAGCACGATAAACTAAAAAGTACAAGATGGTTAATCAGGGTCGTTAAGTCGCAATATCTTAAGATGACATATGCGAGCACGATAAACTAAAAAGTATAAGATTGTTAATCGAGGTCGCTAAGTCGCAATACCTTAAGATGGCGTATGCGAGCATGATAAACTAAAAAGTACAAGATTGTTAATCGTGCAATACCTTAAGACGACATATGCGAGCACGATAAACTAAAAAGTACAAGATTGTTAATCAAGGTCGCTAAGTCGCAATACCTTAAGACGACATATGCGAGCACGATAAACTAAAATGTACAAGATTGTTAATCGAGGTTAATTAAGTAAGCAATACCTTAAAGACGGACGATACGCGAAAGCACGATAAACTAAAAAGTACAAGATTGTTAATCGAGGTCGCTAAGTCGCAATACCTTAAGATGACATATGCAAGCACGATAAACTAAAAAGTACAAGATTATTAATCGAGGTCGCTAAGTCGCAATACCTTAAGACGACATATGCGAGCACGATAAACTAAAAAGTACAAGATTGTTAATCGAGGCCGCTAAGTCGCAATACCTTAAGACGACGTATGCGAGCACGATAAACTAAAAGGTACAAGATTGTTAATCGAGGTCGCTAAGTCGCAATACCATAAGAATACATATGCGAGTTCAATAGCTCGAAGCGAATTACAAGTTTTTAGTGTTCGCTAAGTCGCAATTTCTTAAGACGATAAAGGCGGGCTCAATAACTCAAAAATATTCCAAATTAGAGTGTGATTATTTGAATTTTAATGTGACTTGTTTACGTGTTTTTCCGCTTATATGTACATTGATGAGTTAAAGGCCCACTTGATCTTTTGTTTGAGTTTTTGGGTGTTTTTGGAAATATAGAAGTGTTGGAGAAAGGCCCAAAGATCCTTAATAAGTATTGGGCCGAATTTCACTTATTGCAGCCCACACTGGGGGGCCAAGTGTGGGCCGAAATCTTGAATCTGATGGGCCAGCTGGATTTCTCAGTAATTCCAGCCCAGATATCACACGAAAAAGGGCAGTAGGGCACGGGATTGGAGGCAGCCAGCAGTGGGAGATAGTACGTACGCAAGAGAAAGAGAATTCGGGGAGTTTGAAGAAACGGAGAGAAGATCGTCTTTACCGCTTTAAGTACTTTTCTTCCTAGAACTATGAACTCGCTATTTTGTATTTTTGTTATGACTATGGACGGCTAAGTCCTTTATTTCAATTCCAGGGATTTCTAAACTTGTATTTGATGATTAATAGTTAATTTGATATCGTTTGTCAGACCTTTATTCTCTGATTATTTATATCATCTGTTTTAACTTTCTGCATGTTAGGGTAATTAATTTGGTTTGGTCACCTAGGTTAATTTATTCTTATATGTCTGTTAGTTCGTATCACGTAATCCGTAATTGTTGCATTTATATGACAATTGGCAACAACTAGTAAAATTTGCTAGGGTGATATAAATTGAATTCTTTCGAATCGAGCTAGCGTATTCGAGAATTTATTTGACCTTTATCCTAGAGGCAAATGCTTTTACTGAATTAAATTTAGATCGTATCTAGACTGTTCAGATAAAAAGGTTCATTGAGGAGCGTATTTCAATTGGATAAAATTAAGGGATAAAACCGTTAAACAGAGCTTGTTGTTTATTGAGGGTCATTAGTCTGAGAGTAAGGTTAAGCAAACGATACTTTTAATTGGACAAGCCAAAATACAAGTGAAGAATGAACTGTGAATTGGAAGTCTTTCATCATTTGAATTCGATTATTTATTGTTTCTGCGATATTTAATTATTTAGCAATTCTTCTAAAAATCCAAAACCCCCCCTTTTTGTCTGCCTCTTTAAATTCATACAAATAACGTAATAATTATTTTCACGTTCCCTAAGGATCGACCCTTACTTATCCTACTACATTCTAATGGATCAGTTAAGGATTTAATTTATTTTTGGGTGCCGACGACAGCACACCACACGGAGAGGGGTGATGGTCCCCTTGTCGTTGGGTTGCAGTTTCGGGAGATCCCACTCTTGTGGTGATCGCGGTTTCGGTCTACAGCGAGATGAAATGATGTTGTCATGTGCCCGATAGTATAAATAATTATTGTAATTGATTATGTTAAGGAACTATTATAATTAATTCCCTTTAAAAAAAAGATTTAGGGCTGGTTAGGAAAAGCAAATAAATAAAAATAATTTAAGTGCTTACGTGGTCCTCGTTATCCAGTTAAAATAAAAATGTACCATAGTCACATAATCAAACATTTAACAATGGGCATCTCTTTACATATAAAAAGAGGGTCCAGATCTATTCGAATAAAGCATCAAATTAAATGTGCAATCACCATAAACTTGTGTGGGACACAGTCCTCACAGATATAGGGATCTTGACATAGTGGGTCCCATGCGCCCACGTCAGCCATCCGAAATAGTACTCTGTGGTGATGTTATGGAAAGTAGTTACAGTAACCTTGAACTTCATTTTCTTGACGTTTGGGTTGAACAGTAAAGTCTTAGGGTTCACCTTCACCGCCGTGCCTGGAGGAGCGTCGATAAAAGCTTTGTACTTGGAGTTGGGGTTTCCAACATTTGTCACGGTTCTAGTAACCGTGACTGAGTCCCGAAGGGTCGGAATCGTGATGGAAGGAAGGTTGAAATCCAGGATGGAGTTAGTGCCGGATTTGAGACAGGGTTTTCCTGTAAGTTGATTGATGGAATTTTGTGGATATCCCATGGCACAGAGGTAATTTACGTAATCTTGGGTGCTCATGTCGTAAACCAAGCCGGGATCTTTGGCTCCCGTAGGGTTGGCTAATCCACCTCCGTAGTCGAATGGATTCGCAGTCTTGGTTATCTGTCCTTGTGCGTAAATTGGCTCTCCCGAGTATGGATCGAATGACCATGCTACATGCGAAAGTATAAATGTATTAATAAACAAAACAAAATATTAGAAATAGATTACGTAGGAAGATATTTTTTTTCCAGTCTTATAAGTTACTTGTATTTCGGCTTTTGTCCTATTGAATTTTATGATATAAAACCGGTAATTTCTTTAACGCATTTTAGTCAGGTAATCGGTTGTAGGAGGTGAAATGTCAGGTTGACTAATTACACTTGGTAACATGGACAAATCAAATTTGAGTCTCAATCGGTTGCATGTTTCGAACCAGCTGTTGAATAATTTAAAATTGCGAGACTATTTTCAATTTGTGAAAATCGACAGAAGTAAAATCTCAAATATGTAACAAAAGTTTAGTCTGATGTCTGTCTAGGGAAGGCCGATGTCAATGTTTTTGTACCGCTTAATGCAATTTTTCTCAAGTAATAAAATTCTTGAAAAGAGTCATTTTTCACCTTCAAAGTAGTATTTTTTTCTCGGTAGCAAGGAACACATTCTATGCAATATTTTTTGCTAAAGTATTTAAAAGTATAAAGAGATGAACAGTTACTAGAGAACCTGTTGTGGTAATGGCTGATTTAATTGCAGCTGGAGACCAGTCTGGATGCAGGGCTTTAAGCCTGGCGGCAACCCCTGTTATATGAGGGCAAGCCATGGATGTTCCTGATCTGAAGGAATAACCCCTTGGACTTGCTTTTGTAGGAATATCTGCTGCTATAATATCAACTCCTGGAGCTACCACATCCGGCTGTATAATCAAAGATACAGAATGATGAGAAACAAATAGTACAGGGGTATGTAGAAACTAATACTAGGTACCTTTAGAATCGCCGGAGAAAGAGAGTTTGGACCTCGAGAAGAGATAGATGCAACGTAGGTAGAGGCTTCTTCGCCGATGTAAGTCCTGGCCGTCCTCAACCGTACCTTGGGATTCCTATGTGACAAAAAGTTGAATAAAATTAACTAATATGTGCAACTAGTTAGACAATTTGTGACCAAATTAACCATATACTAACGTTGAAAATCGGATGTAATTCAGTATCGTAGTTCCAACTTCGAAAGTCACTAAAACGATCGGGAATTTAGGATTGTAAAATGTGTGCAATGAATCGATTGTTTTTTTTGTGGCGATAAGTCCCAAACCGCCCGCCGTTTGAACTGTATTTGCAGCTTTAGTTATTACATCATCCTCAATAGCCAAAGTGAAGCAGAGCACCACTTTTCCACGTACCCAAGTATCCGTTGCTGTTATATGTTCGCAATACCTGGATAATTAATAATATAACACAAAAATTTAAGCAAGACTAGTGTTGCATGTGAAAACTCTCGGCTGTAAAAGCTTAGCTAATTTTGTTGTTATATACTTACACAGGTCCTTCAGCGTCCGCTGAGTCTCTGAAGAACACCAAGTTAACAATACTAGTATCTTTTCCGACATACATGCTTTGTCCCTGCATCACAAAATTAAGCAAGACAATTATGGAGTACATAATTAATTGTCCACCAATGTACTACAACTCTCAATTTTCTGCAATTTAGGTCAAATTGACTCGAAACTTATCAGTTTAAGTGGTTTGATCCAGTTCGGGCTAATTTGGGATAAATTGCAAATGTAGTCCCATAAAAATGTCAGCTCTTCAAAATGGTCATTTTTTTTAACAAAAATGGTCCCATAGGATTTTACAAGTAAAAAACAAATGAATTTTTGGGACCAAGATTGTTTTTTGAAAATTCTCTTGGGACCAAAACTGTCAGAATGGAACCATTTCTGCTAAAAAAAAAAGGACCGGAAAAGAACATGGAACCAAATCTGTTACTACTCTGTAATTTGTCGTGTGTTTCTAGCTAATTAGGCCTAAAGGTGAGAAAATTAAATTCTACGGGCCTAAATGTGACTGTAAACATATTGTCCAATAATTACTACCTTATTACGGTCTTAAAAAATTTATTCCCAAACTTCTTCTACTAATTTTTGGTACATCGGAACTTTAAATTTCGTGTAATTTGAGGACATATTTATCCGAAAAACTAGTAATTTACTTACTGTGAGAATCTGATTGTTTCCGAGTATGATAGGGCTGGGAAATAGCCTATCCAAAGTACTAGCGCCAACCGTGATAACCCATGGAGCCACATTTGCAACAGTTTCGTACAAGCTGCCTTTATTTCCAGCCGAACAAACAACTGTAATCCCATGCCGAACCGCATGAAAGGAACCGTAATAAATAACATCGCGCTTATCAGTTTCCGGATACAAAGGTACGCCGAAGCCCAAAGATAGCGACAAAACATCGACGCCGTCATTGATCGCTTCATCAAAAGCTTTAAGAACGTCCACAGATGAAACACGGCCCATCCAGGCCACCTTGTACATGGCTAACCGGGCCCGAGGTGAGCTCCCTCGGGCCGTGCCCGATGCAAGCCCACTGAGGCTCACATTGTTCACCAGTGTGCCGCCGGCCGTGCTAGTCACGTGAGTGCCGTGGCCGAGGGCGTCACGAGGCGAGAGGTACTCGTTGTTTGCTGTTGCGTTGAATGGTTTGCCATACGAGGCGAGAAAGCCGCGGATGAAGTAACGGGCCCCGATGAGTTTTCGGTTGCAATGC
The DNA here is from genome assembly GCA_037126765.1 of Stenogyne calaminthoides. NCBI lineage: Eukaryota > Viridiplantae > Streptophyta > Magnoliopsida > Lamiales > Lamiaceae > Stenogyne > Stenogyne calaminthoides. The sequence goes on from JBBCBC010000199.1 coordinate 56,988, forward strand.
CTTGCAGGATTGAATGCTTGGCCAGCTTGGCAGAATCCCTTCCATTTTGGTGGGATCGGGCCGAGGCCTCTGTCGCTGAACGACTCCGATTCGGGCCGGATTCCTGTTTGGGATTTCAAAATTTTATGATAAATTTAGTAACAATTATCTATATCATTTTGTTATTAGATATGTATATAGATATAGATTTACAAGACAAAAAAAATTATATTCCCACATTTAAAATTAAGAGAAGAATTAATTACCAGTGTCCAAAACACCAATGATTACACCATCGTCACTCAGTTTGACATCAGTTACGTCGGTTGGCATAGGTGATGAGGAAGAACTATCGTCGAGAAAATTATGGCTCCGTGTTGTGTGAAGCTTGTAAAATCGATTTTGGAAGACCTTAACCACACCCGGCAGCCCTTCAACCAGACAGAATTTGAGACGAATTATTAGAACTAAGAAAATGTACCATTAAGGCTGGATTTTACTTTTATATTTGTCGAAGTTACAAGATTGTTTGAGTTCGAATTAATTAGTTACACCATGCAACTCAAGTGCGATTTTTAAACTTGCAACATGAGTATATTAAACTATATAACTTGCTTTCACTGACATAAGTTGCATGTTTCAGTGTAAATAAGTTGCATTTTTTAAAATGCACTTAAATTGTGCAGTGCTCCTGGTGTTTCAAATAATTAGTTTAAATATCTGTGTTTGACTAGACTCGACTCGATTTATTTACGAGTGGGTCTCATGTGCACCCGGGTGCACCGTGCACTCGTAGTGCATTTTAGAAATGTGCAACTATACAAAACAAAAACGTGCAACTATTCCAAATAGAAGCATGCAACTATGTTCCCATGTTAACTGTTGCACTTTTCTGTGTAAATAAGTCACACTTTTCAGCATAACAAGTTGTACGCATTTATATTGCACTATGAGTGCACGGTGCACCCGGGTGCATATAAGACATAGCCTTTATTTACTGTTAGAATGTGAGTAATGTACCTTCAAAATATTTGGCTTGAGACTCTGTCATCTTGGCCGCGAAAGCAGAGAAGCCATATTTGTAAGTATAGATCATAGAATCCATTGCTGCTTCCTTGCTGCAAATTTCGGAATGGATTTAATTGATTCAAATTAGTTATTTAAGTGATACACATAACTAAATTAATTAATTAATTAATTAATTAACAATCAATAAATACGTATCATCTTGCCTTCCAAGAACAGAGGAGAGCATTTGATGGTGGGATTTCTTAATTTGTTCTACATCAGTGTGCTTCCTTTCTCCCATATACACAATATACGCCTGTTCCAAACACAAAATACATTTGATAATATTTCAGCAACAGAAATTAGAAATATATAAGATGCAAAAACTATTACAAATTACTTTTGTGTCAGCATCTTCATTGGCTGCAACATTGATATATGCAGTTTGCAGAAATAGTGTGGAGACCAAAAGCCATACTAATGGAAGAAAGATTTCCCTCATTTTTATTTTTATGAACAAAGATACACTCTCTTTGCCCTCTCTTATAACATGTAATCATACAGTTTATATGGATATATATAATAATATAAAGACGCTCTATCGCACTACTGTCTATGCATCACCCAATAACTCCGTGATTCTATATTATTAATTAATTATTATTGAGCTTTTTACTCGCAAATTACACATGATTTCTATATTATAGATTATTTATAGGGAGCTATAGATAGAATTTGCTCGATCTCAAGTGTTATGCCACGGCTAGGAAGTAGTAATTAATATATAAAAATGTGTTGTAACGTTTTGAAATATAGGTATTTTCGTCCAACCTACAGAGACTTGTATCAGATGATGGCGTGAGACTGATGAATCTGAAATCGCATGACTATCATGTCATCATGGAGACTTTCTTGCCCATTGCAATACGGTCTATCTTGCCTGAAAATGTGCGCATAACCATAACAAAGTTATGTTGGTTCTTCAAGGAAATGAGTAGCAAGGTCATAGATCCTAGAAAATCGCATGGGTTTCAAAGACAGATTGTGGGGACGCTCTGTGAGCTTGAGATGTATTTCCCTCCATCATTTTTTGATATAATGGTTCACCTAACCGTTCATTTGGTACACGAGACAAGGATGTGTGGACCTGCTCGTATGCGATGGATGTATGGTGTAGAGAGATATATGAAAGTGCTCAAAGGATATGTGATGAATATGTCAAGGCCGGAGGGATGCATTGCAGAACGCTATTTAGTAGAAGAAGCAGTAGAGTACTTGTCTGAATTCATTCTGAATGTCGATGCAATTGGACTTCCAATTACTCGGTACACCAATAGGATGGATGGTGAAGGCCTTACCGGTGGTCAATCTGTAAGTGTTAGTATGGAGGAACTAACACGGATGCACTTGTGCGTACTTCACAACAAGGTCGACGTGCTTCCTTTTATTGACCTGCACATCCAAGCACTTGTTGAGACATTTCCCACCAGAGATAGATCATGGATTGAAGTTGAGCACAATCGCACGTTTGTTGACTGGTTCAATGGTTATGTAGCAAATATGCTGTCACGGGATAAATAATCAGTGAATGAAAGAGTTAAGTGGTTATCTAGAATGCTTGATAGACATGTGTATTCGTACAAGTGTTATCTTATTAACGGATACACATTTTATACCAGAGATCATGATACCACAAGTACAATGTAGAATAGTGGGGTGTCCATTACTGCAACTGCAGGGGATCAATCGAATACTACTTACTTTGGACAGATTGTCAACATTTGGGAACTCGACTATGTTGTTCACCGACAACCAATCTTCGAGTGCAATTGGGTGAGGATCCCTAACGGGGTTCAAGTTGAAAGATCTGAGTTCGTACGCGTTGATTTGAAGAATGTGGGATACATAAATGACCCTTACATAATGGCCAATCAAGCTCAACAAATTTTCTATGTCCCCGACCCAGTTAATAAGAAATGGTCCATCGTGGTTCTGTCAAACAAATTTAACACTAGTTACCAGATTAGCGACCACGTCGATGAAGATGTTGACACTATCGATGATCCTTTTTAGAACTTCACTCATTCTGTACCCTCTTTCGATGATCTTGCAAATTCACGCCCGTACCAGAGAATAATTGTCGATGTGGATGAATATGACAATCCGGATCTTGTTAACATTCATGGTCATGAACGAGAAAAATCAACCAAAAAACGAAAAAGAAAAACAAGTGCTAAAAAGAAATGTACGACTTTATTGATTGTTTTTGCTTCTGCTTTATTAAATGTTGTTTCTTTTACTTTTTTGAATGTTATTTCTTCTGCTTCCTTAAATATTGTTTGTTTTTTGTTTATTAAATGTTGTTTTTCTGTTTTACAGGATCATGTCTTATCTGCCACATCCCGGAGATGATGGAGATGATGATGGAGTATATTTAGGAGATCATGGTAGAGATTATGATGGAGATCGTGGTGATGATGATCGACATCATACTGATGACTTGGATCAGGGTGACACTTCTGCTCCCACCACTAGCAGCTCTGGGGATAAGCGCAGTAGAGGTATAGTCACGATGTCTTATGTTAAGAGGGCTCATACCAAGGGGAAACAAGTGCAGGTAATTTTATTACAATTGAACAGTTAAAATTGTAATTATATGATTGGTCGTTGAATCTAATTAAATAATATGTTATTGCAGTTATCATTCAATGAATATGGGCAGGCAATCGGTAAACAGAGTGAGACGCTGTTTTTCTACCTTGAGTGCAGTTAGGCGATAATCCCTATCGTCTTTGCCATCCAAGGATGGCGTAGCTTGACAAACTCACTTCTTTGAAAAAGAAAGATTATGGGATGAACTTTTCGGTATGTTAATTATATATATGCTTATTGAAAGTTGTTGTATGATTACTAAATTTACTACATTGTTATGTTATATATCGTCTGAGTACATTTCTCGGTCTTGATCATTCAAAGAAGAAGCAAATCTTGTCCTGGTTGGAGTATTGACCAATAATTTTTCGGGCTTGGTGAGAGAAGTCAAGCCACGAGATCCGGATCTCGGGTCTTTTTACTCGGCTAGTCCGCCCGAGGCTTATCGAATTGCCGTCGGTGGCCCCATCTTTGGGAAGAGTTTGTGCGACGATCTATGGATGATGAGTTCGGGTAAAATTGATAAATATCATTTAATGCCCTATGTTTTTTCGGTGTTTATCGTATTTCTATTATAATGTAGCTACGGGCGAGAAAAATTGCAAACAAGCCAAATCGATGGGTAGCGATATCGTGGCTCGAACAAAGTTATATGCACGCATAAGAGAAAATTTGGTGAGATCAAAATCCTAACATTTTATTTTGTTTATATATTTACTTTTAATATATCTAATAAGGGAACACGTTAATGACTATCGTAGAAAGAAGAAAAAAAGAAAGCTGGAGAGAGTCAGCCTGTTGTTACCCGTTTTGAGTTATTTCAAACTACCAGAAAGGCTCGAGATGGGAATATTCGATTCGATTACTTATATAATCGAAGAAGGGGTAAGCTATCCATTAATTTGTCTTTGAATTATAAACTATTATTTCTAAACAAATGATTAAATAATAATCTTTTGTAATTCAGGAGCATTTATCTCAGACCATGACGCCCGAAGACCTCAGCTTTGTCGGTACCGATGATCTACTTGGATGGGCTTTAGGTCGTCAGGAGCATCCCGGCCGCTTACGGAGTATTGGATATGGCGTCACAAAGTCATCATTGGTCATGTTACCTGGTCTTCAAGCCATGAATATGGTGGGTATACTTTTGGAACATGTTGCCCAGATGACTAAAGAGTTGGAACAGATGAGGTCCGAGAGACGCTCACATCACGGAATGTCCTCTAGTGGAGCAAGCTGTGAAAATAGTGTCGATGATGCTATGTTTTCGGCTAATGCTAGGGACGATTTTATTGAGGCACTTCGAAATGACGTCCCGCAGATATCAGATGTGTATCACATTTATTTTAATTAAAGACTAGTATATATATTAAAATTTTCTAACTAAATATCTTATTCGAACAGTCACCGACCTCATGCTACCTTTATTTGGAGAATCCTACTCGGTTGGTGGCTACAGGAACATTGCTCAATAACTCCGATGGAGTTATTCATGGTAGTCCCATCACTCCTGGTTTTGTGAGGGTCACACTCAATGTACCCATAATCGGAGAAGAGGATTCACCGGTGCCTAAACCAATTGATGAAGCTGTCACCGTCGGAACAACGGTCAGGCACTTCATCGAATGGCCGACCAACTTGGTCTCTCTCACCATGAAGTAAATTTAATATATGTTATTAAAGTTCATTATCTTATTTGTCGTTCTAAATAATGTTGCAAATTGATTGTAGAAACTATCGACACCACAAAAGCCTAAACAGAAATCAAAGGGTGTCGCAGCCAGTCAGAGGGAGATAACGAGGGACTCCACTATTGATGATCGCAGACTTGGTTATCCCTTGCCTGGAGACTTAGATCACGACTACACCGTACAAAATACGGTGCAAGTGATAGTGGAGTCCTCTGACTTCGATATGATCACAGTTCCTATGAATGCTTACTTTCATCGGAATTCTATTGAAGAATACATCGCTCGGGAGCATGTGATCGAAGTCGTAAACGATCAGTGGTTGAGTGCAACGAGCATAGCCTTATACCTCAGGTATGTGTTTACTAATTAATTCTCAGTATTTACTTTCTATATAGTTTACTTTTTAAATTAAATATTAATTAGCGTATATATGTTGGTTAAAGATATTTGGGTGAGGTATATCTCTCCAAAGATCCTCGAGCCTGTGGAATGTATTCCTTCGTCTCCCCCCAAGTGTCTTGCTTAATGGGAGATAGGGCACATACCATGGAGTGGTTAGTTTCTCATATGCTAAGTTATATTGACAGAGATCATCTCATTTTTTGGCCAACAAATGTGGGGTGAGTACAATAAACATTTCATTAAAATTTATATTCATAATATATATGATATTTGCACATATGCTAAATTTACTGTTAATTTTAATATTCTTAATATAATATAGGAATCATTGGGTGCTGGTCGCCATAAATATGATCACATTAAATGTGTATTTTATGGATCCAACTGCGAATGGATTGGCTTCAAATAGACCTGATCTTACTTCGTACATGGAAGCGTAAGTTCATTTTTAATATTATAATATAATAATTTGTTTTACTTATTAAAATTATGCATATTTAATCTAACTTTATTTTTTAATTCTAATAATAATAGTGTGATGACCCAATATGGGAGTCGCCTTCCTAATCAAGGCTCAAGAGCTAAATTCAATAAAGTGAGCTGGAATAATGTTAAGGTAAATATAATTTATTAAATTATCAAATTAATATAAAATAATTATAATTGTAATACGTGATTATATTGCTAATCAACAGGTACCGAGGCAACGAGATAGTGATCACTGTGGACATTTTGTGTGCTGTTATATTGAAGATACAATACGCGCTTCTCAAACCGCGGTTCCTATCAACGTAAGTCAATTTATCGATTTATTTAAATTATTATTAATTGAATAAAAAATTATACTATATATCTAACTATATTGATTAATTAATCGTTGTTTGCAGTTTGTCTATGATCGTCCTGTCAAGTCTTACTCCAAACAAAGAATGAACAAATGGAAAATGGATTGGACAGGGTACCTTTACAATCGATTCTTGTATAATTAAAGATAGATTGAGATAACTTTTGATAGCATATTACTTATATATATATTTGTATTGATATGCATGTTTTAATTTGTTGTATTGGACGATTAATATTTATTTCATGATGTGTATGCATTAATTTATTAATTTATTTGATGTTTTGGTATTGGACAATTAATTATCGTGTGGTGTAAAATTTGGTTTTTAGTTTTGGTTTTGATTTTATATAAACAGGATTTTAAAAATATAAATAAAATTAAAAAATATATATAACCGCTGTCCAAGTGTATTTATATATATATAAAAATTAAAAAAAAAAGGGTTCGACAGCGGTTGTGAACCACTGTCCAAGTGAATATACTTGGACAGCGGTTACAAACCGCTGTCTTAGCTTAATCGTTTGGAATGCTGTTAACAACCGCTTTCTTAGGGCAATGCGGTTAAAAACCGCTCTCTAAGTGCAATATCTTGGAGAACGGTTTTTATCAGCTGTCCAAGCTTGGACAGCTGTTACTTGGAGAGCTGTTATAACCGGTCTCCAAGCTCTTTTTTAACAGCTCTCCAAGCCCAAATCTCTATTAGTGTATGCATAACAGTGATAGTTTTTACCCATAAAAGTGATAGAGTTCATGCATAAACCTGATTCACAAGGAGTACTGTTGTTTACTCAAAAATTATAACACGTCCCCTTTCAGAAAAAATAAAATATAAAAATAACACATCCAAGATGCGTGATTTATTTTGATCTCTTTCCAAGTGTTGTTTACATCAAGTTGTAAGAATTAAGGAATACTACAATGTATGCTTTCTATATAGAACTGATCATATCATTATTTTTTTTCAATTTCGTACACTCTTAACAAGGTGAAATCACTTAACCTTGAAATATTAATTAAGACTCCAGAAAGAGAATATAGGCATTAATTAATTAGCTTATATAAGGGTGAAATAATTATGATCACATGTTCACAAATGTGTACACGATGGCTCACACACATAAATACATAGATCCTAATTTATCGCAAATAACTTGTATACATATATATTTTTTAAAAGTTATACTGAAGTCGGAATTTTATGTATATACTTGTATTATATATATAGAGCTGCATTAGTAGTATTCTTCTTGGCCAAACAACATGGCTTTCAACAAATTTTGATCCTTCTGTTGCTGAATTATTTGTCCCATGTACCTGCATCACAAAAGAAATGGACGACCCATAATTATAAAGAAAATTCCTCGCTGATAATTAATTAATAAATAATACTATCTTCCGAACATCATGATCGTGGCTTGAGGATTAGTTCCGGGGGAGGTATAAAAGGTTGAAGCATCAATCACGCGCAATGAATCCACACCCATCACCCTATAATCCGTATCCACGACCCGACCCACTTGACAGCCTCCGTGGTAATGCCATATGGTGATTAAACTTTCTACACAAAACTGATCCAACGAATCACGAGCTCTCGTGATCATATTCTTTCTCTTACTGTTTCTAGAAAGTTCCAACATTAACTCCACGAGTGATTCGAATGTGGCGTTGGGGTATCGATATCCAGAGAAAGCCTTCGACTCGACTACTCTTTTAATGATCTCTATGCCCTTCACTCACATCTCAAGGTCCCTCGGGTCCTGGAAGTAGTTGAACGTCACTCTCGGATTCTCATTCGGGTCTTTGCTCTGGAGCTCCAAATACCCGGTGGAGAAGGGTCGGGCCACAAAATTGGTTATTAAGCTAGATTGAATGAGGCTTTGGTTAGTGGTGGAAAAAAGGCCCGGCCCGAAGGGTCCGCTTGATGCTTCAATATAGGACCCGATGTCATCTGTTATACCCGCCACCCTACCCATGGTGTTTGCAACGGGCCTAGGGGATGGTGTTAGGATTCCGTTCCCTGGGTTATCGGATATGCCCTGGCCCAACATTGGCTGGTCCAATATTACGTTTATTCTGTGGGCCTTGAGATGATGGGCCGGCCCAATACCGCTCAACATTAGCAGCTGAGGGCTCCCCAGTATACCAGCTGAGAGAATTATCTCACTTGCGGCGTTGCTGTTCAAGAGTGCTGTGTGGTTACTGCCTTTCGAGTCTTTGAACACAATGCCGTAGGCCTTCGGTTTTTGCCCTGTAATTTGCAATACGTGTGTTTCGATTTGGCATGTCTAATTAATCATAAAATTAGGATTTATTGGGTAAATGTTATTTCTGTCCCTTAACTTTCTCCAATTTCAATTTTAGTCCGGTAACTTTGTCTACTTTCTCCAAAATCAACTTTTTCGTCCTTTCTTCCAGTTAATTAAAAGACGAAAAATTGAATTTTGTTAACCTGTTTTGATGAAAATTTGGTATTTAGTAAAAGTTGAATAAACTATTTTCAAAATTAAAAAAGTTAGTGGACTAAAATTTAAATTTGTAGAAATTAAAGGATAAAAAATACCTTTACCTAGTGAATTCTCAAACAAGATTTGCTGAGCAGTTGCATGCAAATAAACCGTAATCATGGTTGGATCCGCATATTCCAACAAATCAGCAGCAGTATGCCTATACCCATTCCCATCAAAAATAGAACCCGCAATCTTGGTCCCTTGCAAATGCTCATACGTGAACCCATTGTCCGGCGACACCCCGGCTTCCACCAATCCATCCCTCAACGCCGCTTCCCACGTGTCCACCTCGGGTCGAAAAGCCACCTTCTTCTCCACCCACTCGTACGACTCGTTCACAAGCCGCGGGTCCCACCCCACCTCTTGCAAGAACTCACCGTCCGCCCTTGTATAGAATCCGGCGTTGATGGCGGAGCCGCCGCCCAGAACGCGGCCGCGGTGGTTGGACACGCCTTCCGTTGAGACAAATTGTTGTGCGGCTGATTGAGGGGAAGTGTCCAACAACGATGCAAGAAAACCGGTTTCGTGTGTTACGTTGGGGTTGTTGTACGGAAGGCCGCCCCTCTCCAGAAGTAGTACTTTTGCGGAGGCGGAGAGCGTCGCCGCCAGTGCACAGCCGGCCGGTCCACCGCCGATGATTATGTAGTCGTAGTAACTTACTCCCGGCGCCGACGTGCCGTTTTTTACAAAAGAGGAGTATGGTGCTGATCATATAATATTATTAGTTTGGCTGAATGATTTTAATTAACTCATTGTTTCATCTTTCGCTTCGTTACCGTTGGAGTTTAAATCACAAATGGTCCAATACCTACCTCAAATAAATTCAGCCCCGTATCTTTTTTTGTCATCGATTTAGTCCCAATATTTTTGACAATATCCAATTTAAGTTCCAATTCCACCAGAAAATGTTAAAAATAAATCGTTTCATCGATTGGATTTATGGCTTTCCGATAGCAGGTATGGTTGGACAGCCACATGTAATTTTTTACACTTGAAATTACAAGTCATTGAATTATAAAAAAAAGTTGATTTGATCCTACTTGTTTTTTAATTTTTCGGCAGGCTTGAATGGAACTTAAATTAAACATTGTCAAAGATATTTATACTATATCGATAAAAAAAAGTTATGAGACTGAATCTATTTGAGGCTAAAGTTATTGGACTATTTGTAATTCCAACTCTTATGGTTGACATCATTACCTAATAAGTGGGCCTCATGTGCACCAGGTGCACCATACACACCATAATGCATTTTTGAAACATATATGTAATTTGTTTCAATGAAACATACAACTTGTTTACATTGAAACGTGTAACACGTGTTTGTGAAATAAGTTGCACATTTCAGTGTAACCTATGGAAGCAAGTTGAATATATTTCAGTTCAATAAATTGTATTTTTTAAAAACAAGCTATGGAATCTACGGTGCACAAGTTGCATATAAGACCTAGCCATACGTAATAGATAGAGAAAAGTGATATTTTCTAGTTATGTAATTTTACCACTTTTTAATTTTGATTCTTTTGACTTTAAAATTTGATTTTTGTCATGTAACCTACCCACTTTTAACATTTTAGTCCTATTGACTTTTAGATATTGAAGTTTTTTCCTACTAATTACAAGAATTTAAATCAAAAAGTGGTGGGTGTAAATTACAAGATTAAAAAAATTAAAGTTAAAAGAACTAAAAAATTAAAAGTGTGTAAATTATAGGACAAAATACTACGTAAAAGTCAATAGAACCAAAACCAAAATGTGATAAAATTACAGGACGAAAAATCATTTTTCCCTAGTATAATATATTTAAAGATGAGTCAATCTTCAGTGAAAATTGTCCAAATATGAAACTTTCATTTATATAGTAATACCATAACATTCATATAGAAATATACTTACACTTATAAATTAATATATCACACAATTCAACGTATTTGTACGTGTAAAAATATTATAGTATTAGTTTATAAAAATAGTATCATTATTAAAAAAAAATATTATTGTATTATTGAATTATTATGAAGAAATTACTAAATAAATCAAGTTTCATAATCGTTTGATATTATGAAACTTGCTCATAGGAGAGAATGAAATAACAGATTCAACGGAACATCACCTTTCTCTGCGAAACAAGAAACAATGAAGAAGAAGACACCAAGATAAGCTGGAATAATAGGAACCCACTTGACAAAAGCCATAGTTTCAAAATTACAAGACCAGATGAAGTATGCAATAAAATGAACAAGTTAATCCTCCTTTTATAAGAAAAACAAAAGAACTCCAGAGAAAAACTACAATTAAAGATTTTGTTTATGCGATATGTTTAAAGTACAGATACCGATAAATGTCACAGTCTTCATTATTAATAATTGATACCAAATTAATAAAAAGGGCCTATCTAAAAGTCGCTTTAGAATATTAATAGCTCCTTATGCTTGAAAGTGGAAATTGCTGATATATAGCTTACGTGGTGATAGCAAACTCTGCCATGTGAGTTCGAATCAATTATTTTAGCTTAAGCGGCAACTTTACAAAAAAAGAAAAAAGAGAAAAAAAAAAAAAAAAAGAAGTTAGGATGTTAATTTTCAAAATGGAAACTTTTAACTAGCATTTTGCCTAATTTCCCAAACTTTAAACGAGCATTTTACCTAATTTCATGATTGGCCAACGTCGGTTACGCAAACTTTGTGAGGTCATGTACTAGATGCACCGTGCATTTCATAGTGTATTTTAAAATTTTGTAATTTGTTGCACTGAAACTTGCAACCTGTGACACTAAAATATGCAATCTGTGTTAGTAAAATATAGTTGCATATTTCAGTATAACAAACTGTAAATTTTAGTGCGACAAGTTACAAATTTTTAAAATACACTATGAATTGCATGGTGCACCTGATATTTGGTATATGGAGCACTAAAACGTTAAATGTCAATTAATCCTTATTTATTTAAGATAGATTAATTAAATGTCATAAAGAAAAAGTATGTAGACTAATGATCTCCTTATAACTTGTAATTTGCTAACAAATTAATTTATACCCTTTTTCTCAAGTATTCGATTTGAGATGAAAATATTTTATGGTAATAGATCTTTCGTTTCACGCCTACATAATTATGGTTGTGTTTGTTTTGGGATTTAAGTGTGCGAAGCAAGTCAAGGTTTTAGAATCTAAGGATTTAAAATCCTTGATGAATAGTAAATGTATGTGTTTGTTTTGGGAATTAAGTAGAATGAGATTTAACTTTATGTCAAATCAATTTTTAACAATGATTTATATTGTATTATTATATTATATTGAGAAGAGTAATAAAGTGTATAAAGTATAATGTATTGGGAAGAATAATAATAAATTTCATAGGTATTTGTAGGCTTGGATTGAATGTGGGTTTTAAAAATCAGACTAGTCTAAATCCCAAACTTATATGAGACGAGGAGTGCAAAGTCCTAAGTCCATCCGTGTGAGTTCCAAAACAAACGTAGTCTACAAGTTTCAAATATAAGATGAGACCAAAAGATTTTGTCGTTTGATTGCTCAATTTATTAAAATACGTGCATTACTTCATAAAATTGGCTAATTACACTTGAAATAAAAAGATCATGTTTTATTTGTTGTAGGAAAATTAATTTTTTTTAAGCAAAAGATGTACCTATTATTTATTATAACAAGAAGGAAGCTAAGAACGCGAGTGATACGAGCCAAGATGGAAAAGAAAACAAAAATGGGCCAATAGTTTCAGCAAAACAGCAGCCCATTTTCTGTCCATGTTAGTCCAAAGAAAAATGGGCCCAGAATATCAGCCCATTTAAGCAGCTAGCCCATGCATGTGCGACCATTTGAAGCAACTGTGGTAATTAAGGTAGAAAATGAAAGGCATTAGTTAGCTTAAAATGAACAAAGCCAAGCCATGTGCCCCGTTTTCTTGATTAAGGCAATTGTCAGCCGCAAAAATTGATTGAGTAAATAAAAAAGTAGCTGGGCCGCAAAAATTGATTGAGTAAATAAAAAAAGACAGTAGTTAGCTAAAAAGAAAAAAATATGCTATCAATCTAGAAATAAATTGTCGAACAACTTAACAGTTGAATTGTATTTGTGTACTTACTTGAAACATAATTATTGTATTATTGTAATTGTACCAAACTATTTTAACATTATACATTAGTTATTTTAACATTATACATTAATGTAAAATTTCAATATTACTTTATGTTATTTTTGAGTTCATTTAGATAAGAAATGGCTGGGAAGAGGGTCGGTTAAAGTTGGATTTGAGCTAAAATATTACTAGGCGACCCTGACAATAATATATTGAAAATACAAAATTATGTATATCAATAATTGACACATCTCTCAGGCAATAATTCCATTAAAAATAAAAGAAAACAATGGATTCCATTAATATTTGTTCACAATTAATTTGTTCACATTAATTATGAAGTGTTTGTTAATTCCATAAAGTTCCATGAGAGCTAACGCTAATTGTTGGGTCGAGCATCTGAATTTTGTGGATGACCTTCCTGACATTTGTTATTCTTGGAGTAAAATTTATTTTTAGTTCAACAGGACACGATACCTCGCGATTTTGATCCCAACACCCATCACTTTGGTCCCAAAATTATTTTTTCATACAATTTTATTAATTTCACCGTTATGTTTTCCGTTAAAGTCAGCTGCAGTTTTGATCCTTCAGGACAAAATTTGCGACCAAAAGTGTAGTTGAACTTAAAAAAATCTATAATGAAAGGATCATAACTTCATGAAAAAAAAATTACGAGACCAAAGTGGTGAATATTGAGACCAAAATGATGTTATTCCATGTCCTGTAGGATCAAAAGTGAATTTTACACGTCATTCTTGCATGTAACTACACTTTTGTTTCGAAACAGAAAAAAGAAAAGAAAAACATTTAATAGTGGAAGTCACTTTCCATAAAAAAAGGACGCCATAAAGCTCACAGCTTTATCCAAAACTAGCACACTCAATACATCAAGGAAAACATATAGAATCTGATCAATACACGCAAACAACAAAATAAAGCACTTACATTCTGCTTATCAAATCTAACACATAAATCCTATCAATAGTTAACTAGGACAACAATATCAAATCAATCCAGACAAACAAACAACACTACATAATAATTAGATCATTATCATGTCCTGATTAATCAATCACCATAAACTTGTGTGGGACACAGTCCTCACAGATATAGGGATCTTCACATAATGGGCCCCATCCGCCCACATCAGCCATCCGAAATAGTACTCTGTTGTAATGTGAAAAAATAATATGAAACTTTTTTACATTGAACAGTGCAACAATTAATATGAAAAAATAATATAAATAAATTGCATCTTTCAGTGTAATAAATTATATGATTTTAAAATGCACTATGAATATACAGTACACTTGAATGCACATGAGACCCACCCCAACTAATATTGTAAAAATAAAATATTATATACATAAAATATTTTGTTTAAGAGGCCCCATTAATAATTTTATAAAATAATAGACATAATAAAGGTATAATATAATAACGCTTCACTACGTATAAAAATTTCAAATTAAACAAAAAATATTTAAATGGGCAAATGCGCCACACTCTACTCTACCCAAACACACGACTTCAAGTAAGTTGAAAGCAACTCAGCAGCTATAACAACACTTCTATCGCTAAATATATCAACTATTTTGTGTGTATGTATATATAATCGAAAATAAATTCCAAAATTTCAGGGGGGCCCAGTGCTCCTCTTGGCCCATGAATGGGTCCGTCCATGAATGTCTGCTGCTATGATATCAACTCCTGGAGCTACTACGTCCGGCTGTAAGAAACAAATAGCACAATTTGTTGATCCTGAAAACAATAATACTAGGTACCTTTAGAATCGCCGGAGAAAGAGAGTTGGGACCTCGAGAAGAGAAATAGGCAATGTAGGTAGAGGCTTCTTTGCCGATGTAAGTCCTAGTCGGCCTCAATTGTACCTTGGGATTACTTTGTGACAAAAAGTTAAATGAAATTAATTTATTTATATGTGCAACTAATTAGACAACTTGTGATCAAACAAAAGGTCATATTCAGGGAAAATGTTTTTTTATGCCCGTAAATTAGATGAGGTTGTATTTTTAAGGACAATAGTATCACGGCACCAAGTCTCATACGCACGGACCTTAAATCCACATTCGATATGTTTTAATTATAAAAGCCTGCACCTTTTCATTTCACGTTTTCTGACAAATCTAGCTTGCACGTTTCAGTTATAATAGTTTGCATGTTCAAATTATATTTTTCTGCATGTTTCAGTTATATGTGCTCGTGCAGGGAATAATGTTTTTTAAGGACAATAATTTAGGGGGGGCGTTGTGTTTTAAGGACAATAATTTTACTGGCTTGAAATGTAGGACAATATATTTTAAAACTTGTAAATATAGGATAATATGTTTTAAAATTTATAAATATAGGATAATATGTTTTAAAAATATATAAATATAGGACAATCGAGCCCGAACCTCACATGATATTTCAGCCCAATCTAGGCTTATTCGGGCTCAATTGTCCTACATTTACAGATTTTAAAACACATTGTCCTATATATACATATTTTAAAATATATTATCCTACATTTCCAAGTCGGTAGAATTATTGTCCTTATAACACAACCCCCTAAAATTATTGTCCTAGAAAAATATTTTTCCCGCTCGTGCATGCACAGGAGATTGACTCGTTTTATAGGGCAATCAAGCTTGAAAAAGGCCAAATAGGGTTGAACTGTCACATGAGTTGCATAATTGTCTGGAAAAACATTTTTTAGGACAGTAAATTGGTGGTGGGGGGGAGGGGACAATATGTTTTAAAGTCTGTAAATGTAATCGAGCCCGAATAAGCCTAAATCAGGCTGAAATTTCACGTGAAATTTGGGCTTATTCGGACTCGATTGTCCTTCATTTACAGATTTTAAAACAAAGTGTCCTATATTTATAAATTATAAAACATATTGTCCTATATTTACAAATTTTATGACATATTGTCCTACATTTTCAAGCCCGTAAAAATTATTATCCTTTAAACACAACCCCCCACCCCACCCCAAGTTACTGTCCTATAAAACTTTATTCCTCAGAATTTTCCTACATTTATAGATTTTAAAACGTAGTGGCCAAAAACAATATTTTCCCGTCATATACTTACTTTGAAAACCGAATGTAATTCAGTATGGTAGTTGCAACGTCGAAAGTCACTAAAATAATCGGGAAGGTACGAGCATAAAATTTGTACAAGGAATCGACTGTCTTTTTTGTGGCAATAAGTCCCAAACCACTGATGAGAACCGCGATTGCAAAACACAATTAACAAACGAAGAACGATAATAATTGTTGCCCCAACTCAGGTTGGCAAGAAACAATTAGGTTTTGACAAAGTTGCCAAGAGATTTTTTATTAATTTTCTGCTTCATCCCCAAAAAAACGTACAGGACTTGTTTTAAATAGACAAAAGGACCAAATCTAATAAAAAAAGGACTAAATCTAACCAAATCTTAAAGATATTCTAAAATAAAATAACCAAACATAAAGCAATAAAACAATAAATCTAGGACTATCTTGCATATCTTGCCAATCTTGAAGATCTTGCCAAATCTTGTAAAATATGGGACACTATCTTTGGTAAATATGGAACAATCTTGCAAGAATAAAAAATTACACAATATATTTTCTTGAATATTTCCAGCGGTCTTTTCCCACTATTGGGCTTGGGCTTGACCTCGAACCTCACCCGCCTAGCCCGATTGCACATATCCTTGAGCCCAAAAACCCTCGTTCACATCATTCCCGTCCCCTTCAAGATCGTCCTTGTCCTCAAGGACCAATTATGGGAACACTCTCTTATTGAGCCTAAATGCTCTCCTTCATCTAATCAGCGTATGCTTGCCACCAAATAATTGAACTCAAAATTATTAGCTGTTCGGGTGTGGCAAAAAATCTTTAAGCGATAGCGCGATCTTTTCATAGTACTACCAACAAAATAACTATCATTAATTATAAAATAATAATTATTATTATGTGAGATATAACCTTCATCATCATTTAGGCGAATTTCGTCAAACGCCGTATCAATGCCCCAAAAATTTGAAGTGTTGTCAACTTCCATATCAAAAACTTGGGACAACTCGTCTTCAGCTTTGTCTTCATAAATGGGAGGCACAAAATCAAGTACGGGCCGCTCATCTTCATAAATAGAGGGCTCATCATAATATTCATTAATTTCTTCACGTTCAAAATTTTGGCACGAATCATCTACGAGCTCGACATCAAATACGGAAGCATAGAATTAACTACGGGCTGCTCTTCATCATAAAGATGTGGTCTATCATAATATGAAGATTCAGTAAAACGGTCCATCTCATCAGAAGTAAAAGACCCAAAGTTCTCCTTATTATTCCGAAGCTTAAACCCTTCCAAAATTTGCATGTAGGCCTGCTCCTCTTCGCTACTAGGTGAGTCCTTGTTGGATAGCTTGAACTGACTTCCCAACGGGACCCAAACTGGCTTTGCATCTTCCACACTAAATCTCTCCAAGACTTTCTTTATGTATTCAGCCTGTGAAAGATACAACTTTCCTGCCACCTTATCACGATCGATTCGCATACCTAAGATTTGCTTGGCCTCTCCAAGGTCCTTCATAGCAAACCTTTCAGGCAATTTCTTCTTCAACTAGCTCACTTCCCGAGCACTAGAGTCTGCTATCAACATGTCATCAACATATAATAGCAAAATGATATAACCACCATCATACCTCTTGAAGTAACAACAATTGTCAGCTTCACACCTATTGATCTCAATCTCGTACATGAACCCATCAAACTTCTTGTACCACTGTAATGGAGCTAGTTTCAAACCATACAAGCTCTTCTTCAATTTGCAAACAAGCTCACTATTCCCCTTAGACAAGTATCCTTCCGGTTGCTTCATGTAGATGTCCTCATGTAAGTCACCATGAAGAAAGGTTGTTTTCACATCCATCTGTTCTAACACCAAAATTTATGCAGCCACCAAACTCAGAACTAACCGAATGGTAGTTAGCTTCACCACTGGAGGAAAAACATCAGTATAATCAATACCATGTTTCTATTGAAACCCCTTCAAAACCAGTCTTGCCTTGTAGCGTTTGCTTCCATCAGCCTCCTCTTTGATTCTGTAAACCCACTTATTATGCAGTGCTTTCTTGCCCTTAGGGAGCTCAACTAGTTCCCAGGTTCCGTTGGTCATCAACGAATTCATCTCATCATCCATCGCAAGTTTCCACTTGCTCACCTGTTCACTACGTATAGCCTCTGCATAACATTCAGGTTCACCACCACCAGTCAACAATAAATAATGAAGAGAAGGTGAATACCTATCAGGAGATCTCCGTTCTCTCGTGGATCTCCGCAGCGGAATTGTTGGTGGTGGTGTACTTGGTTCTTCCTCAACAATCACCTGATCATCTTGAACCTCCTTGCTCCCACCTGAGTTTGAAATGTCTAACTCCACAACCTGAGTCTCAGAACCACCTTCTTTGGATATCCCCAACCTGTCTTTGTACAACACCTGCTCATTAAATACGATATCTCGACTACGAATTACCTTTCGATTTTCCTCATCCCAAAATCGATAGCCAAATTCGTCACTGCCATATCCAATAAACGTACACTTAGCAGATTTAGCATCCAATTTAGTTCTACTAGTAGCATCAACATGAACATATGAAACACACCCAAATACTCGAAGAAAAGACAGATTTACCTCCTTACCCGACCAGGCCTCCTCTGGTATGCCATTTTTCAATGGAGTTGAGGGTCCTCTGTTTATCAAGTAAGCTACAGTGTTAACTGCCTCTGCCCAAAACATCTTTGGCAGCCCACCACTAATACACATTTGGGCTTGGATAGCTGTGAAAAATGACCTTGGAGAGCTGTTATAACTGCTCTCCAAGTAGCAGCTGTCCAAGCTTGGACAGCTGATAAAAAACCGATGTCCAAGAAATCGCACTTGGACAGCGGTTTTGAACCGCTGTAAAAGATTGCAGCTTAGACAGCGGTTTTCAACCGCTGTCCAAATTCCTCACTTGGACAGCGGTTGAAAACCGCAGTCTAATATATATTTTAAAAAAAAAAATCGATTTTTAGGCACGGACCCACCAAGCATCTCATATATAAGCCACCAAGCCTCTCAATTAATTGAGGCAATTATTCGCTCCCATGGGGGACCGAACACGGGACCTTGGGCGCCTGAGCGGGGATCAATTCCGCTCGGGCACTTGCTTTCTTGCGTTTACTTAATGAAATTAATTCTATATGTTCTAAAAATCGTTTTTTCTTACAATTTTTTTAAAATTCTTTATTTCAATTATCTTATTTATTAATTTAATCACATTTTTATATAATAATTTTTTTTATATAAATTTAAATTAAATTAAATTAAAATTATATTTTTTACTTGTACTTTACAAAATTTAATTAAAATTAACTTTTGAATTGACCGGCGAATTTCAAATACAGCAGTGGCATCTTCCTATATTTCAACGAGTTTTAATTGGTTTTCTTTTACAGTGTCCATAAATTTATTTTCTGGTTTTTTAGTCAAAATGGGTTTGGTTCAATCCATTTTTTTCAACTAACTTTGAATTTGATTTGTCTGCCAATGATTTAATATTTGTGAGTAATATTTATTAAAGTTGGATGGAAGAGAGACAATTGTTTAAGAGGCTTGTTCAAATTTTCCCGTGACGAATGTGAATGGAAAAGAGTGTTACACGAGGGAGGAGAGAAAATACAATGAAGGATTTTAGAAGTTAACTAGTACATGTACGTTCCCACATGTTAAGCGGAATTCTTAAAGAAATTATTAATTTCATTAAGATTAGATTTGAAAATTTTAATTAAACTTTAATTAAAAATAAAAAAAATGTAGAATAATAAAAGAACTACGAAAAAAGAGATAGTGAATTTTTAGAGTGGTTAAATATATAACATTGGATCTGAAAATTTAATAATGAGAAAGTTAGAAATTTTGGAAGTTAAAACTTAAAATAAGATTAGTGTATATTAGAAATAAAAAAATTGTAAAATAATGAGAAAATTAAGAATTTAATTTGTAGGAATTTGGATAATGCTAAGTAGGAGAGAGAAGATTGGAAAATAGATGTAAGGGAGTTTCAAAAAAATATTAAATTAAACAAAAAAATAAAATAAAAAATACAAGCTTTATAAAAAAAAAAAAAAAATTCACTTGGAGAGCGGTTCATAACCGCTCTCCAAGCTTTACCTTGGACAGAGGTTCAAAACCGCTCTCCAAGTACCTTGCACAACGGTTATGAACCGCTGTCTTTTTTTTTTTTTTTTAATAGAACCGCTCTCCAAGGGACCACTTGGAGAGCTATTCGAAAAAAGGGTTGTCCAAGTTGAGCTCTCCAAGCTCAAATGTGTAGTAGTGCACACTTCAATCTAATGCTTCTATCACGTTCACATAAGGTTCTATTCATACGTTCTGTCACACCGTTCTGCTGGGGGTTCCTCTCACGGTTTCTCCATTCGAATTTCGTTCGCCTCACAGAATTCTTTAAACTCACAGACCCATCTCAGTTTCTACAAGGGCCTTCCACTTCCTGAAAGCATTAAAGGCATCAGACTTATTTTTCAGAAAATAAACCCATACCTTCCTCGTAGAGTCGTCAATGAAAGTCATGTAATATGATGCTTCACCAAGGGATGTCACTGGTGCTGGACCCCACAAGTCACTGTGGACTAACTCCAACTTCTGCTTCTTCAAAGTTCAGTCTCCCTTCGAAAAACTCACCCTTTTCTGTTTTCCTAATACACAGTCCTCACATAACCCGATGTCAACTGTCTTGAAGCCTGGCAGTTTGCCCTTTGAACACATAACTTTCATCCCTTTTTCACTCATATGGCCAAGACAACAATGCCACAAATCTGCATTCCCTTTTTCACTTGAAAGAGCAATGCTGTCCCGGGTGTTGCCTGTTATATACAACGTTCCCTCCTTATTGCCTCGAGCCACTACCATGACACCTTTGGATATCTTCCACGTGTTACATCCAAAAGTCACCTTGTAACCCTCATCATCAAGCTGCCCAACTGAAATTAAATTCCTCATCAATCTAGGAATATGTCTCACATCTTTCAACTGCAAAACAGTTTCATTTGGTGTCTTGATCTGAACATTCCCCTTCCCTTTGATTTCCAGAGGCTCATCATCAGCTAGATAAACCCTCCCAAAGTTCCCGGAAGTGTACTTCTCCACTACGTCAGCACTGCTGCATGAATGAAACGATGCTCCAGAATCTAACACCCACGATTCCAATGGACTGCTTACGCTCAAGATTAATGCATCTGAGTCCTCATCAGTGGCGGTGTTTGCTGTGTTGTCATTCTTCTTTGGTGCATTCCCTTGTGCCTTGCACTCCCTTTTGTAATGACCAAGTTCATGACAATTATAACACTCAACTTGACTCTTGTCCTTCTTGGGCTTATCTTTGCCCCTTGACTTTGATCTACCCGATTTGGCTTCCCTTTGGATTCAGATCTGCCTCTGTTTCCCACACTCAAGGCTGATCCTGTGGCTACACCCAATTCTTTCCTGCGAATTTCTTCGCTCATGATCAGATCTCTAACCTCATCAAATTTAAGTTTCACTTTACCTGCTGAAGCACTAACAGCCGTTACCTTCCCACTCCAACTTTCTGGTAAAGAAGACAACAAAATTAGGGCTTGAACCTCAACATCAAAATCAATCTCAACCGAGCTCAATTGGGCTATGATCATATTGAACTCGTTGAGATGATTGGCTACCACAGTATCCTCTGCCATCCTCAGGTTGAATAACCTCCGCATCAGATGAATCTTGTTCGCTGCAGACGGTTTTTCATACATCTCAGTCAAAATCTCCAGCATCTCCTTTGTGATTTTTGCTTTCACCGTATGTAGGGCGACGTTCCTGGATAACGATAGATGAACCACACTCATCGCCTTCCTGTCCAGCAACTTCCACTCGTCGTCCTTCATATCTTCAGGCTTTGAACCCAAAGGTTGATACAGATCTTTACCGTACAAGTAATCCTCGATCTGCAATTTCCAGAATCCAAAATCCGTTCCATCAAACTTCTCAACAGGCGATTTCCCTTCAGCCATCATAATTGCTCCCACCAGATCCCTTGAAATACCAGTTGTTAGGATTTAAACAACAATTATGGAGAAAATAATGAAAGCATAAATTAAGGAACACAAATTTGGTTACCCAGTTCGTCAGGAATGACTACGTCTGGGGGCACTACCAAAGCAGGATATCTACTATTTTCGTGTGTTATGAGTGATACAACAAATACAATGAGTCAAATGTATTTAAATATGAGACTGGGCCAAAACCCTAAAATCCACGCACACGGCCTCGGAAGTGGTCGAGCGGTTCTGCTCGAGCGGTTCACATGGTCGAGCGCCTGCTCGCTGCTGGAAAGAGGGGTGCTCCGAGTAGGAATCCCAATTGGCTTATTTTTATCCTTCAAATAAGTAAGCCAAACATCGGAATCATCCTCAAAAGACTCAGGAAAATAATTAGGCTCATCCGAAATATTAGTTCCAACATTAGATATATTATTAGCAGTCCCTATTAAATTAAACTCAGGTCCATTATATGAATTCTTATTAAAACACACAGGCCCACAGAACTCCTTTTCCAATTTGCTTAAAGGCCCAGCTTGCTTAATACGATCAAAACTTAATATAGAAGGCCCATGTTTACCTGCGAATTGAGAAAGCCCACACTGATTAAGAACACCAGTAGGAAACTGTTCACCATGGATATCACGTTCCAGTGCAGCAGCGCTATGCAGAACAGTACGAAAATGGTCGTCGTCGTAATCAGCGAAATCGGATGGTCCAAATCTCGCCATAAGTTCCTTTTTGAAATCCTTCCACCGAACGATCCATCATTTCTTGCGATATACCCTGCTAATCCATTGCCACCAATCGTTCGCATCTCTTTCCATATAACGAGTAGCGTAACATACCCTATCTTCCCGTGGTATTTCACGCAAGGCAAAGTACTGGTTCGCTTGTCTTAACCATGATACCGAATCATCTCCTTTGAACATTGGACAACCAAGTTTTGGCCGACTGGTCCTTAGTTTATTCCTCCCTCGATCGTCACGCTAGGAATCTATATCGGACGAATCAGTTTCATCGGATGATGAACTGCTTCCGTGCCTCATTCCACGGCAACGTGAAGATTTCCCAAGGCGATGCTTGATCTCCCCGGCGTCACGTGACAATTTCGCAATCGATGAACGCATCGCGTTAAACTTGACGTTCATGTCCTTCGTGTAGGTTTTGATGTCTACTACATCGGATTTCCAAACTTCCATACGCTCCTTGTGAGTTCCGCCATTGCTCGTATTCCTTTCGCGATTCTCGTCTACTCTCAATGAAAGTATCAATTTGATGAGAACCGCGATTGCAAAACACAATTAACAAACGAAGAACAATAATAATTGTTGCCCCAACTCAGATTGACAAGAAACAATTAGGTTTTGACAAAGTTGC
The DNA here is from genome assembly GCA_037126765.1 of Stenogyne calaminthoides. NCBI lineage: Eukaryota > Viridiplantae > Streptophyta > Magnoliopsida > Lamiales > Lamiaceae > Stenogyne > Stenogyne calaminthoides. The sequence goes on from JBBCBC010000199.1 coordinate 80,667, forward strand.
CAAGAGATTTTTTATTAATTTTCAGCTTAATCCCCAAAAAAACGTACAGGACTTGTTTTAAATAGAAAAAATGACCAAATCTAATAAAAAAAGGACTAAATCTAACCAAATCTAAAAGATATTCTAAAATAAAATAAAATAACCGAAAATAAAGCAATAAAGCAATAAATCTAGGACTATCTGACATATCTTGCTAATCTTGAAGATCTTGCCAAATTTTATAAAATATGGTAAATATGGAACAATCTTGCAAAAATCAAAACTGGGATAATATCTTTTCTTGAATATTTCCAGCGGTCTTTTCCCACTATTGGGCTTGGGCCTGACCTCGAACCTCACCCGCCTAGCCCGATTACACGTATTCTTGAGCCCAAAAACCCTCGTTCGCATCAACCACCCGCTGCTCAAACATTAATTGCAGCGTTAATTATTACGTCATCGTCATTAGCTAAAGTGAAGCAAAGCACCACATTTCCAGATACCCAAGTATCTCTTGCTGTTATATCTTCGCAATACCTGGATAACAACACTAAAATAATTTAGACGAGACGGTGGAGCCCATTACAATTATCCCAAGGCATAATCAAATTAATATAAATTAAGGTTCCGGCCGCCACATGAACTTAAATCCATGAGACGTCTACATTATACTTTCTCAATTCTCATAATAAACACGTTAAGAGAAGTTCTCGATTGCAAATACTTCTACACATAGTTGCAGTACTATGCAATTTAAATGCATTTTTAATTACTATTAATTGTTTTACTAAAAAAAATAGTTGATCAGTATTAATTGTTCTCATTGAACAATATTATTTATTTACAGTGGACAATATTAGTTGTACACCAGCTGTACAATACAACTTGAAAGTAAATAAACAATCAATACTCCCTATGTCCACAATATTTGTTTCCACAGAGATGTACACTACTCTAAAAAAAGGATAAAGTAGATAAATACGGATATTGTTGGATCCAGTTATATACAAAATGATTATTCGTGGGCAAAATTAAATGACAATTTGCATAAGTAAGTGATGGCTGAAGGGTGAAAATTAAGTGTCCATAAAAGGTCTGTGATAAAATTTGGTGGACGTATAATGTATTACGCGGGTTGATATCAAATTATATTATAAAATAATATTCCCTCTGTCTCAAGATTGAACGAACATTTGCCTAAAAAGTCTATCCCAATTTCCAACACAATTTATGCACCCAACTATTACTCTATTAATATATTCGCACTTACGCACGCTCTTCAGTGTCTCCTGCTCTGTCCCTTCATCACAAAAGTAAAAAAAAAAATTATTATCAATTTTGCACAATTTGAGGATAAAATAGACCAGAACCAAAACTTTCCTGGGAATTTTTCTCCATCAATTAGCCACTCTCAATATCGTGCATTTTGAGGACAATTTTAGCAGAATCCCATATATTTCTTTTTTAAGAATGTCGTTGTTATTTCCCACAGGGCGGCTCAGGGTAAAATTTTAATTTAGCAAAAATATTGGTTCCGCAATTACCTAAAACTGAGAGCTACTAAACTGTCGTACGAATATACTCCCTCCGTCCACCAATTTTATGCCTGATGCTTTTGGCACAGGTTTTAAGAAAAAAGTAGATAAAACAGATAAAGTAAGGATATTATGGAGTATTGTGGGATTTATTTATTAATAAAGTGGTTGGTTGTGAGTGAGAGTACAATGACATTTGAAATAATTAAATGATGGCTGGGGGATAAAGATAAAGTGACTTTTTCCATAAATGGAGTGTGCATAAGATTGGTGGACGGAAGGAGTACATAATATACTATGAGAATATTATATAAAAATTAACTTACTATGAGAATCTGATTGTTTCCGAGAATGATAGGACTGGGAAATAACCTATCCAATTTACTAGCACCAACCGTGATGACCCATGGAGCCACATTTGAAACCGTTTCAGACAAACTCCCGGAATTTCCAGCCGAACAAACGACTGTTATCCCGTGCCGAACCGCATGGAAGGAACCGTAATAAATAAGGTCGCGCTTATCAGTTTCCGGAAACAAAGGCATGTCAAAGCCCAAAGATAGCGACAAAACATCGACGCCATCATGATAGCATCATCGAAAGCTTTAGGAATGTCCACAGATGAAACCTGACCTCCCATCCAGGCCACCTTGTACATGGCAAACCGGGCTCGAGGGTAGCTCCCTCGGCCGTGCCTTATGCGAGCTCCTTTAGGCTAACGTTGTTCACCAGCGTGCCACCCGCGGTGCTGGACACGTGGGTCCCGTGGCCATGAACATCACGGGGCGAGAGGTAGTCATTGTTTGCCGTTGCGTTGAATGGTTTTCCGTACGCAGCGAGAAAGCCCCGGATGAAGTAACGGGCCCCGATGATTTTTCTGTTGCAGTGTTTTGCGGGATCGAATACTTCGCCCGTTTGGCAAAAGCCTTTCCATTTTGATGGGATCGGGCCGAGGCCTCTGTCGTTGAACGACTCGGACTCCGGCCGGATTCCTGTATGGGAAATGTGGTTTTAGATGGAAAAAAAATTAGTTAATTTAAAGAAACTAGCATATATCAACATCCACCCTTTCTAAAATGTTATATGTCCAAATTATGGTCCGTTACTGCGCGCACGCTTCAAAGAAAAATATTTTTTTTAGTTTGATAAATTATCCTCATTTTGATTTCAAACTCCTATATATCTGACTTTCAAGAATTGTAGTACTCTCTCCGTCCAAATCTTTAAGGAACTCTTTTCATTTTTTTTTCCAAATCTTTAATGAACATTTCCTAAAATGGACATACTCATTTTATCACTTTATCACATAAAATACTAATAAACAACTCTTTCTACCCAACTACCCATCACTTTATCACATAAAATACTAATAAACAACTCTTTCTACCCCCAACACTTTTATCACTTTATCACTATTCCCATAAATCCTTATGAACAGTAAGAGTTTCTTAAAAAATGGGACGGAGGGAGTATTTTTCAATTTTTCGAGATTTTAATCTGGCATTAGACCACAAGAAGGTAAAACATCCGATTGACTCATTAGACTCTGACATGTTGAAAAAAAAGTCTTCATCACATCAACATCAACCAAATGTTCTATTGATGAAGGGTAAAATTAATAGGAGAATTCCCAATTCATTAATTACCTGTGTCCAAAAAACCAATGATAACACCATCACCGGTCAGTTTGTCATCAGTTAGGTCGCCTGGCATTCTTGATGAGGAAGAAGTATCGTCCAGGAAATCATTACTGCGTGTTGTGTGAAGCTTGTAAAATCGATTTTCAAAGACCTTAACCACTCCCGGCAGCCCTTCAACGAGACAGAATACAACAAGATTGTAAAGTATGTGCTAGATATGATCCTACACGACACAGTACCTCACGATTTTGGTCCCAATTATACTCACCCTTTTGGTCCCGTAAGAATTTTCTCATGCAGTTTTGGTCATTCAATTACAGAATCCGTTAAGTTCAATTGCAGTTGAATTTAACGAAAAACTTAAATTGTGGGACCAAAACTGCATGAAAAAATGATTTTGGGACCAAAGTGGTGAGGGTTGAAACCAAAATCGTGAGGTGCCGTGTCCTGTGGGACCAAAAATGAATTTTACTTCAGGATTGTACAAAAGATCAGAAATTATTTTTTGAAACTAGGAAATTGTCAATTCTATTCCTTTGGGGGTCATTTTTCATGTTCCAAATATATTCCACTTTTTGGATCTTTAACACATGAACCCAGGATTATGGTGGTCCATTGGATAACTTTTTATTTTCCACATGTCACACATCCACAACATGGAACACTGGAAAATTGAACAAATTATATCATTTCGGAAATTGTACCATTAAGGCTGAATTTGACTTTTAAATTACTCAAACTTAGAAGCTTGTTTGAGTTCGACCTGATTAGTTATAAACATATAAACATAAATTTTAAAATCCAATAACTTTGTCGATTTATTTACTGTTAGAATGTGAGCAGAGCAATGAATACCTTTAAAATATTTGGCTTGAGACTCTGTCATCTTGGCCGCTAAAGCAGAGAAGCCATATTTGTAAGTAGATCATAGAATCCATTGCTGCTTCATTGCTGCAAATTTCCAACTGGGCTAAATTGAATCAGATCTAGTTAATTAAGTGATATACACAGCTAAATTGAGTAATTAACGAACAATAAGTACTTATCATGCCTTCCAAGAACAGAGGAGAGCATTTCATGGTGGGATTTCGTAATTTGTTGTACGTCATTGTGCTTCCTTTCTCCCATATATACAATATATGCCTGTTTCAAACACAATATATATACATTTGATAATATTTCAGCAACAGAAATTACAAGTAATTAAAATGCAAATGCTATTACAAATTACTTTTGTCTCAGCATCTTCATTGGCTGAAACATTCATGTCTGCAGATTGCAGAAGTAGTGAAGAGAACAAAACCCATGCTAATGGAAGAAAAATATCCCTCATTTTTCTTATGAACTAAGATATATCTTTTTGGCCTCTCTTATATATGTATATAACATGTAATAAAATAGTATAAGTATCATATTGTTAATTTGTTATTTTAGTCCATATGACTTTATTTGCCTAAACCTTCATATATATCGACATTGCAGAGTTCGACTTTAATGCAATTTCGGTCCCAGAGTTCCCATAGTGAGTTTTTTTTTTTTTTAGAGATCAATTTCACCATAAATTATGTACATTTTAGGTATAGACAAAGTTTAGTATGAAATTTTCATACATGAAAAAACTTTAATTTACAATCAAATTCTGTAATTGGTGAAGGTAAGACAAAATTGAGTGGTTCATGGTTTACTCGGCCCAAATAGTTCATGGTTCACCAGGCCCGAATAGGTCATAATTTAGGGTTCATTATTTAGTGTTTAGGGTGTAGATAATTGATTTAGGACAATTTTATAGATTTTCATACATGAACATTTTCACACTAGACCTACTCTTTAGTATATATGGTACGTACCAATAGTTTATGCTGATTCTCAAACCTTGAACTTGTCAACCACCATATTATATCGGCCACATATATATATATATATATATATATATATATATATATACATCATTTTGATATGAAGGTGACGGGTTTGGAGCCTAATACATCACAAGAAAATAAGGAATTGACTAAGAAAATTTTCAACATGACTAAGAAATTGTCCAACAACAATAATTATATCCTTAAATTAATAGTAAAGATAGCTTATGATTTGTTTATACATTTTCCAAATTTTAGTAGCAAAAAAAATATTTATCGAAATTTAGAAATGGAAGTATAATTAAAAAAAATTAGAAAATAAAGTGCACATGATAAAAAAATAATTAAACTTTTTCTTATATTTTTTTTTTATAAAAAGAGCACGAATGCGCCCTCTTTGTTAATACCCCACAACTGTCGAAAGTAAAGATATATACACACAATGAACTTTAATCAAGAGGGGTCAATTTAAATAAAAGCAAGAAGAGGAAGGATCAATAATTGTATACTCCCTCCATCCCAAATATATAGACTTGTTTGACTTTTCACACAGATTAAGAAATTGTATTGAAAAAATAATTAAACAAACAAAATTTCTATTATATCCCTATTTAATGATTGTCATAGCTAGTTTCCAACATAATTAATGTATAAGGTTATATTAGTAAATTGATTAGAAAAAGTTACTTTTTGTAGAAACAAACCTATATATTTGGGACATCCATAACAGAAAAACAAGTCTATATTATTGGGACGGAGGGAGTATTAAATATTATCCTCAGTTTTGACTGTGGGAGGTTGTGTTGAAAGCATCCGACACCTATTTTTTGGGTGCCGAAAATGCAAAACGACCCTATTTCGAGTTATGTGAATCGCTCGTGCCGAATAAAATTCGAGTTTTAGTTATTTAATTAAACCTGAGGTGTTAAATTGTTTGGTAAAAATATTGAAAATTAACTCCTTATCAGGTGGGCGCCATGCACGTAGGCAATTCCATCGGAAACGCTCACAGGTGGCAATCACGAGCGGGGCGAACTTGAGACGTAAACTGTACATTTGTTAAAAAAAATGAGACTAAATCAATCATAAAATGAGTTTGATCGGACTGAATCTATTTAGAACCAAAAATATTGAACGATTTGTGATTTAAATTGAATCATATATAAAATTAGTATTTGTTAATTAAAGAACCAATGAGATTGTATCACAAATCAATTATATTATAATTTGAAGAAAGAAATATATTCTGATGTTTATTATAAAAATGAACCTTTTAATTTAATTAAGATAAATAAAAGAAAACTACGGATTCCATTTGTTCACACAAATTAAAAACTTTTTTGTTAATTCCGTAAAGTTCAAAAAGGGGTAGCTTTAGTTTGGCAATTATCCGTTCTCTTTGAAAATTAAGATAAAGGGTTGGTTAGTCAAGTGTGGATAGCTCAAGTGGTTAGAGCCCCACCACCTAAGATCTTGAGGTCCTGGGTTCAAGACACGGTGATAAGTGGATTATATTGTGTTATTTAAGTTACTTAGAGTGTGATTATTTACATTTTAATGTGACTTGTTTACGTGTTTTTCCGCTTATATGTACATTGATGAGTTAAAGGCTTGCGTTATTTAAGTTACTTAGAGTGTGATTATTTGAATTTTAATGTGACTTGTTTATTTTTTCGCTTTAGAGTGTGATTATTTGAAGTTTTTAATGTGATTTGAATTTTATGTGACTTTTTCGTGTTCCGCTTATATGTACATTGATGAGTTAAAGGCCCACTTGATCTTTTGTTTGAGTTTTTGGGTGTTTTTAGGGCTTTTTTGGAAATATAGAAGTGTTGGAGAAAGGCCCAAAGATCCTTAATAAGTATTGGGCCGAATTTCACTTATTGCAGCCCACACTGGGGGGCCAAGTGTGGGCCGAAATCTTGAATCTGATGGGCCAGCGGGATTTCTCAGTAATTCGGCCCGGATATATCACACTAAAAAAGCAAGAGGGCACGGATTGGAGGCAGCCAAAGGTGGGGGGAGATAGTACGTACGCAAGAGAAAGAGAATTCGGGGAGTTTAAACGGAGAGAAGATCGTCTTTACCGCTTTAAGTATTTTTCTTCCTAGAACTATGAACTCGCTATTTTGTATTTTTGTTATGACTATGGATGGCTAAGTCCTTTATTCCAATTCCAGGGATTTCTAAACTTGTATTTGATAATTACTAGTTAATTTGATATCGTTTGTCAGACCTTTATTCTCTGATTATTTATATCTGCTTTAACTTTCTGCATGTTAGGGTAATTAATTTGGTTTGGTCACCTAGGTTAATTTATTCTTATATGTCTGTTAGTTAGTATCACGTAATCCGTAATTGTTGCGTTTATATGACAATTGGTAACAACTAGTAAAATTTGCTAGGGTGATATAAATTGAATTCTTTCGAATCGAGCTAGCGTATTCGAGAATTTATTTGACCTTTATCCTAGTGGCAAATGCTTTTACTGAATTAAATTTAGATCGTATCTAGTATTTCGGATAAAAAGGTTCATTGAGGAGCGTATTTCAATTGGATAAAATTAAGGGATAAAACCGTTAAAAAGAGCTTGTTGTTTATTGAGGGTCATTAGTCTGAGAGTAAGGTTAAGCAAACGATACTTTTAATTGGACAAGTCAAAATACAAGTGAAGAATGAACTGTGAATTGGAAGTCTTTCATCATTTGAATTCGATTATTTATTGTTTTTGCGATATTTAATTATTTAGCAATTCTTCTAAAAATCCAAAACCCCCCTTTTTGTCTGCCTCTTTAAATTCATACAAATAACGTAATAATTATTTTCACGTTCCCTAAGGATCGACCCTTACTTATCCTACTACATTCTAATGGATCAGTTAAGGATTTAATTTATTTTTGGGTGCCGACGACAGCACACCACACGGAGAGGGGTGATGGTCCCCTTGTCGTTGGGTTGCAGTTTCGGGTGATCTCACTCTTGTGGTGATCGCAATTTCGGTCTACAGCGAAATGAAATGATGTTGTCATGTGCCTGATAGTAGAAATAATTATTGTAATTGATTATGTTAAGGAACTATTATAATTAATTGCCTTTAAAAAAAATAAAGGGCTGGTTAGGAAAAGTAAATAAATAAAAATAATTTAAGTGCTTACGTGGTCCTCGTTATCCAGTTAAAATAAAAATGTACCATAGTCACATAATCAAACATTTAACAATGGGCATCTCTTTACATATAAAAAGAGGGTCCAGATCTATTCGAATAAAGCATCAAATTAAATGTGCAATCACCATAAACTTGTGTGGGACACAGTCCTCACAGATATAGG
>JBBCBC010000175.1:0-100000 GCA_037126765.1 Stenogyne calaminthoides
CTGAGCTCTCAATGGCGGCGGATACAACGAGAAATAGAAAATGTGGGTTGGTGTTCACGCTTCCTCATAAGTAATAGGGAAAGGATGCCGATGGGCTTCGTTTCTTGGGATACTGCCTTCTGAATAACAAGTGGCCCAATTGGTTATGAAAAGCTTGTCCTTTGGGCTACTTCCTATAACTGCCTATAAGTTTAAATAAATGGGCCAGCTTAATCGTAAAGTTCTCAGCAAACTGAAGAATCGCATATGAACACGTGTTTATATTTATTTTTCTTCAATAAGTGCTCTAATACATTTGCAATCTCAAAAGGATTGTATTTTGCAGCTATTGAACTCTCTCTTCCACTTTATGCAACTTAAGTTAACCCAGGCAATTAAATACTTAAGGTATGGTCTTTATGAAGAAACTTATCTTAGACGTAATTGTTATCTAAGGAAATGAAAGGATGGAAAGAGAAGTTATATGAATTGAATGTTTGTACTAAATTGGTAAGTGGGAACGTCAGAGATGTTTTAAAGTTCTGTTGGCACACCTCCTGAATCTACTATGACCATGAAGCATCTAAGTGCTCGGAGTGAAATGTAAAATAGAGGATCACCTTGATGTTAATAAGGTAACTTTAAAAGAGGAAAGCTCACCAAATTGGAAGTATCGCCGCAATCAACACTGTGGTACTTATGAAAAAATAATGCAATAATCTCAAAATACTTCTACTGCCTGAATCCCGAAAAACACAGGTACTCTAGCCCAGCAATTATGTTATTAACTAAAAAAAACATATATTTAAGAAAAAAATCATATATCCAGTCATTGTTACCCAGTGACCTCAAGAAAAGCAATAGACCTAGAAAAGGAGTTGATCCAGTGGCAGGAAAGAATTAGAAAATATCATTTCATGTTCCTTCTTCTATCCAGAAAACTACCACCGTATGTGTTAAGCATGCATGAATGAGGGCATCAGAGTCTTTTGTTGTGCGCTCAAAGTTCTTGTACAAAATGACAAGATATGCACAACCTTCTTTTCATTAAAAAAAATCTTGAAATAATGGCATTCTCTAATTCTTTTCAAACAATAGGCAATATATCAGTTTCTAGGAGCCACCAAAAGGAAATAAATAGGAAGCTTTTTCACAGTTAGACTAATGTTTATACTGCATATTATATAATTATTCTGTAGATACAGTATTTAATCGGAAGTTTGGCGTTTTAAGATAAAAATCTGTAAATGCCACAGAGAAATGCCTTGTTGGATTACATAATGAATTGACAATTAGTGTGAGCATGGAGGAAATATTGGAGCGGGATATATGATTTCCAATTGTCCTGCATCAAGTAGATTGCATTTTTGAAGCAGATGTATAACCAAAAACAAACTTTCTGACTAAACGAGAAAAAGAGAACAAGAACAAGAAGAAAGAAAAGTGTAAGTTCAAATAAGAAACAGAAAAGGTCTGTATGCAGCAGCTATGGGTTTTCCAGTTAGAAACACTAGGTCCAGTGTATTGGGTAAAAATCAAATGTCCTATTCCAGTGATCCATGGCAGTTCATACTTCATACACTCCTTGATAAACCATTTGTATCCTCCTTGTCAAGATAATAATAATGAAGCATACGCATACGGCAACAAGACTTATATGTTGATTGATACAAGTCAAGTAGAAATCACTCAGTATTGTCTAATGCACGCCAGGGTCTTCCACAAACCATTTCATTAGCAGGTTCAAGGAACAGAGTGGCCTATTTCATTGCCATTCTTGTCACAACTCACTCTAGAGGCAGGGTGAATCCTCTCGAGTGCCAGAGCCCTTTCATATGTCCTGCCACTCATGCTCCTCCATTTGCCCTAATTAACACCAAACGTGCACTTGTAACGAAATCACGATGATTATATTGATAGGAATTACAATCCTAATATCATTCTACATGAGAAGATCAACACTGGATCAAGATAGAAAAATCCAGTAGAGAGTAATCCAAACCTTAAGCATACCAGGGCTGATTCTTCATCTGGAGTCCACACTTGCTTCGTCACTCCCACAAGCCATCAAGTGCAGAGGTCTGATTCCTCACAAGAGATCGACTGCACAATAGATATTACATGAAGTCAACAAGCTGTAGTCACCAAACCCTAACTCGATTACACAATACCCCTCGATACTAGATCTTTACGCAACTAAAGTCGAGAATCAAAAAGGGAAGAAGAAATCACCTGAAACTTGAAGGAGGCGAATTGATTTCATAATATGAATCACATGATCACATCATATTGTTAAGTAATCTTCGTATGCAACTGTCTGCTAACAGTGTTCCCATTTGGAATTGAATATAAATAATATATATATATATATGCGTGTGTGATAAACTGATAATATCATCTCTTGACGTTATTTCTTGATATAAAAGTAAAATAAAAAAACACCGTTTTGAATTAATCTGCATTTCTTTTAAAACAAAAAGGAGTCGTAGATGAAATGGATCTGTCATTTGATTCATTTTAAAATTTGGGATAAGGTAGTAATAAAATGAGAAAATTCAATATTTAATTATAAAAATGTACTTGTATGAGATGATATTACGACGAGACGGAACATAATTTGGTCAAATAATATTTTGAGAGGGTGTGTATTAATTTGTAGGAAAGGGTGTATTGATGTTTTAAGAATAAATCCTCCTCTTTTTGTGTTATATTGTGTTCGCTGCAGTAGCACAACCGTTGGGTCCAATTTCAAGATTTTGTACAAGACTCTCCCTCCAATATTTATCCTTGCTCTAGTTAATATATTTTTTCCTTCTGCTTTCAAAGTAATAATAATGATAAATATTTAACACTTTTCTCCTTCTGCTTTCAAAGTAATAATAATGATAAATATTTAACACTTTTTAGTATAACAAATTATTTTTTTAAATAAAATAAAAGACTAATGCTTTCAAAACTACACATCACTGCACGATTCAGATTCAATTGATATATAGTATAATTTTTTTGATTGAGCAAACTGCTCTTGATGTTTAGACGTCCTTAAAATTGAACAAATTATTTAATTTTCAAGAAACTTTTATTTCTTCGTCTTTAAATATGTAACATATCATGTCCACTTCATTTTGGAAAATATAAAAACAGATACCTAAAATATATATCCAATCTCTTTAAAAATAAAAACAACCGTAATTCAAGGATGAAGGGAGGACTTACCTCAAAAGTACCTCACACTAAATAGGCAAATCCAAGTGTATTTCAGCCCTTAACCCAATTACTGATTCCCATTTCTCAGCACTTGTATTTGCCAAAAAGACTAGCCAAATATGCAATATTATTTCAAATACAAGGGGCAATAATTATACGTATTTTGAAATACAAGGTCCGTTTAATCTCTATGCATACAGTAACCACTCAAAAAAACAAGTAAAACTGTAAATGGTAATATTCTAAAGAGTAGCATCGAACATTTTTAAATATAAACTTTGAGACACTGTACCAGTATATGTCAAAATATAGGCACACAAACAATCATAGCTTGATTCCAAGGCTATGCTGTAGTATATATAGTGTTTCTCATCGGTAAAGATGCTTACAACAGGTCCTGACTTCGACTATCTTCACACGGAAACCATCATCAGTTACCATTAAGCTAACATCTGATCATCCCAAGTGGTCCTCCAACGAATTACATGATCGTCGGAGTATCTAATAGAATTATATAAGAAAGTAGGAGCACAACTAACCAGAACAAATTTTGACATCTAAATGTGGACATTACAAGTTTGATAGTGAAGAGGGGGATAGTTTCTGTGATTCAACGCCTTGATTGGCCCAAGAAGAGATGAGGTGATGAGCAATTGCAAAGGGCCCTGGTACAAACATAGCAGCGAGTTCCCCACTTTCAACATTGAAATCTGTAGACAAGCTTTGTCCTTTCTCCACCCCTTTGCACATTTGCTCTACCTTTGTTGCCGCAGTCTTCTGTGCCTTCTTGTACTCCGTAAATGTCAGAGCTTTCTTCACATCTTCTCGGCTATGCCATTGAGCATCTACACAATCACACAAACGAGTCTATAAATCACATCTACAGTCAGAGAGTGACATTAGATGGCTTATTCAATAAAATTTATGATAAAAAAAAAATGTAAACAAAGAACAGAACTGAAATGCAGAAAACTGATGGGGAGTAAAGTATTAAAGTACCATCTAGTTCTTCCTTATCCACATTTATCTCAAGCGTTTTAGCATATGCAAAGAATCCAACCATTAGCTGGCATGGCATGCTGCTAGGTCCAACTGAGGAAAACCACACAAGAAGCATAGTGTCGCCTGACAGTATATCAGTTTGAATATATTGGGAAACGAAACACGAAGTTATCATTATCGTCAGCCAACAGAACGATGTCAACTGCAATAAGTAAGCAAGCTCCAGAAAAAAAGAGAGAAAAAAATGTCTTATCATCAACAATAACTCTGTGATCATTTGTTGCTGTGTCTTTTTGCAATACAAGTCTTCCAATTGTCAAAAAGATCCTACGAAAAATGTTGAGAAAATTTTCTTCAACCCTGACAGGAGAAGCACTGTATACTCTCCTCCTTTATCTTTAATATCTACATTCACAATTTTTGTACTAGGATATACTTCACAAAATATGTATACATGCACATAATGTTCCAAGTTTGTGCTATTCCTTTGTTTCTCTACAGGCTATAAATACAGCATGCAGCTCAGAGGATCATGCCAATGTTTTGGCTCACATTACTCCCTGTGTTTCCCATACAACACTCGAACAGGATAGTAGTTTGTCATCTATATTCATCCTTGAAAACATCAAAAATAAAGTAAACAATCTATTTAAAGAAATCCAAATAGAAGTTTCTTTTTCTTGAAGCCAAAAGTTCAGAAAAAGGGGCAGTGAAGCACAAAAGGAGAATATACCAGGCCATGGCTGAGAACTGTGATAGACAACTTCACCAACTTCAATGCCAGTCTCCTCCCATGTTTCTCTCCTTACTGCTTCTTCTAAGCTTTCTCCTGGCTAATTTTCACAATTAGGGCAACTGATGAATTTAGAGAAGGAAAGCATGGCAGAAACAAACCTCTATAAATCCAGCAAGGCAACTCCACATGCGAGGAACAAATCTAGACTGCCTACCTAACAATGCACGATCATTCTCTTTATCTATAACCAGCATGATAACAACCTACAATGAAAGGATATACAGAAAGTTAGAGCATAACTTGACAATATTCACCGAGGAAAAATAATTTGGCATCACATACCGGATCAACACGAGGGTATATTCTCTTTTTGCATAATTCATTCAGGCACTGCTTTCGCCTACCAGCCTCTGCAGCAACAGTCTTCCCTCCGCAGCTTCCACAAAAACGGGCTGTATTATGCCATTCTAACAAAGCTCGGGCCTGATCAACATGAATCCAAAGAATACCAGTCCACATCCAAGTATTAGGAAGAAATGCACCCACTTAGAAAATGATATCCAAACTAAAATGTTAGTTAAACAACAACATAACGTGCAACAGGGGAGAAAAGTGCTAACCGAAAATGGCTATCTAAATCATACCGAATTATAAACATAATTCTCAAAATCAAACACAAATTCGTTCAACAAAAGTATATAAAGAACCTCACATGGCCAGCAATTGCAAGGTCGCCCATAGCAACAGGATCAGCCCAATCAGTGGCCACCATGAGAGTCCTCAATTCCACAAAGCAAAACTGCCTAGCACCCAATTCGTTCACCAGCGCACTCACATCCGACACATCAATAGCCCAATACACAATACCATCCTCATTCTTACACCCTAAATACACAAACGACTCATCGGTGAAACCCCCTTCAGAATTCTCCAAGTATGCCTTGCACTCCCCCAATGTCAACCACCCCAGATGCCACTTGAGCCCTTCAGTCGTCGAACCGGCTAACGGCCTCCCTTTCCTGAAGGGCAAAATCTTGAAATCGGGGGAAATTGGTGGTTTTGTCCCGAAATCAGCAGGGTTTTGAGGGTTTGGAGTGCCGATTGAGGGGAAACGGCCTCGGCCGGTTTGGGGGTTCTTGATTTAATAGGGTTTCCGGCGAAGACGTGGGAATTGAAGCTCATTGTACAGAGGAATGTGCGGGAATTGGGTTTGATCGGTGTTTTGGACAAGAAAGCGGTGATTGAGGATGCAGATATAGAAAGCATAATTTTATTTTACTATATTTATGATTTTATTTTCCCATTTGGGTTTAATGTCGTGGCGTGAGCCGTTTGAGCTTGTGAATGACGGGTTGACAACTGTATTTTTATTTCACGCCATTGCCCATTCAACTCTTTTCAACGGTTTTCATATATTTTGTATATTAATATTATAAATTTATGATTTAATTTCTAATTATTAAAATGTGGTATTAGAATTTTGTGGGCCACGGTATCATATATGAGATGAAATTTCACTCTAATTTAAATCGTACTTTCCATTAAAAACATTATTTGAAAGGAGGTAATCAGTACGATTGAGTGGGGATCATATAATGTGTTAAAAATAATCTATTTTGTTTATAAAATCGACAAGTTTTTATATTTTTATTAATAGGTATGTAGAGTTTATATTTTTGTCTATGTTAAATTTGTTCTTTAAGAATATTTTAATTGCTAAACCTTCAATTATGGTGTGATCTAAACAAATCCAAGAAAGTGGTTTAATTTTATAATTGTAATTTTATAATTATTTGCAAAATTTATAAATTTGAATGTTTGATAAAAAAAATTTTAAATAAATTAAAATATTAGTGATATATTAGAGTCATGTAAAAGTATACTTTTCTCAACTTTTAAATTATGAATTCAAGGTGATTAACTTAAGTAGAAGTATTCAAATTATAACACTCAAACTTATTTTCACATGTAATTTTATGTGTTTGTAATCACTAAAAAGAACTTTTAAGGTAAAAAAAATTATGGACTAGAGCTCATGTAATTATTTTTTTTTCAAATATTATTATTGTGCATATAAAATATAATTTTTTAAACAATAATATTTTATTTGTACAATAATAACCCCCGAGAATAAAAATCCACATCAACCCTAATTCAAATCCATACCCTTTCTTAAAACAGCGCCTACAAGCTACAACCAGTTAGATGATAAAAGCTTCTCATCCAATTACGTACAACTCAATCCAACTAATCATAAAGTAACTTTAATAACTAATAGCTATACATTAAAAGAATTACACTTGTTTCACAAAAAACCTACCATGCTGAATATGATTTGTAAATTTGATTCAACTATTGTTGTCCTGTACGGAAATAAGTGTTATATGGGTTGATGTTAGCTGGGCTGGGCTTCAAAGACTAAAGGAGACGAATATAAGAGTATTACAAGGTATTTTGGTTCGGCCCTTTTATCATATTTCCCAAGAGCGAATTGTGCAAAAGGCCCGTCTGTGAGAGCCAACATGGGCTCGTATTGCAGCACTGAATTACTAAGAGTAATTAATTCAATTACTAAACATGACATTATTAAAAGTTAACGAGGAACTGAGGATTAGTTACACTAATCTCATTATTCTCACTTTAACTATTTGATGGGTCTTTTGCGCACCACGTATATCTAATATTCTATAGTGTATTTTAAAAACATATAATTTATTACACTAAAACACTCTATAGTGTATTTTAGAAACATACAATTTATTACACTAAAACACCACGTGTATAGTATATTTTATAACGTATTTTAGAAACATACAATTTATTACCCTAAAACATACCAATTGTTATCCATATGCGAACATAGATAACAACATTAGCAGTAGTTTATTGAACACAGCAAACCTGGCGTACACTTGAGTGTAGGTTTAGACATGTTGAATATTATACTATTCTTTTAACTTGATAGATGTGTTATTTTTTATTTATTTTTTTGAAAAATTGATAGATAGATGTTTTATCGATAATAATAATAAGAGGGTTTTAGACTAATGTCAGTGGATAGCATGTAGATGGTGCACATTCCCATTACATCAGTGGACATACAGTTGAAAACAACAATCAGCTGGCAAAATATTCATCAACATATTTCTCTCTCATATATTTCATAAAATAAAATAAATGTACTCTAAAGTTCCAATTGGAGAATCAAATGATGCGGCATGAAAGTTTAAAGAGTGGTATTATGTGTCCTGAGCGCACCATGCACTCATAGTGTATTTTAAAATAGTGTAATTATACAAAATGAAAATGTGCAACTATTTCAAACAGAAACATGCAACTATAATCCCATATTAACAACTGCACTTTTCTGTATAAATAAATTGCACTTTTCAACATAACAAGTTATACGCTTCTAAAATGCACTATAATTGCACCGTGCACATGAATGCATACAAGAACTAATAAAATTTAAAACATCCAGGGTGGAAAGAAAAACAATTGTAAGTATTATAAATAGTAAAGGTTAATTTAGAACAAGATGACAACTAATCATGATAGTGCAGTCAAATTGACAACTCAAGACGCGACAAGAAGATATATTTACTAAAATAAACAATAAATCTCCAAGAAACTGGAATTGTAATTTACACCACCATTGGAAAAGCGAAAATTCATTACTCACAAATAAAAAAGTTAGGTTCACAAATTATTGAAGAGATAAAAACAAAGATGAGACAATAAGGGTGGTTATAGAATCAAGAAGACTATGAATTCCATCAAGACAAAATATCAATTCTCTCCTCTTTGCTGATTAATCAAAGCAAACTCCTTTTCACAAATTCTTCATCAGAAGCAAGCCTCCAGAAGGCAACAGCAGCACAGAGCAGCCAAACTGCACAAAACACATAGCACAATTTCAATTTATAATTAATGAAAAACTAAAAAATTGTTAATATGGGGGGTTTAATTCATGCATAAAGAATTGGAATTGATTTATTATGCAAAACGTATATGGAGAAAATAGCCACACTAGTATGGGGGATTTATTTCATATAATTATTTCAAAATTTTGTAGCGATTTGTCTAAAGATCTGCACTTATGTGTGTATAAATATATGGACGGTTAAGCAATTTTGTTGTTGTTGTTCAATAATCTTCAAAGAGTAAAAAAGATTAGGGTTTACAAAAGTTAAACAGTTATCAGGGGCATTTCGGGGATTTAATGCAGTCGCCCAAAACTCCCAATCAGTCCACCCACCGACGCAGGTTAGCAAACGTGCGCCGGTAGGCGCGTTGACTCGCCGTCAATTTACCAAACCAACGAACGAATCACAGATCGCCCAGATCTGGATACGATTCACACTTTTCCAAATATTAAATCAGCAAATTCAATCAAACTACTGAAATTAGAAGTCTAATGATGAACACGGTAATTAGGGCATACCATCCTTCCATGAAACCTCCGCTACCGCTGGATTGCTGGTTCTGTTGTGGCGGCGGCTGGCCGTACTGTGGGGCGTACTGCGGCGGATATCCTTGTGGTGGGTACCCCTGCTGTGGGTATCCCTGCGGCGGGTACCCCTGCGGCGGGTACCCTGCGGTGGGTACGCGTCCTTCGGGTATCCCTCCGGCGGGTAACCTATAAATCAAAATCAACAAACGAAAAATCAAGTCAAAATTCAAATACTTCCCCGAAACGAAAACACAGATTCTCAGAAATCAAAAAAGGGAAACGCGGAATTGAAACATGCCTTGTGGAGGAGGAACACCAACAGGAGGCTGATTCTGATTATAATAACTCATGATCTCCTAGATTTTTCTCTCCTTTGGGTCAGAAACGGAGAAAATTGTAACAGATTAGTGAAATTGCGAAGGTTATTTTCTAGAGAGAGTCAAGCGAATGTATCGTGCAGAATGGGGAAGGGGTTTTATAAAGTGTGTGTGGGTGTATGTTCGTGAGGAATGCGCGTATGGATGACTTCACACCTAAGCAAAAAAGGAAGGATATTCGTTTGTAGCAATTCTAATTGATATTGGTGTGTGCATTCCATGTCATGGGTTGTTTCCCATGCCATTCTTTTTTTCAAAATTTTAATAATAAGATCAAGGGGAAATCAATTTTCAATATTACTAGGTGACTAAAATATCTTGATTTCTCATTCACATAACAAATATGATATCGATAAAAATTAAAATCGGCATACAATTTCGATATTGATGAATTTATTGTACAAATTAGAATGCATATTGAAAAAATGCATAAAAATATCAAAATGTTGATAAATTTTGGTAAAACAAAATACAAATTGATTAATTAATAAAGGGTTTGCAAACAATATAAAATTAGGGCGAATCACATAATAACTTTGTAAGTGCAATTTCAAAAGCTCCATCTAATAACACTGGAGTTTATAAAATAGCGAAGGTAGGTATCAAGTTCGAAGCTCACAGAATCTTCACGTTAGCTTGTGATAAAATATGCAGAGATCATAATCACAAAATAAGAGATTCAAAAGGTATTAGAATTTATAACAAAATAGATTTACTTTTCAAATAGAAGGAATATTTGACTTTATTGTCGAGTGGGAATAGTTCAAGTAGTTAGAGCTCCACTACCTAAAATCTTGAGGTATTAAGTTCGAGATACAGAGGGAAAAAAATCATTCCTTCTTGTGGTGGTTTCTCTTGTGATGAGGTGGTGAATGGTGATTCCCTCTTGTCGTGGTTTGTGATTATGGTCTATAGCAAAACGAAATGATGTGTCATGTGTCGGCTGGTAGAATTAATTATTGTAATTTATAACGAGACGAAAAGATATGACATTTGTCCAATGGTAGAAGTAACTATTGTAATTGATTATTTTATGGAATTGATTGTAATAGATTATCTTTTTTTAAAATAAATCCCTTTATTAATGGTTTTTAATCAGTTTATAGCATGTAAAAATTTCTCACTATCAATTTGCAACTTATACAATTTGTATTATAATTTATAAGTTATATATATTGCAAAATTGATTTTAAAAAAATTACACAAACTGCAAATTGATAAAAAAAATTATAGTACATATTGTAAATTGATAGATGCAAACTAAAATATCTGTTATCGGACCTTCACCTTCCCACCAAGTATGATCGAACTCGATCTATGGAATACAAAAGACACGTTGGGGGACGTCCCGACACGGGACTCCGACACTCAATTCAATTATAATCTCATATTTTAATGTGAAATAGCATTATTAGAGAGGGAAAATAATAGTAAAGAGAAAGAGAAAATGAGTATAAAAAAGTTATTATGTTTACGTTATGAGAGGAGAACCAATGTCTTTTTTACTTGAGCTTGAGACTGTGTATTATTTTATTCATTTTGGGCTCCAATTGAGTTGGATTATCTTTATGGGAAAAAGTTTTTAAAGACAAAAAAATAGGAAGCGATGGCTTTTTAAAGATGCAAACGCATTTTTTTGTATTTACCGCACAAAGTGCAATTTTTTTTTTCAAACAAAGTGCAATTTTTTTTACCTTGTAAATCACTAAAATCAGATTTTACCTTAAAAGACCGCCTTCCTATTTTTTAGACCTTTATGATTTTCCTCTATCCTTATTGTACGTGTTTTGGTGTGATTTGAGCATAATCAATAACGACTAATTATTCAGTAGGGGTTGCAACCCTCATTTTCGAGGGTAACAGATCACTCCTCATTAAATTTGTACCTCTAAAATAAATTGCGCTATTGATAATAATTTTTAGCTTATAAGATATAAATAATTTAATTAAAGTTATATAAATTGTTAAAAAAATTAATATCATTTTTAAAGAAATTCATAAGCTCATTAATATTCTATAAGAATTATATTTTAAATTTATAAAAAGAAATGCTAATATTAAATACTTGTAAACAGCCGCCAGCATCCACTAGATCTACCTCAATTTCCAATTTATACTATTCAATTTTACAATATTTATTATTATAACATTAAGTCAATGCCAGCTTCTAAGAGCGTAAAAAAAAGGCCAAATATATATAATCCATTTTTTTAAACAAATAATAGAATCAACATTGCAATGACGTACAAATTAGGGAGAAACATCATGAGAAAAAAAGGAAAAATAATAATAAGTATAAATTTTAAATGTAAATTACTAAAAAATAAAAATGTAATTACATATATAGTTAAAATTATATGCAAAAGTACAAATATATCTACATATATGCAATTATTTCATATTAATAAATTGTAATCCTAAAATATATTTATAAATGAATTACCCAAAAACATAGATTATCATGGTACAATTGCACATAAATCACAACGGATATATCATACATAGGGAGAATCATATGTTAGGGGCATTTTGAAAGAAGACAACTTATTGCCTCTAGGCTTCATGTTCACTTGCTTTTCCAACTGTAAATTTCATAAAGAAAAGGGGGTAAACAACATTAAACAAATAATTAGTGCGGACTCCCCCATAAATATTCACTTATGATTCTTAAATATGACGTTGACATGCTCCATCAACGAACACGTAAATGTATAAACTTCTTTAAATTGATTAGTTTGATTCAAATGTTTTAAATGGATGCCGTTTAACTTCTATGGCCTAAAACTATGGAACGTAAAGACCAGGTTATCTAAATCCTCGAATTTCTTTCTAGTATATAATGGTTATTGAAATTTGGATACATGACCAAATAGTACAAATTTACCAAAATTTACTCATCCAGTGAAATTATGTAAAAAAATATATAAAAAAATATTAATTGACGGGTATAAAACCATTGGAAACAGTAAAATTCATCCTCCATTTGATAATTTAAAAAATGGGTAGGTTACCACTAGGTGAATAAAATTATTTTTCTATACTTTGATGGAGACTGCTACATTTATTGAAAACGCTAAATAGATTAATCATCGAATAAAATTATGTGAAAGAACATAAGCTAAATACTCCATCTATCTCGCTATATTTGTCATGTTTCTTTTTGTTGATTGATTTAATGAATAATATTAAAATAATAGATAGTAAATTTTTATAGTATTTAATAAATAAAAAGTTGAGGTATGCGAGATAGTTGGGATGAAAAGTAAAAAAAATAATATTAAAATAATAGATAATGAAAAATTATTTTTTTTTTAATAGAATATAACAAATATAACGGGACACTCGTAAAAAAAAATATAACAAATATAACAGTACGGGGGAGTATTAAATAAAATATTTCGTATTATGGCACACAGCAGTTTCATGGGAAATTTGTTCTGTATTCATGATTGTTCAAATTTCGAGAAGACGAGTGAGTACAAGAGGGTGTTTTGGGAAGAACATCTTTAGTGGGAAGTGGAGTTGAATTTGGTGAGTAGATATACTATATCGTGTGATGTTTCCTGGTACTTTCCTTAGCACCCCAAACAAAGCTGTTTTCCTAAGAATGATTTTTTATTTTTTTTTAACTATATACACATCTTTAATCTAGTTTTTTGTTAAAATCCACAAGATTTTATTGGGTACTAAAGGGACAATAATTTAAAAGTTGAAATCATCACATTGAACGAAGGTGCTATTTTTACCTTTATTCTTTTAAAAATCACAACAACAATTACTTTCTCCGTCTCAAACTAAATGATAATTTAACTGTTATTTATAAGAATTTAGTGGATAGTGATGAAGTGATAAAATGGTGTGGTAGAAAGAGTTATTTATTAGTATTTTATATGATAAAGTTATGGGTAATTGGAGGTAAAAAGAGTTGTTTATTAAAATTTTATATGATAAAATAATTTTACCATTAAGTTTGGGACGGAGAGAGTATAATAAAAATGTATATACTTTTACATACAGTTAAACGTTAAAGTCTCTTATTCACGTGATTAATGAAGTACTCTCAATTTAATTTTGAGAAATAGTATTTGACAAACTGTGAATATTTAGTTTTTTTATAAAAAAAATAGAATATACAACTCCATCTATAATTCTAACTTCGTAAAATATTATTTTATGTAAATTTGCCAAAATTATTTTCTTTTAGCAAATGCCATTAGTCGACTTTTGAATTTTAATCGAAAATATTTATTTTGTGAGTGAGTCTCCTGTGCACCAAGTGCACCTTGCACTCGGTATAGAAATGACCCACTAAAAAAATGAGACCTTGTCATTGTAAAAAGGGGGATTCATAATAAAAAAGATAGACAGGGTCAAAATGAGTCAAGACGGATCTAGAAATCACAAGACCAAAGTCAAGATATGAGGCTTTTTTATATTTTTTTTCATTCAATATCTAAATATAGATTACTTTTTGAAAACAGCATCAATTACACACACCCCTAGTACACTTTCCTCCCAAAGTGCTTCAAATCATATTAACCTTTTTTTCCTGTTTGATAAAGTTTCAATCATGTGATTTACTTTACTTCAACAAACAACAGTGAGAACTTGTTCAAGTTCTATGGCCACAAGGCCCACAACAACAATCTTATTCTAAATGGGCTCTAAGGGCTCTAAGCCTCATAGGCCCAATCTCTTTTTAGGCCAGTGATTTAATAACAATGCAGCCAACAATGGATCCGGGCCCGATTCCACGTTTGGGGATTTACATTTCTCTCATGATTTAGAGCTTGAATTTTGAAATCCGATACAACTAACTTGGGTTTCTTCTTCTTCTTCTTTTTTTTTTTTTTTATTGCGGCATGAGGATTTTTCTTCTCAATTAAAAATTTAAAAGTCATAAGAAATGACAAAATAAATTAAAATTAGAGGTGTCCTACATTATATTATTGTCTTAGTATGATTTGAGTAGCCTTGGAGAAAAAATTGGGTGACAAATTGAGACGTTTTGAAATTCTAATAAATTTAAACTTAATCTATAACTATCTAAAAATGATTAGGTGGCCCACCTCAAAAAGTCATGAATATAGTATTAATGAATTTATATACACCCCAAGTGAAGCGATCTCATAAAAAATACCTTTGTATATGTTGTGTTTACACTTTACAATAGTAAATTAGTCGTAGGAGGTGGGAAGCTAGTTATTAATATAGGTGGTGGTGGAATGGGTATGATTTGGTTTAAAGATATGATGATGCATGGACATCACATAAAGCAAACAATAGATACATCATGTTGTGTAGTGTTCATTTGGAATATTTTGTTCTCTATACTTGATTTATCTATGATGGAGTTATACAGTTGATGCCCTTGCCAAAACTTATGGGGAATTCAGAAAAAATGTCACACCTATGGTTATCATGCATCGCACATGGGGCGCATAATAATATTTTTATATAAAAAAAAATTAATGGTCGAATTTTTTGCGAATTAAAAAAAATTAATTGCTCCATTTAATCACTTGCACCTCATGGAATACGAAAAGTGAAATAGTGGAGCTGAACCGCCCATGACACAAAGTAAGCTGTAAAATATACTCCCTCCGTCCCATGATTATTGCAACACTTGTCTTATTTGAACGTCTCAACATTACTGCTAACACTCCCAAAATGAAAACAAACATGACATTAATACACTCACAACATTCTTATTTTATTTCATTCAAACTCATTAAAATCCACTTTACTTGGTTTACGTGTCATTTTCAGTGTTGCAATCCTCTTAGGATGGAGGGAGTATATAATAGGCTAAGTCTTGTATTTACACCGAACTGTGCAGATTAATATTGTTTTTATGATCAAGATGTAAGATAATTAAATCCTGATTAACTTTGACCTGTGTAACTTTATCATGTGAGCGTGGATCGATACATTATGATAAAAAGTTAAAAGAAGATTTTGAACTTAGATCATTAGATATAGCTGTAAAAGACCATTATGATCAATGTAATGATTAAAAAGTAGGATAGTTTTAGAAAAGATAGAATATATAAGCATCAATCATCATCATATTCTTAACGTTCTTTATTTATTTTTTCCTCTTCTTGATCCCTGCGATTACTCATGACCAATTCTTTGAATAAAGGACGATTTATACAACCAAAATTTAATCACATACTTATATTTGTTATAATATATATTTAAATGATAATTAACTCAACCACATACAATCTAATAGAAGAATAAATTAGGCAGCCTATGATACAAAATACGTAAAACAAATTCTCTAGGACTAGGAAATTCATTTATTACGATACAATAGTAAAAAATATATATATTCTGTAAATAGGATAAAGCATCCAGTTGTAATATTTTTTGAAAGAAATTCATGGCTGCTTCTGCCTCTGTGTGTAGATGTAGTCAAGGTGAGCCTCAAGCGTTTTTCTCATCATGCACTCGTCTTCTCCGCCACACTCATCCTCATCAACCTAATTTTAAAAATATCATCATTAAACGCGCCACAATTTTGAAAACGACGATCGAAATACACACAATAGAACATATATATAATCTATATGGGCCCACGCCTGGCGACGACATGCAGAGAGAGAGAGAGGTACCTGGTCGAGATTTTTAACCGGAGAGGAGAATGTGGGCCCACGCCTGGCGACGACATGGCCGGAAATTGTAAGAAACAAGAGGAGGGTTACGATGCAAAGGGAAGTGATCTTAGTCTTAGCCATCTTCTTCTTGTCCAGTTCTTGATTTCAAAAGAAGGGATGTATTTATAATTTATAGGGAGTGAGTTCAATATCCTTAATAATAAGGGAAGGGTGAATTCGTCATTTAGTAGTTTAATATTGATAAATCTAGAAACAATAGCAGGGGACATTATGGTACTAGTATTTTTTAAAACAAAATCATAACTTTGACTTTTATAAGTCCTGTGACTGAATAAAGAATGATTTTTCAACTACTTATTATATTTGCTCAACACCTAAAATGCCACGGAATTGTAATTCAACTTGAACACCAAATCACGGGATGACTACATACCACAATAAATAAATTGCACAAATAATTTTGTGCAAATTTGTAACGAATTTATAATCCGTGCAAATCAATCTACACCCCCAACCCAACTCAATCTGCACGGACCACTAGCTCGCCTATTTTTTATGTGATTTGCACTGATAAATTTGCACAAAAGACATCGGGTATCCCATAATATGAATGTCATTTTACTAATACATTTCAGTATCCTGAAACATGCACATCCTACTGCCATAATGAACTAGGCCACGCCTCATCCAAAATTCAACCCCCACCCCAAGAAAAAAAAAAGGTTAATAGACAACTTTAAATGTTTGGATAAAGAAAAGTATGGAGAGTTGACATTTCCGTGCTTGTTTGGTTTGAAGATAAAAGTAACAACTTTAGATACCACTACAATAACAAGGAAGCTTCTACGATTAGCTAGGACTTCATTCTGCATCATAATGAAATTAAATATCTTTTGATTCATATTTTTTAATTGTGTATATATTATGGCCTTAAATTTCATTTCCTCTCTTGAAACTTCACCAAACTTTGTGCAAGAACAGTTCCACAAAACTGATACTATTGTTTAATAAACAATTAATATTATTCAATGAACTTACCACTATCACATTTTAGCAAAACAAATAATATCATCTAAAAATACAATTAAATTGCACGGTGCAACTAGTGCATATATAAATATTTGTGTTTTTTATAATATTATGCTAGTAGTTGAAGAATTCATCTACCACAAACCCAGCTGCGTGGTTGGCTTTCGATCAGGCTTTCGATCCAAGTTAAAAGGAATTACGATATTTGTCTCTAAATATTTCCTGAAATGTCAAGTCTAAAAAGCCTCTCGAAATAAGCAAATTCTCGTAAAAAAATCAATCCCCCAATTCAAATAATTCTAAACACAGGAACTAATTTACTAAACCCCACACTAATTTTGAACCCTCTGTTCTTTCTTTGTATTTTCAGGATTTGTATAATTATTCGCGTTGCAACTTATTTTGAATTGTTTTTTTTATCCAAAGTTACAATTTATGTTGAATTTAATTTTAGTTGTTTGCCATTTTGGTGCAACTCTTATTTTCCTCAATAAAAGAGGAATGATGAAATCTATGTATACACGTCTTTAATTTTAGAGTTTGCTAGCTGTGAAACTTGTTCACCGTGAAACTTATTTATTTTTACACTTTAATTATCACGATTACACTCTTTAGTTATCACGATCACACACTTTGCTGTAATATTTATAACACCCTTCATTTTTATGAGTAATACTCTTTATAGTAAAAAGTCGCACTCTTCAATTATATAAGTCACACTTTTTAATAATATAAGTTCACACTCCTAAACCAGTTTTACCGCACCATGAAACTTATTCACACTATATTTTACCTTAATTTTATTATCTGTTGAAATGAATTATGTCATGGCAACCAAATTTTCTACCATAAAGTTAATCTAGTTAATCCAACTCAAACCAACAAAGTGACCGAATCAAACTCTAATTGCATCATTTTTTAAGGTCAACTTTCCTGGAGACTATTCTCGAACAAAATCTTTTTATTCTTTTTAAATACAATTCTTGAAACCATCCATTGAACAAAAAAGGAAAGTCTTGTATGGACCAATTGCACCATATAATTTAAGTGTATTTTTGAAACATGCAGCTTGTTTATACTGAAAGATTAAACTTGTTCAGTGTAAAACAAATTGAACGTTTTAGTTTAAACAAATTTAATATTTCAACAAAACTAATTGCACGTTTCAAAATACACTTGAATGCACGATGCACAGAAGACCTACTCGAAAAAAGAAGATGTTGGATTATAATATACAAATTTAAATTCCAAGCAAAGAAGTTTTTAGAAGCTTCTTTCCTTGATTTTCTTTGCTTTAGGAAAATAAAAAATAAAACTTCAACACGATTTCGGGAACGAGTCAAATTCATACCCGGACACAATAAACACATCTCATTGACAGGCATAAAAATTTAAAAATTAAGAGCTTAATTACCTCCTTCCATCATCACAAAGACAGACATAACATTGCAACTGCATCCGGTTCTACAATTTCTGGACATCCAGCCCTCGGCCAAAAACTAACATAGACAGACTATCAAAAAATCAGAAAAATAAACTAAAAAAAACATGATTATGAAATGAATGATAGTTCAACTGAAAAATATGAAAATTCAAAATGCAAAGATGGCTTACCACTCGCCAATTGTTGCGCCTTTCTCGCATTCTGCATGCGTGCATACTGTGTGCGCAAAGCATTTAACACAAAAAACATATTGCACAACCAATATATACACATAATGTGCACAATACAAACAAACATACACAAGGAAACATAAAAATTCAACATTGGTTAAATTAATTAAATTAAATCCACTTCAAGAATGTAGTCTACAAAACAAGTCACATAAGTAAAACAGTTAAATTATGGTTCAACTTTCTGTAGTTTATGAAAAACCGGCATATAATCTATTAGACATACAGACAACAGATGATGGAGCTACTATAGCTCACCAAAATCCCCATCCCCATCGTGCTTCGACTTCTTGGAATCGGAGCTGCGCCTGTGAGATCTGGAACGGTCTTTCTCGTCATCATCATCAATGTGACGTTTCTTATGTTTCTTAGACCTGTCCCGAGATCTCCTGCTCTCTTCCAGACTCGACTCCGTTCCATCGCTGTCGGTCTTATGTCTGTCTTTTCTGCTTTCTCCTTCTCTGTCTTTACTTTTTCTTCTTCTTTCCTTCTTTGCCTTATCCTTCCTCTCCTTCTTAGCCTGCAAAAACCATCATGGTTTACACAACATGGCAAAAAATTCTATTCACCGTGCAACGGTTGCAATTTAAGTTAATTGTGACCAAAAAATTTGACTCATTCACATTCGTCAACTAATAATTTTTCGGCATCTTTTTATTACAATTCACGAAAAAATATTAAAAAAACAGTTTGGTTGCAGTAAAAATTGCACCGAGTTGCACGGTGCAACTGATGCACCAAAATATTACTCTTGCAACATATCTTGCACGTTGGTGTCAGCATAAAATAAATTGTAACTCAGGTCTATGATTACTGAAGTTAATTTAGAAAAAAGTATCATGTCTGCCTTCACCTAAAATAT
Source organism: Stenogyne calaminthoides (assembly GCA_037126765.1). NCBI lineage: Eukaryota > Viridiplantae > Streptophyta > Magnoliopsida > Lamiales > Lamiaceae > Stenogyne > Stenogyne calaminthoides. Next base: position 19,943 of record JBBCBC010000175.1, read on the forward strand.
ATATATGTATAGCAATTTTTAAACATCAATCCAGCATACGGGTCTTAAATTTGCTTTTTTGCACAAATTATTTTGATATGCATTTGCTGTGCAGATATGTTGTGATTTTTCCAGCAGCTACGTTTTGAAGTTGCCAAGTCAAAGGTGAAAAAAAAATATATTAGATTTTACTAAATGAAATCAATGTTCACGGCAAACAGTTCAAATCATGATGACAACGTAAAAACATCATCTTATTTTTGGGTTAACATTCGTGGTGGTACACATTAGCACAATAAATAAGTAATTTTTTTTACCTTATCTGCTTTTCGCTTCCGCTCCTTTTCTTTTTCTTTTGTCTTAAGATCAAGAATGACCTTATTAAAGATTTCGCGGAAAAAACTCTCTTCCCCCACAAACCTGTCCAGTAGCACAATTAACTTCATAACTCAGAAACGTACATTTCTAAACATATTGATAGCCAAAAGAAGCGGGCGGGAAACAGAAAAGGCAGTTGAAATAAGTTTATAAAAGATAAAACACAAGCTTCAAACTTCTGCCACTAAGCAGAAAAAATGTTTTACCTGCTCTCTTCAATGAGTGCAATGCATTCCTCCCACTTTGAATCCGATGATATTTCCTGTTTAATAGCCAACATTGAAGATAATCATATAAATAATATAACGATAAGTCAAAGCCTCAGAATCACAGAGGACCCATTAATGTCTGTACCTTTGCATTAAAAAGGAATTCGTAGACACCTTCGGCTAGACGCTTACGCTTCTTAGCTTCCTTGTCCTCTTTCTCCTTTGTAATGTCCAATAACTCATCAAATATAAGCTGCAATATACTTGCACATCAGATTTTCAAATATCAACAATCAGTATGGATGCAATGATGCAATCAGAAACAAGTGGATGAAACATAGCACCTATCACCAAGCTAAACCCGTGGTTTTGTGTTTGAATTACAGTATGATAAATACCGCACCAATTGCACCGTGCAACTCAAGTGCATTTTTTAATGATATTCATTTTTTTAGTAAAAGATATTAGTTGGTCAGTTTAGCTATTTTCACTGAACAATATTAGTTATGCACCAGTTGCGCGTGCGGCACATTGGCCACAACAAGTATATATAATTCAAGAGTAACACTTGTATGCACGTGCAACTGGTGCACACAATTGTTACTCTTGAATTATAAATACTTGTTGTGGTCCAGTGCACACAATTGTTACTCTTGAATTATATATACTTGTTGTGGTCAATGTGCCACAAGATCCATTAAAAAAAAAACACAAGATTTTGTTCAATTGGTGCACACAATTGTATCTTGAATTATGTATACTTGCTGTGGTCAATGTGCCACAAGATCCATTAAAAAAACCACAAGATTTTTGTTCACACTTTTTGGGATAGTAGCCCATAAAATGTTAAAATTTCAACTCAAGCAAACAGCTTGCTTCAGATATATTCAGTTATTAGTTTTAAGGTTTTGTCAAGTTGGCTGCACTATTCACCCAGAGAAACACTGTCATGCCCCAATTTTAAAAATAATATATTTTTAAAAAAATGGTCGGAAATTTAAAGTAAAAAAGGCATGAACTGAAATTTTGACATAAGAAATAAGACTCACGATTTTCTTAAAAAAAAATGCTTGACAATCAGCGAAAGACTTAAAGAATTGAATAGCACCTCGATTAGGATTTTCTTTTTCTTTTTTTGACAGAGAATAGAATTTTTTTCTTGATAAACATGTTTTGTTATTTAAGACTACGGAAATATTCCTAGCCCCGATATACACATACCTTCAATGTATTGCAAAAAACTCTTGATTGATGGTACTAGAAAACTCAAGTCTACCATCATGATATAAACACTAGGACAAAGCTTAGCAAGTGCTTACGGGCTCCCACAGGTTCAATATATAAAACAGATAACTGTAGTACCAAAAAATTATGATCGCAAACAAGTAGAACGTTTTGTCTAACAATGTTTCAGGAGCATAATCTTGCCATTATCACACACATGAAATTTAATAAGAGAATCGCACACCTTTAAGTTGACATCTGATATACGTTCAGAGGTAATCTCCCTCGAAAGAGCGCTCTTAAAATCTTCAAAAGTCCGACTTGTGGACAACGATATCTAAAAGTTTGAAACAACAAATATGTAAATTGATCCAAGTATAAAGTCCAACAAATACCCAAGGGATTTTTAATACCTTCTCATTCTTTATGACTTCTTCTATTTTCTCCTTCTCCTCTGCATACTGCAAATTAGTATATCAATGAGAAATAAACCTATGTGCAGAATGCCAAAAAATGAGGAGAAAGAACTAAAATAATAAACTGCTCATTTTTTTACAGGCTCCAAATAATAAATTTTAATTACTACTTACCTGTTTCTGCAGGTCTTCTATGACATCATTAAAAAGAACTTTTGCAGAAGAACCTGTGGTGTTTGAATACACAGCCAGATATGCTGGAGCATCTTTAATCTGAAAATCGTGTAAAAAGTCGGTGAGAAAGCAATACAAAGATTTCTTGACCGAACCAACCAAAGGAAAGAAGATCAGAACCTTTATGCAATAGTCTCGCCAATGAGATTTGGCTGTAAGAATTCCATTAGCTACATGTTCCTCCATTAGCTTCCGAAATTCATCCCGATTCTTACGCTCTACTTTCCTAAGTTCCTCCTATTTCAATAATTGGCCACGTTTTATTGGCAGAAGCCTAAAAATATTAAAAATGTTGATGACTACTACAGAAATTCTACGATATCTCACCGTTCGCAATTTTCTTTGTTCCTCTTCCTCCATCTCTAGATCTCTTGTGTATTCCTAAAGACACCAGTTCAACAATAGCAACCAGCCATATCAGATGTCAATTTTTCATGCCAGGGAAATTTATGATAAAAAAAATTAAAAGATATTTAAACAAGTATTACTTGGAAGGTTTCAAAGCGTTCTATCTTTTCAAGGCGTGAGCATCTCTCATCAGCTTCCAAGCGGTGCTGCACTTTTCGCCATTGACTACTTGCCTGAGCAAATAAGATAATGTACGCATAATATTATCAGTTGCTACAATATTGGAGGATTGTAAGAAATTATCGAAGAAGTTTACCTTAATGAAGTCACAAGATTTTAAAAACTCCAAATATTCCATTTTATGACGCTTTTTATCTTCCAAAGCCTTTGCTCGTTCCTAATCAAGATAAACAGTAAGTCACAAGGTGGCAAGGAGTTCATCCAGTGGCAAAGAGAATGACTAATTGATCTGCTTCACCCGTTGCCTCTTGATTACTTAAATGCTTGTTTGAGTACTTAACATACTAAACATCCATTTCCCCCAAAAACAATATAAACAAAAATAAAAATCTATCACTAGCTATATGTCTCTCAGGTGTATTAGAGATGAAATATCAGAGGCAGTGAAAATGATTCTTTAAAATTAACAAAGTGCTTATTCAGTATAATAAAGGCGGCGCTCAAAGAAAGTGGCCCAGAAAATCAGGAAATGTTAATAAAAAACCAAAACAAAGCATAAGTAACCAAAATGTGAATATAAATCCGTTAAACAATTCAATGGCTGAAGATGAGCATGACAAGAACCCACTTCCTTTGGGAAATTGGACGTACACCTTAACCTTCTTCCTATAGCTAAAATAGAAGTGAAAGAATTACCTTGTTCTTAAGCTCCTCTATATGCTCTTCAAAGAGCTCTTCACGATCTTTAGCTCGTTCCATAGCTTGAAATCGCTCATCTTTCTCAAGCATAAACACTGCTTTGCTGCAACAGTAGTTCAATGATATTTAACAGATAGCCCCATAGGAAAATTCAGATGACAAAAAACATCATCAACTCCAAGCAAATAGAATAATGTGTCATAAGAAGACAGCGACAAACCTCCATCTCGTCAATGATGTCAAATCTTTAGTTTCCTGGGGATATTAGAGGCCAAGAGATTTTTAGAGGTAAATTATAAAAAGAATATTGTGCTTTCAAAATATGTAAGTATCAGTTACTTGTAGCATTTTCTTGAAATCTTGTTTTGCTTTCTTCTGTCTAGAACGTTTCTCTTCAGCTTCATGTTTTCTCTTCAGCCCCACAAACTGAAATACAGGTGGATAACAGAGTCGATAATAATTTTCTGAGTAGAATACAGCTATTGGCAATTATTAGACCCCATTCTAAACAACTTCATTGTAGAGATTACCTCATTGAAAGTTTGCTTACGTTCTCCAAGAGATCTTAGTGCACCATATCTCCGGTCATTTATAATCACTCTCATGGCCTGCTTAAAATTCACTATGTAAACAGAGTTTCTGTCTAACGAAAAGAAAACGTAAAGAAGAAGAAGCTGACCTGGTCCCAGGTCCAGTCAGACGCAACATTTGCAGATTCCAGAAGAGCTTTAAAAGCACTCTTTGCCTCCTAAAATAAATATTCAGTAAATAAAACATTGGCAGTGAATATGGGAGTAAATTAATTATAAGCAACTTTCTTAATGCTTATCGAGTTTCAAATTTGATGCCACAGAAATTAGGAAAATCAGCAATACCTCTTTACTCTCATAGACCAAAGGTTCATGCTCTAGTTTTTTCCCTTCTGATGCATTAATGCCTCCACTTCCAGAACTTCCTGCACTTTTATTGGCTTCCTACAGATGAATGAATGACCATTAAGAATGCATTTTTTCTGCTATAGGGAAAAGGGACAAAATTTTTGATTAAGTACACAACAAAATTACCTCTGTGCTCACACTTAAAGTAATTACAGAAGGAGGTGCAGCTTCCAGAGGCGACGTTTCAGAGACTCCCCTGCTGAAGCATTGAAATTAATCCATCATTACAATTGATTAGCCAACAAATAAAAGGATACAAATAATACAATAGGAATGTTCGATACTTTGGTGAAGTAATGGCATTGGGCAAAACAGTCAGCACAGGTGTGTCTGACGCAACCGCTGTTGTGGCAACTTCTGGTGGAGCAGGCATTCCAGTTTCATCTGCTGTTAAATTAGTAGTAACGTCGTCTTGTGTGCTTGATAGTCCAGAAGACATATCAGGTTCAGGATTAACAGAAGGTGCCACCAAAACCGGGCTTGATTCCTTTTCGTGGCCCGACAAGGATAAATTATTTGCATCGGAAGCTGCTGTGGCATTTTCGGAGACAGAAACTGTGGCTGAAGCATATGAATATACATCCTTTACTGTAGGTGTTTCTTCACACGAAGTCATGTTCACTTTCTCACGAGCCAGCTACACACAAATTTATGCACATTAAACAAAGGGATAATCTAGGAGAACTTGTAATCATTCTATAGCATATTTTATTTGGTTAAAAAACTATAAGTACCTTGACTTCATCTGGCATAGCCCATTTAGATCTTTTGGCAACCCTATTATAGTAAAACCTGTAAAAAATGGTCTAAGCTGGTCAGCATTTAAAACAAAGTGGACATCTGATTCCCTCAGATGCAGCAAAAGAAAGTAAAATATTTGGAAATGTCATTAATATAAACACCTTTGCCCCTCAGTAGTAATGATTTCTCTCCAGTCGGTAGTTGCATCAGCCCTCTGTAAACAAAAAAGCAAAAATCAGGGACACAACGAGAAGAAACTGGAGAAAACTATATTCAAGTTATGCTAAGGGTTCACAGCCAGTATTATCTTATTTTACTCCAGATACCATTTTAATATGCTTTTTTTCACAAGTAGAAAAATTGTTGAAAATCATTGCATCACAGAAATATAGTCAACGAAGTTTATGTCAGTATCTGCACAATAAAAATGCATAAAATAGGCATGGTAATCAGAAAACTGGTCAGGTAGTGCCTCACCTCAGTTGGAGTCATCAATTCTAAAGGCTTTTCCCATGAAGAAACCTTTCTCTTTCTGTTGTAATAGTATCTGCGTTTGAAATGTTTAGTAATTTTAACAAGTGTTATAACAGAAGTACATAAACACGCATTATAACTATTTTCTGGTAAATATTTGACATTGTAGATTCAAGAACCTCAATATTTCTTTTCCACCAGATTCTTGTCTAGCTTACTTTAAGTTACAAAAACCATATTTCTTCCTTGTTAGAGTTTTATTATCTTCGAAATAGTAAATGACAAAGAATTAATAAGTGGCATATACATAATGATACGATTCAGTGCAGATTTGGAAAATATAATTAAAATAATTTATTCTCATAAAGGCTACATATATGAACTAAGTTAATTTATCCCCAAAGTGAAATTTTTATTCCAAAATTATGTAAAAGACAGCAAAAATTGATTAGGTACTCCGTCAGCATAACATCCAAAATTCATGTGCCTCATCCTTCTGATCATTTAGTGGCCACTACTGACATGTGCTTTACAAACATAACAAAAAAAAGTAGATTATCTAGCACCCTTTCATATATACCATAAGAAAAAGCATTAATGACTATTGATATACTATTAAATTTTGCATTTTTCTGGTAGAATCACAAAGTGTCACTTCATGGTGAGCTAATACAAATATATGGCTACGATTCATAATGATACGTGAATATATTTATTTGCTTTCAAACAAGAAAATGCATTTAGTCCCACAATCTGTGTATTTAAGAAATATGACAGACATCATAACAGAATTTATCAAAACTTAACATGTAGACATAACTTTCTTAACAAAAGAAATAAAATAGACGTACTTTTTTCCATCGCGAGAGGAGATGTGTTCCCTCCAATCTGAAGAAGCCCTTTTGTCTGGGTCAGCCATAGCATTCTTTCCCTGAAACCAAAAAAAAAAAAAAAGGTAAAAAGAAAGCATTATACGAAATATAATTGAAGTAAATACAGTAAATCCTCTCTAGACTGACCACTTCAGCACTATGTTCCTCACTACCAGATTGGGCATTATGATTCCCATTTTGCTGCAAAGGCGTCACGGGCCTTATGTTATGGGTCCCACTTGAAAACCATATTTGTTCCCCAGAAGTTTGTTCAACAGGTGGCTGCAAAGGCAAAGTTGATTGCATGTCCTGATTCCCAGTAGAATACCATGGTTGCCCTCCCGCTGAAAAATTGGGAGTATCTGATTGGGAAAAGGACAGATGCTGGGCTGTGGAGATCACATTCATTTGTGGCTGGCCACCAGAAGAAGGCTATAAAGGTAAAAGTGTTGATGTTATGATTCTTGGAAGCCACAGAGATTTTACAAGTAATAAAGCACGAAAAGAAGGCTTACAGCACGAAAAGAAGGCTTACATTGTATGGCATTGGCATATGAGAGATTCTAGGACCACCATAACTGGGCATGTAAGGCGGTTGAAGTGGCGGTGGAGCAGACATTATAGGTCTATTAGGAAGGAAATCTGGCTGAGGGAGTGGTGGTCCTTGAGGCGGAGGTGGTGGCTGTGATGGCGGCGGTAGCTGTGATGTTGGAGGCGGTATCGCTTGAGGATACTGGGGCGGCGGATGAGGAAGCATTCCCATGTTTGGATGTCCACCGGCCTGAAACTGCTGAGGAGCCACCGGAATAAATGGCGGCGGTGGTGGTGGGACCACAGGTCGGAACTAACAAAATGGATAAGATAAGGATTAAAGCATTGCTAACATTTTATTACTAGATAAACTCTTAAATACAGATGAACCTTACTTGCATCGCCATGGGAGGGGGATTTGGAGGAGGAACCACATGACCAATCATACGATGCTGGACAGGCTTTTTGTAAAAGATACAAAAATCAGAAGTAAACAGAGCATAAGAACAGAAAATAGTAACATAAAAGAGGATTTCATACAAGATACAGGACAAAGTTATTAGTGAGCGTAGTAAGATAACTAGTGGAGAGTAGTTTAAAAGAGGTAAATATTGAAAAGGCGCCATATACTCCTAATATCAGGTGAATTTCGACAGAAGTGTGCATACCCAGTACCTTTCACATGTAAGTGAATCAGGGAAACACAGTTAAGATTCCTGTGAATCTAAGATAAGAACTTGTGTAAAGTTCAAATTGGGAACAAAATAAACTGAAATAAGATGAATTCATTGTACAACAACCATAAAAGACTTTACACGTGGACGGCCATACCAAACAAACAAAGTAATAATAAAGGACAATTAAAATGTTAAGATTACCTGCGCTGCATCACTTCATTACCATACTTATACTTAAATACACGTGGTTTGATAAAAATACAAGTTTACAAGGATGGAAATAACATTTACTCCCACGTACGTGATAATAGTTGCTTCCAACATTCCATACAATAATGCCTATCGCCAAATATATTATTCAGTTTAAGTGCAATTAATTGCCTGCGTAAGAGGCCTTGACAGAAACAGCCTAACATATCAATTAAATACGTTAACATTTGAGCAAATGTATAATGCCTGACAAGAAAACCATCGCTCAAAACCCAAAAAAATACTCAAGGTCACCCTGAGGCCAGGTACATATTTAAAGTACCAGTCAAAGTAAGTATGTCACATTGCACCACAGGTGCTTAACCTTAAGTAACTCAATTAACATGTCATATGCATGTTGACCATCATCTTCATATTACCTTTCCTTTCAAGTCATAAAATATTATAAAAACCATGAGCTTAACGAGGAGATTTTTTAATAACATATGATTCCAGTGTTCAAAACAACTCATTTGAGAAAGCATATAAATTACCTGCATGCCTGTGGGCTGGGGGTTATTGGCCATTTCTGGAAGATGGACAGTTTCTGACAAAAGAACATGAGGAAACAATAAATATTAGTAAAATCGGTGTGGACAAGCTGACGGACATTAAAACAGTGCATTTTATAATAGAAGAACGAGCTAATAGAAAAACTACTCAGAAAACAAACATCAAGTGACCAAAAATATAAGGAAAGTGATGCATAAAGCAATGCTAACACTTAATAATGCAATTCATTATTTGTATTATATGACCATTAATTTAGTTCTACTAGCGACCTAACATATTTTCCTCGTGACAAACATCAAAAGCATACAAAAAGATATCAGTGAAAATCCAATATTGTAATTTCAAAAAATGCCGACACAATTGGAAAAGAACGATTTGCTTGTAACTCATCATTTATCAACCTAAAGGATATTAAGAGATGCAGAGAAATATTCCTAATGTCATATAAAAACCTCAGGTCATCCAACAAGATTCTTGAAAAGATAAACATCAATCAAGACGACTCATGAGTGACTTCAAGAATGGCAGGATCAAATTCTTTAAGCAAACTGACCAAGAAAAAGAAACGGCCATTCTTGAAAGAAACCCTAGAAACACACACACCAAGCGACAATAGTGATCAAATTAAGCCATGCTTTTGGAATGTAAAGAATCAAAATTTTCAAGCAAACCAACCAAGAAAAGTAGAAAAGGCCATTCTTGAAATAAAACCCTAAAGGGACACCCCCACCTCCAATCCCATGACTGAGAGTCCTGACTTAAAATGGAATCAAATTCTTAGCATAACCAATCAAGAAAAACAAAAAACCCTAACCACCCTGATAGAACAGTGATCGACAACAAGCAAACCAACCAACCAAGAAACCCGACATTCTTGATTCTTGAAAGAAATCAAAGTTGAAAAAAATCTTGAAACTAGAAGATGCCCAATGAACAAAACTCAATTCAAGAAAAGACCAGAATCAAGAATTCAACTAATCCTCAATCCAATTAAAAAAAAAAAAAACAAAACCACATTTCTTAAGTTACGAAACGTAAAACAATTAGTTCAAGAATTCAGAAAACTAAAAACCTAACGAGTGTTAAACTGAATTACATTGAAATACAACAGGGGAGCAGTGTTTCGTCGATGCAGCCGCTCTCTGCAACTGGGTGCGTATAAATAGTAAAGAAAAAGCAGAACAATTAATGAAGACAGAAGGGCTTGGGGTGGAAATGTAATCCGGATGTAATGACAAATGATCCCAAGGTGGTGTGTATATACAGAAAAGAGTTTTGGATGGGTTTTAGAGGGGAGTCGAAACTGAAATACGCTGCTATTTATTCACGCCCCCCACGACAAATTCATCCACGCATCTCTCTGCCTTCACATTTGCGTACACCGCTCAACCTTTTTTATTTCCCCTTATTTTGGCGCCTCAACTCTCTACAATTCTGCGCTTCTCCCTTCTTTATATACACTTTTACCTTCTTCCTCTTTTTTCTTTTCTTTTTTTTTTAACCTTTTGGTGCATTTTCCCTTTTTCTTTTTATTATATATGTCTTTTGTTCATATTATTAAATTGATATTATTATATGTATAGATTAATATCGTGCAATTGTATTAATTTAGTAAATTTTTAATAAAATTTATTAATAGTATGAAATTTATATTACACACTTATAAACTAATATAATACCTTTGTCCACAGAATCCATTCTCACCTTTTTTGGTACAATATTTAAGAAAAAAGTAGATAAAGTAAAGGTATTATATGATATTATGGGGTCCGCTTATAAATAAAGTGATTATTTGTAAGTAAAATACAATGACAACTGAAGTAATTAAGTAATGGTTGGAGAATAAAGATAAAATGTATATTTCATAAAAAAATGTATGAAAATAAATTTGGTGGACAAATAAATAAAAAAGTGAGAATAGAGAGAGAAAGAAATAATTATCAATTGATATCATTACCTAAAACAAATATATAATTAAATAACATTAATTTAAAAAAAATAGTGAATTTATTTAACATAAATAACATGGACAATTACATAACAATTTGCACGTAAAAATGTCGAGGGGAAAGATACCTATACAAACCTTTAAACTAAAACACAAAAAGTCAGATTCATACCCTTCATACAATCCCCATTATCAATCGAGACAAAACAGAAACGGCCCCTTCTCCAAATAATTCAAAGTTCAGAAACTAGTCATGAGGTTATCTCATTTCTTAGATAATTATTTTTTTAAATAATTCATGTGTATAAATAACATTATAAATTTACGTTAAACATGACACATTACTATAGCTATTGCAACGTTTATTTGCAAATTAGTATATTTCCTTTAATTTATTTCCTCTCAGTGTGATACTATTCTGAAATTTATATGTTTATTAATTGCAGCAAAAATTGCACACAAAAAGAAAGGTCTAAATGTAGACATTGTTCCATTGCATCAGAAATAAATCATTAAAACCCCCATTAAAAAAAAGGAGATTGTAAAAATCACTTTCACTAAAAAAGGTAAGACTGTTCCTCATATTCAGGCAAAACTTATTTAATGCAATTTGACTCAAATCGAAGTATTGGATCCTTGCAAACTTCATCCAATCGGAGTAGTTTTTAATTGATTAAATAATCACCTTTAAAGTTGATTCTAGTTTTTAAAAAATGACCTTTAGCAATATTTATAACTTTTGAAATTTTAACCAAAAGTATTTTATTCTCAATCACTTACATTACATAATTTAACTCATTTTAAAAGAAAAATACAATCATTTGCAATATTTCGGAGGTTCATATTAGTGGGCCTTGTGTGCTTGCCCATTTACTTGTAAGCCCACGTGAATAAATGGATTCAACTGATGGCGAAAACGTTTTGGATCTTTTAGAATGGGCTGGGCCTGCATTAAAAATAATATAATAATGGGCTTTCCCCGCCTCAGGGTTGGTTTTATGAAAGCCAGGTTATTTACACCCTAAAGCTACTTAATGGTATTTGTTAACAAATCGTTTTATTTCTATTGTCTTCTCAAATGCAAACAATATGCATGCAACAAAAGGGGAAAAAAGTTTAAAATATAAAGAGTGTACGTGTATATAAAGTCTAAAAGAAATATCATGTGTAGACAAAAATAAAAATAAAAAATCCGGGTCTTTTTGAAAATTTATGAGCTTATTTATATAGTATGCACCTTAAAAAAAATTATGGGTCAACAACTAATTATTTGTCTTTAATCTAAATTTATTATATCTAAGATTTCATCATCCAAAATCCATCATATTTAGGCAAGCTTTTGATTGTTTTTTCTCCAAATAATATTTAAAGAATGAATACAAATTTAAAGCTATAAATATGTCTAGATTATTATTAAATTCATAAAACTAATGATATTATTTATAAGTGATATCAATTTTATATTATTAATAAAAAATGAAACATATATATGGCTAAAGAGTTGATCTAGAAAACCTGAGTTAGCACATTACGTGACATTGTGCTCAATTTTGGACACCGTAACATTATGAATTTATGATCAATTTTGGATAACTATAACACAACGATTTTTATGTAAAAGGGTTAAATGATAGGGAAAATTGGTTATAACTTATAAGGATATATACATGCGTTAAAAGAAAAAAGAGTATTATTTAATTTTGCGTAAGTTTTTTTTTCCTTCTTATTTTATCGGAAAATTAAATGAAAACAGGTTTCGTGATAATTTGTGGATTCATTTATTAGGTAAGATGAAAGGGACAAGTGTAAAAGTAGCACTTTTAAAACGGGAGCAGCGTTTAATTTTCTTTTATTAATAATTTTCGGGAAATATTTTTACGTGATTAAACAGATAAAGAGTTTGCCTTTTGAAGAAAAAAAATATAACCGCGCGATTTAGTTCGGCGGGATATAATCACACATTTTCAGATTGGGTTTCACACGCGTGGATTTCTCTGTGCCAAAATAGGGTATTTCACCCTCGTTCCACATCCACTCAATTTGACACATGTTTTATATTTTAATTATTTAAAATCTAATGAAAATAACAAGATAATAGCAAACAGTGTAAAAAATGATGTGAATTTCTCTCATCCCCAACCTCCACCTTCTTGTCCCGCTACATTATTCTAACATGTAAAAAAAAAAAAAAAAGTGTATTTTACAATTATTTAATTTTATATAGCACATTTTTTAGGATAATTTTTTTCCATTTTTTTCAATTTAATTTGGATAAATACTTTAATCCGATTTTTTATGTAAAAGTGGTTAAATGATAAAATGGAAAATGGTTTTAGGGGTTTAGGGTACATGCGTTAAAAAAAAAAGTATAGATAAAAATTTTAGTGTTTTCTTTTCATCCAAATTAAGATTAAATCTAAAAATAAAAAACAGGTTTGGTGATAGCATCATTCATTTAACATATATTTTAAACTTATTTTAAAATTCTTGTTCTAAAGTAATTTCTAATCAGTAAAAATAATACTTAAATTTTTTTTATTTAAAAAAATTACATTAGATTAAGTAATCAAAATTTAAGAATGAATCTCTAAAGTTTTGATACATATTATTCAACCAAAAAATTAGTGTTTCATGGAGCAGTGGTGGGAAAAGAAGGTGGACACTTTTTTTTTTATTAACACCATTTGCAATTTTATTAGATTTTAAATAATTAAAATATGGGATATGTGTCAAATTGAAAGATATGAGAAAAATGGAGGAATGCGATTTATAAAAAACAGAGGAATCCAATTTTCAGATTGGGTTTCACATAATTTATAAAAATCCAAAATAAAAAAAAAAAAAAAAAAATCTTGAAAAAAATTGACAAAATAAAAAGTTTTTTTGAAGATAAAAAATATGGATAAGTCAACAAAAGTGCCAAAAATATGGGATCGATGACTAAAAACCTTGTATACATTACACGTGAATATAAAGATCTGAATAAACATTTATTTCGTAAATACATGGTGGATAATAAGCATGGACCGAGTATTATAAAATCAGTTTTATTTTTTGACTCAACAATATCCTATTTGTCTTGTAAAATTTATCCATAATAACCAACTTTCGTAATTATAGCTAACAAATCACGCGTATTTTAAGGACCGTACTTCTTTAAGACACCCCAATTTCATTTATCCTCACTATCATTTCTTGCTATCTTAGTATTTATGAGAAACAAAACTAAAAGTGTGAAACTGAGAATTTACCTGAGATTCTGCACCATTCTGGTTTATGATCCCCATTGCATTCCATTTCTTTAATTTAAGAAGCATTCATTAATTCCCATTGCATTCAATTTCTTGATTTTAAGAAGCATTCATAATCCCCATATTCCATTAAATTTATTTTGTTAAATAGTATTTATTGGGAGATAGGATGACGACAGGGACGAATTTAAGTATTGAAGCTGGAAGTGATAGGTATGATGATGATGGTCGCATCAAAAGAACAGGTAAACATATTTATTTTGTGTTTAATTATTAATTCCTATTTGCCTATATATGTATGCTCTAATCACAGTTTATTATTTTATTTTATATGTATGTTTTAACTAATACCAGAGTAAAACGGTAAAATATAAGTATAAAATGGTTTTTAAAAAAAAGGAAAATAGTAAAATAGTTAACTGGCTATTAAGGGGTGTATAGTATTATCACTTATTTATATAAGTTCAAGTTTGTTTTCACTTTGAATTTTAATTTTAAGTTATATTTTTCTGTGTGTGATGTGCATTTCATGATGGTTCATGGAATTCGATTTTAAAGAAAATCCTCTTTGCTACTCAAAATAACTTTTGGATCATAATATTTCAAGAGAAGAATCAGGATTGTAAATCAGATAATAGATTATTTAATTAATGTGTTCTGGTCATAGATTAATGTGTTCTGGTCTTATTTATTTTTGCACATCAATGCTCTAATTACTATAGTGAAATAGTTAATATCGTAAATGCTCCTGTTAAAAAAATAAATAAAAAAGAGGCGCTTACGTAACAGTATAATATTTAATATTTTCTCACAATAAGTTAATAGCAATTTAATAAAAATAAAAATATAGCTAGTGGTATCTGTTCTCTTAATATAGCTCTAGTTTTTCCTTTTTTTTTTTTTGGAAACAAGCTCTAGTTTTTCTAATTATTACTCACTGTAAATTCTTTAATGATGGGGTTTTAATTATTAGGATTTAAAATAAAGTTGTGTATTTGCCTATTACTTCATCAAATGTTTTTTATAAATCTAATTATTTTACTATGTTATTGGGTTTGAATAGGATCAATGGTTACATCAAGTGCCCACATAATAACGGCAGTGATTGGATCGGGCGTGTTATCTCTAGCGTGGGCTATGGCCCAACTGGGGTGGATAGCTGGCCTTATTTCCCTCTTGGCCTTTTCTGTTATTACTTGGTTTACCTCCATTTTATTAGCTGATTGCTATAGGAATAGTGATGGCACTAGAAACTATGTGTACAAAGATGCTGTTAAAGTTCATTTAGGTATTTATCTCTCTCTTTTCTTTTGATTTTTTCTACTAATTAAAACATCACAAAGTTGGATTTGAAAATCACACCCTATTTGCAGGAGGAATAAGTGTGTTTATGTGTGCCTTGGCTCAATTTAGCAATCTGGTTGGTGTAACGATTGGATACTCAATCACCACCGCTATTAGCTTGGTGTAAGTATGAAAATCATGTGTGTGTGTGTGCTTACTAAGATTTTGTAATATGGTATGGGATTTACAAGTTTCATATGGTGAAAGGGTTTTAATAATGATTGCAATTTATTTTTTTCACTTTTTAATTTTATTTTCTTATTAATTTCTAACACTTGCATGAATCAGGGCGGTCAAGAAAGCTTATTGTTTCTATAAACATGGTCATGGAGCCAATTGTTTAACATCAAACAATCTATTCATCGTGATATTTGGGGCGATACAAATTGTTATGTGTCAAGTGCCAAATTTTCATGAGCTTTCCGCAATTTCTTTTATTGCTGCGGTTATGTCATTCGCGTATTCCTCCATTGGCATTGGTCTAAGTATAGCCAAAATTGCAGGTTAACATTTATTTAACTCTCCTTTCTCCCCTTAATTCTTAAGTACATATTTACTTCTTTTTTCTTTATAGGGGGGAAACATGGTAAGACTAGCATTAGTGGCATACCGGTTGGAGCTGATTTTTCAAGTATGGACAAGTTGTGGAATATCTTTTCTGCCCTTGGAAATATTGCATTTGCTTATGCTTTTTCTGTTGTTCTTATAGAGATACAGGTAAGATATTATTGAAAAAATATATGTCCGAATAAATGTGAAAAATAAAATATATATATATATATATATATATATATTAGTAAATGTGTGTATGTGGCTGTATTGAATAAATGTGAACATATATAATTGGTGTGTATAATTTTGAAGACCATAATGTATATTTGTTATGGTTGCAGGACACAATAAGATCAGGGGTACCAGAGAACAAAGTTATGAAAAAAGCTACATTAGTTGCAATTAGCATCTCAACTTTGTTTTACATGTCATGTGGAGTTTTAGGATATGTTGCATTTGGGAATGATGCACCTGGAAATTTGCTAACTGGTTTTGGCTTCTACGATCCGTTTTGGCTAATTCAGATAGCTAATTTGTGCATTGCAATTCATCTTTTTGGGGCTTATCAGGTAACATTCAATCATACAATTAGTATTTGCATATAAGAAATCATACCCAACATTGCTTATTACCACAAGTATTGTTGCAGGTGTTTTGCCAACCAATATTTGCAGCCGTGGAGAAGCGAATTAAAGAAAAATGGGGCGAGAATAAATTTATTTCAGGAGAATTTCCGTTGTGTATGTTTCAATTTGAGTTTATTCAGATTAGTTTGGAGGAGTTGCTATGTCGTGTTCACTACAGCTCTTGCTATGTTATTTCCATTTTTCAATGACTTTGTGGGACTTGTTGGAGCTGTTTCATTCTGGCCATTAACGGTTTACTTTCCAATTGAGATGTACATTGCAAGATTAAAGATACGCAGATTCTCTTTGGTCTGGATCGGATTGCGAACTCTTGTATTTGTTTGCCTCATAATATCACTTCTTGCTGCTGCTGGATCTATACGAGGACTCTTTAAATCACTCAAACATTTCAAGCCTTTTCAATCTGCATCATAGTTCAGACTTCCTGCTGGATCTACTTCTTGTGATGTTGGATCTATATAAGGACTTGTTAAATTACTCAAACATTTTGATGTCTTTTCTATATGTATATAGTTGAATTACTCAAGCCTTCCTAATTCATATATAGTTAGAATAATTAATTTTATATTAGAATAATTATTATCAAACAAGCCTATTTTTTTAATATTTTTTACGAATGTTCTAATTTAACCAGATTAGAATGTTTGTTTTTCATTGTCCACAAACATTTGAAACAATTTTTAGTTTTTATCAATTTTTTATTAACTTTTTCTCTTAAATAAATTTGGATCAAATTGATTTTATAATTTCTTTATCTAACCAATATCAAACTTAAAAAAAAAAACAATCAAATTGATTTTTTTATGTATTAAAAAATATATTTACAAAGTTTTTCTAAGATTTTTTATTATTATTCGGTTTTCATAACCATAAATATAATAATCTATATTTTTCAATAGTTTTTAATCATTTTTTTAAATCTTTTCAATTTATCATTATATATTTTTCATTGATATTTTCTTAAATAAATTGATTTTTTTTCATAAAAAATTTCCAATCTCAGCTGTCCAACCCTGATTAATTTCAACTATCCAAGGCCATGTTTGTTTTATCCTTTAAAAAAAAAAAAGCCATTTTATTTTAGGCTGGGGAAATAGGATGGGTTCTAATTATATAGCTCTGTTTGGACTAGAACATTTTTTTCAAATTCATTTATCCTTATACATTAATTTTTTTTATTTTTTTGAAACAAATTCTACATTGAGTCAAAGAGTATTTTTTTCATTTCAAAAAGCATTTATCTTTCTAAATAAAATTCAAAATGACAACATTTTTAAACTATATAGTTTTTCTTGATATTTTCTAATAAAAATTCAAGAATCAATTGTAATGAAAATAATATATTTTTCTTGATTTTTTTCTTTAATTTTTTCTTGATTTTTTTTTTTAACAATCTAACCATGAATTTACGTTTTCATATTTTTTTTTACATTGTGTAAAAAAAAAAATATATAATTATTATCTAGCTAACTAATAATAATAATAATGAAATAACATATCATCATTAAAAAAAGGTTAATTTAACATAAAATTCTATCCATTCTTATCACATTCAACACAAAACAAATAAAAAAAAAAATTCAAAACATCAAAATGTTACACCAAAATTTTTCATGATTTTAAAATTCATTTTTTCTCATACAATTTTTTTATTTGGATAATTTAAATTTTTTTTAATTTTTTAAAAAAATACAAAAATAAACATATAATTATTATTCCATTTAAAAAATAATAAAATAAAATAACATTATCACATTATTTAAAAAAATGTTAATTTAAACCATTTCTCATCTTTTTATCACATTCAAATCAAACAAAAAAAATTGTATTTTGAAAAATTAAATTTTTTTCTATCACAATAAATCATTTTTTAATTTTTTTTACATTTGCTTACATATAATTATTATTCAAAATAATAATAATTTTAATCATTAAAAAATGGAAAAATAACTTCATTCAATCAAATAACTTTTATTATTAAGTTTTTCAAACAATATTATCCCAAAAAATCATAAAAGATATCATCTTTTATTATCACTTTTTCACACAATATTACAAAAAATGTCACTCACTACTTCACTCATTATTCAACGTACATTTTTCTTCTCTCGCAATACCCAAAAGGCCAGAACTACCATTTATTTTTATTTTTTTATTATTATTTTTTATACCAAAATAAATAATTTTTTTTTGACAATTACATCGAAAAGGAGTGAGTATTATTTATTTATTTATAAGAGTTCACTTATTAAACTTTCTTTCCATTCGAATTTGCCCCATCAACCTGAAGACAAAACAAACAAACATGGCCCAACAAATCTCTGCACCCAAATCATGGCTTAAACCCTCCAAAATCAAATCGAATTAGATAAGCCTCCGCCATGTCTGCCCTCATCTGCTCCCTTCCCGCCGTCGCCCTCCGCTCCAAATCTTCCCTTCCGCCGCATCTTCATATCCTCTTCTTCCGCCCTCCAAAATTGAATTATCCTAAGTTTCTCATCAAACGCGCTTTTGCCGCCATTGATGCTTCTGCTTCCTCTTCCGAAATTCTCCGACCACCCACTTCCAAACAGACACTTCCTTCCTCCGCCGACGCCAGTACGAACGCACTCGAATGGGTGAGCCGCACTGCCTTCTGCGGCCAATTGAACGAACCGGACGTCGGCAAATGGGTTCGCCTTTGTGGGTGGGTGGCGCTCCACCGTGTTCACGGCGGTCTCACTTTCCTTAGCCTCCGTGACCATACTGGAATCATTCAGGTATAATTTCCTTCTCTTCTTTCTGTTTTCTCTGTCCTACTGTATATTGTACTTCTGATCAATTTCGATGAACAGGTTACTACGCTTCCTGATGAGTTTCCTGAGGCGCATCAGGCAGTGAATGATTTGAGGCTTGAGTATGTGGTTGCAGTGGAGGGGGTGGTCCGGCCGCGCCCAATTGAGTCAATCAATAGAAAAATGAAGACATGCTTTGTAGAGGTGAATTCTTTTATAAACACAGGCAATTAATATCATTTTTGTTGTTTTGATGTGTGTGTATTTTTCTTCTTTAGCACTGATGTTTTTCTGAACTAAATCAATGTGTGTAGTTGGACATATTTGTGAGAGTATTGGATTGATGTGTGCTCTTATTTCATCTATGTGGCATCAGTTGAACCATATTGCACTTAGGACTTTTCACTTAATACATTTCTATTTTTACTATTATAGAAAGAAAACCATTAATAATTAGTTGGTGGATATTGTTTGTTATAGAATTAATGGAACACATATTCAGAATTACTAATATGAATTTACTTTCACTAACTCAGTATTTAGATTTGAAATTGGAGCCTGTAGGTTGTAAAAAGAGGTAGTGTTTTCTGCTGATATTAAGAAACATGTTGCTACATTCTCGGGTTGACTATTTGTTTTCAGTGCTTTTGTGATCAAATATTTGTACAGGAATGGACCAGTTCTGTTATCATCTTACATTATTATTAAGTGCAATAGCAAAGAATATAGATGGCTGGTTGTGGCCCATGTGTGGCAGAAATTGAAGTATCTGATAGATTTTAATGGGGCAAAGATAATAAGACCATTTATTTATCTTTTAAGAGTCACTTGCAAGGTCAAGGGCTATTGAAACAGTTAAAATTATCTACTCTAGGTTTGTTAAGAGGATTCATGTTGTGGTTATGAACACAGGTTGCTGCGGAAAATGTCTATGTGTTTAATGCAGTGAGAACTAAGTTGCCTTTTTTGGTGACTACTGCAGACGATGCAAAAGATTCTACCAAAGAGGATATCAGATTGAGGTATTCCATGGACACTTATAGTCTTCTTGAATTAATAGTTCATTGCACTTGTTCCTTTGCACTTGTTCCTTTTTAATTTCAATCTTATTTAAAATAAAAATAAATAATTTTTAAAGATGCATGCAATAGATGAAATAGCTAAAGGTGTGAAGATTGAAGTATTTAAAATAAAAATAACAATTTGGATTATGAGATGCTAAATGAAGATTCAAGCCATCAATTGTCTATGTTCAATATCTAAATTTTGTACCGTGTAAGTACTCTGGATGTTCAATTTGTGAAAAAATAGTCGTTAATGGGGTCATTGTCTACAACTGAATTTTATCCATATTGTGTGCTTTGTAGGAGAGACCAAAAAATACATTTAGTTGTAAGCCAGCAAATGCTTTTGCGAAGTATACATGTTATTCATATTACCTAATTAAAAGATTCACTCTCCTATCAGACACCGATGCCTTGACTTACGGCGACCCCATATGAATTCCAATATTATGTTGAGACATAAGGTGATAAAACTCATTCGACTGTACCTTGAGGACATTCATGGTTTTGTGGAGGTATTAACTTTGTTATTTACAATGTATGAAACAGATTTATGAATGCTAAAATGAAGCTTATTCATAAAAAGTTTACATTCTTTCATATTAATTATATTCATTTTTGGTTGACCCTGAGCTTTTAATGGTCGTAAGGTAGATTGAGACTCCAATTCTTTCTAGATCTACTCCAGAAGGTGCAAGGGATTATTTAGTGCCATCGAGAATTCAGGTACCCTTTACTACTTTAGTCAGAAACTCAGAGGGTGAATAGCATGAATTTTTTTTCTTGCATTATCTGTTGTTCTGTCAAACCGTTGGTCAATACAATTGATGTAACGATTCAAATTTTGTTACAATTGCTTCAAGCTGCACTCTATTATGCGTTTGTTCTTTATTGTGTTCTGGAGTTGAATAGGAAAAAAGATTCTTGAGTTTAACTTACTCATTGATCTTGAAGTCTATCGTATCACCTATCCTTGTGGTACTCCTCCTAGTACATTGACTGGATTAGTTATCAAAGAATCAAGAATGTTTATGTAGCAAGACAATGATACTAATCTATTTATTGGGTGATTTTCTTTACGAAATATAAATCTGATCCTTGTTTCTCTTTTATGAAGCCTGGAACATTTTATGCTTTGCCTCAAAGTCCACAGCTTTTCAAGCAGATGCTAATGGTCTCTGGTTTTGATAAATACTATCAAATAGCAAGGTACTACAATTTGCTGATGGGGTAGCAGTTCTCTTTTTTTTTTTTTTTTCTTTTCAATTTTCCTGCTCTGTGTGCTACTTGCTGCACATACACTATTTCCTGCTCTAAACATGCCACATGGAATCCTAGTTTTGGTGTTCCATATGAAAACCATGGATTTTTTTAAAGAGAAAATAATCAACATTTTTCTGTCTGTCTGAGAGGAAAATGATACATATATGTTTTTTCTGTTTCTTGCTTTGCAGATGTTTCAGAGATGAAGATCTAAGAGCTGATAGGCAGCCTGAATTTACACAGCTTGACATGGAAATGGCATTCACTCCTCTGGAGGACATGCTGAAGCTCAATGAAGATTTGATTAGAAAGGTTAGTCAGATTGGTGTTTGACTCTGTTTTTGGGAGGATGATGAAAGTCTGACATATAGAATGAGTAATAATGAGGAGTCTAGGGAATAATAATCTTATCTCCTTAGCCCAAAACTCAATTTTCTCGATTCTAAGAAACCTAATCATTTGGTGACAAGTCTTCGATAGGGAGCTCACTTTGTCAACTCTTATGCTGGCTGATCAAAATGCTGTATAATTGTGCTGTAAATTCAAATGCAGAGGTTGCAAATAATGTTAGTTTTTCTCTTGTACAGGCATCATTTGTTTGGTCTCACACAATCTTTTGTTTGGTTATCTTTCATAAGATCCTTTTGAGTTTTTCAAATTGAAATATGTAATCACAATCACTCATTAATATGTTAGTTGTGTACATGATTTTGTATTAATATTCTGGGATATAACAGTCCTATTTCAGTAAGGTGATTTTTGAATTGGTGACCAGTATTTAAAAACTTGATCATGTTTCTTAGGGTTTCCAGGTTACTAAACTGCCAGAAAAATCATTGTCATAGATATGAATTGCTCCTCTCTTCAAGCTGGTCAATAGTGTATTTTCTGGTAACACCAATGTTCATCAGTTATGGCATTCGTTTTGGAGTTGGATGTGTAATTGCATTCTACTATGCAAATATTCTCACTATATTCCATGTTGATTTATTTCTTACTGTTTTAGTCTACCTACCATAACAAGATAAATTATTGCAGGTTTTTTTGGAGATCAAAGGAGTTGAACTACCAAACCCTTTTCCAAGGTTAACATATGCTGAAGCCATGAGCAGATATGGTTCAGATAGACCAGATATGCGATTTGATCTTGAACTGAAAGATGTAATATCCCTATTTTGACTTGCCCTATTATAGCTCTATAATTTGCAATTGTCATTCTCTTTTGGCATTTGGTGCTGCTTTGTCATGTGAGATGATAATAGTATGTCTTTTGACCATGTCATTCTTTTTTAGGGGCCTAGTATATTCTTCGAGGAATATATATGTGTGTGTGCTTGCAATTTAAGACTTTATTTTAATCATGTTGTTTGTCCAATTCTTTTTGGTTTTCTTCTATTTATTAGCTCTCATTGGAGAAGTCAAGTTGTTTTTCTGAATTTTATATTTAACCTAATTGGATGTTATCCAAACAAATTTTGAAAATGATTGACTAATACCTGAGTTCTGATGAATTCTTCTACCTTCAGGTATCGGATTTTTTCAGGAATTCTTCCTTCAAGCTTTTTGCAGATACCTTGTCGAGTGGGGGTATAATTAAAACACTCTGTGTTCCTTCAGGTGGCCAAAAGTTTTCAAATAGTGCTCTTAAAAAGGGTGATATTTACAGTGAAGCTATTAAATCTGGAGCAAAGGGATTGCCCTTCTTAAAGGTCTCAAATTACGGTAATAAAGACACATCTTACACACAATACATGTTGGTGTTGACCTTGTCATTAGCGAAAAAATATAGTGTTCTGGTGGTACAGGTGGCCTTGAAGGGATTCCTGGATTAGAATCCAGTTTGGGGAAGAACGATCAAGATCTTTTACTGAAGAAACTATCTGCTAGTCCTGGTGATGTAATACTGTTTGCTGTTGGTAACAATGCATCTGTTAATAAGACCTTGGACCGATTGAGGCTGTATGTAGCCAATGATTTGGGCTTGATTGATCCTGTAAGTAAGATTTTTTTTTTTTCTTTTTAATCTTGCATCAGTTCCATTCCTCGTGATTCTTTTAAACAAATGTTCCTGTCTGCCTTACTGTTGTTTATTTCTTTGTTTTCTAGTTAAAGCATTCGATCCTCTGGGTTACTGATTTCCCGATGTTCGAGTGGAATGATTCCGAGGAAAGGTTTGAGGTTTGTACAATCCTTTAATTTCGAAAACAACTGAAGAAAGATGAAAATTTAAAGAAATAACTGTGCTATGTTATCATTGTTGGCTAAATACCATATTGTTCCCCCTTCTAGGCATTGCATCATCCCTTCACAGCCCCTAACCCTGAGGATATGAAGGATCTTTCTTCTGCCCGTGCCTTAGCTTATGACATGGTCTACAATGGGATTGAGGTACGTGAATCCTAATATTCCATTATTCCTTTTCTTAGAACCACTTTGAACTGAACTATGCTTGGTCCAAGGGAGGACCTGGCCCCCTCAAATTTAAGAAAAAATTTGAGCATAATAGTAAATCTATAATTAAATTTATTTAAAAAAGAAAAAGAAAAATGTGTTCAAGTTTGAACAAATAAACCAGTCGTGCTCTGTTATTACCTATTTCCTTTTGTATTTTCTGCTGTCCCCTTCCCCTCCTTGAATAGCTGACCACAATTTTAAGACACATTGTTATTTTGATCTTTTTCTTATTATTTTTGGTTTCATTATAAAATTAAATTAAGAGTGTTCTAATTTTTTTTCCTTTCAAAATATGGAAAAATAAAAGATAGGTGTTGTATTTAATGTTGTCATGTTGAGATGCAGTTAAGTATTTATTTTGGACGTTGTCATATTATGATGTAATATATAAACTTTATTGAAAATTGATACAGATCCTATTCTTAGGATTTTTGTGCATTGTTTTTATAATTAGTTAGACTCCCTGAATTAAATTCCTGGGTCCATCCTAGAGATTGATTTGATCTGTTTTTCAGATTGGTGGGGGATGTTTAAGAATTTATAAAAGGGATGTCCAACAGAAGGTCTTGGAAATAGTTGGCATTTCCCCTGAACAGGTAAACAGATGCTAGTCCTCTTAATTCTTATCGAACAAATCTTTTTAGCATTAAGGATCACTATATGAATGCACTCATGTTTTCACATTATTGGAACCATTTTAACATTGACTGAAGTTTTGAACTGCTTCTTGTCTGGATGGGCGAAATATGTTTTATGATTAAAATTAGGAATCAATATTCATTTCAATGTGGCTGATTAAATTTCTTAATCCTAACTGTTTATGTACATTACTTTATACCGATTATGTAACCTGAACTTCCCCTCGTACGCATCAAGTTTTTTCTGAAATGACACTGGTTTGTGGTTTGCCCCTCTAAAATTGATAATTTGTTGTCTAAAAAACATGGACATGGTGGTATATTCAAGAGTAGATCCATCATTTTTAGACTTCTAGACTCTTGGAATGTAAGGGAAAAGGACTTTGCTTCAAATCTTGTCCATGCTTTTTTTGGATGAAATATTATATTTTGTTTAAAAACAGCCCCTTAAGGTTTGCATTTTTCTTGCAAACACCTCCCTGAAGTGGTGCAATTTTTAAGGAAACAAAATTTCTTGAATCATTCTCTAACCAGGCTACCTCTCATGTGCAGTTTTTAATTATTCCTATTTTGTATGATTTCATCATTAAGTTTTGTAATTTCTTTCTGCAGGCTGAAGCAAAGTTTGGTTATCTCTTGGAGGCTCTGGACATGGGTGCTCCTCCACATGGTATTTTGCATTATTTGGAAATAAAAGAAGTCTGCAAAATATTAATATACCACCCATTTTATTTTAATGGAATTGATAATAGTATAAATTTCAGAAAAAGTAGCCATAGAAACTATATCTCTCTAAGATTTGAACATATTTTATGACTATGAGTTTTGGGTTGGAAGAAAGACACGACTTGTTTATATAGACAATTTCTATGGCTGGTCCCTATATTTTTCCCATATACCAAAAAATAAAGAAAATAAGAAACTACGATTTGTTTTCAGGTCTAAGTTTTCAATGGTTCTACTGTATTTGCAGGAGGAATTGCATTCGGGGTAGATAGACTGGTAATGCTATTGGCAGGTGCTAGTTCTATAAGGGATGTCATAGCTTTTCCCAAGACCACCACTGCTCAATGTGCCCTTACTCGCGCACCTTCAGATGTAGACTCCGACCAACTCAAGGATCTGTCCTTGCAGACAACCTTAAACTCCTCTTGAAACACTGACCTCATTATACACTTAAGGAATTGGTGCACTGGAGGTAAAAATAATGTGCCTATGATCATGTGTGTGTACTAGCTTTTGATCTGATTTATTTAGACAAAATTTGGCCAAATTGTGTTGGAATTTTGATTTGGCATTTTATTTATTCTTGAAATGATTCTGAGGACCAGAACTAAAAGTGCTTCCTTAAGCAAAATAAAGGAAGCAGCAAGAACTGTTAAAACAAAAGGGGCATTCGAGAGCTCGAAATTAATGCTTCCTTGTTTAAAATAAATTGGAAGCAGCAAGAACTGACTCTAATATTTATGGAAAAAAAAAGCCGAAAGGGTGTGTTTTGAGACTTATTTTCAAAAAGCTATGAGAGGAGCTTTGAAAATAAACTCATTAATGCTTGAACTCGGCTTGTTTATTTTTTGCTTGTTAATGCATTGATAAAGCTCGAGTCTTTCAACTTCAAGTACTTGCTCCAATAACAGCTCTAAACAGTAAGTGCTTCCTCATTATAAGGAAAATCCCATTTCTCAAATTTTTTGGGCCCATTTTGACTTGTTAGACTCTAATATTTATGGATTGTCTTGTTAGACTAATTTTCGAGCTAAATATAACTCTATTTTTAGCTTGTTAATGTAATGTTACAAATTGTCCTATTGTTTGAATATATTTACAAGAATGAAGTGTGATTGTTTTAATTCAATTCAAGGGTATATATGATATTTTAATAGGTATTTTTTTTAATCTCTCAATTCAATGACAGCTCTAAACAAAGATTCAAACAAATTCAATTCAACTCATTAATAGGAAAATCCCATTTTGCCCGCAGTATTTTTTATGTTTTTTAGTTTTCATGCTTATACTTTAGTTTCTACATTTTTGTTCGAATTTTAATTTCGTAACTTTAAAATCACCACAAAATAAAATAAGCATGGAGCAAAAGTAAATTATGCGAGTGTAGGGGCCGAATATGCATTTTTTTTCTTCAGCGCCTCTTTGGATTCATGATATATATTATATCTCGGGAGTATTTAAAGTGGTTATCTGGCGTAAATATGATCATTAGTTTTTGGGCCGAAATTATATGGGCTGAACCTATTTACAGAACCGATTTAACAGGCGTTAACATGATACAATTGAAAATTCGAAATGTGAGAAAATTCATTAATTTGAAATTCTAAATTTAGGTTTACTGGTGGCATTTACAAACAGAATCATAAAGTTGAAAATCCTGAATCCGCCGTTACTATAATTTATGCATCATATGTTTACTATATCATCGTCATTTTACATTTGATGATTTAATTTTATTATTTGGCACTTTTGGTTTGTCGACTAATCAAAAATTCTGTAAGAAAATAAATAAGTTATAAACGCACGGTAACATTGGGATATAATTTTAAAAAATTCGATATGGCAAAGGTGTATTTGAGTATTTTTCCCGGGGAAAATAATATGACAAAAAATATGTTTGGTAATTTTTAGGAAGAAAAATTCTAAGGTGGTGAAAAGGATGAAGACAAAAAAATAGTAATGCATGCAGCTGGAAAGGATGTAGACATTTTTGCTGAGAATGGATTTGGAGGTTTCATCAATGTATAAAGCAATGCAACAGTAACACACATATAGCTATTTTGCTAAGAATGATGTCTATTTTTCTTCAATGTATAAAAGTAATGCAACAATAGCAAATATATAGCTGAGACACATGTCCACCTTTCATTTGACTATACACAAAATCGTGTCCTATATATATAACCAACCTTAATTAATTTCTCTACACTCAGACTCACACCACTGCTCAATAATATATACCAGCTTCTATCCATCCTTTTTTTTTTCTTCTAAACATCCAACGAGTGAACAGTTTAACATGGGTGAAGTTGTTTTTAGCGGGAATCGAACCCACAACGTCTCATCTAAAAATTGAGATATCATGAAAGAATTTCGTCTCATCTAAATGTTCGAACTTGTAGAAAGGTGTGAAGTTAATTCATTTATTTAATTTTCCCAAATAACTTTCATATATCGATGCTCTTAATTTCAGCTAATGGTTACTCATATCAATATTTTATTTAGCTGGTTTTAGCATTATTTGTAACTTATAATTGGATTGAACAATATTATTTATTTATCGTTACACATTAGTTGTTAACGTTTTCAAATTCATTTTGGTTCATTTCTATGTATTTTATGGATTAGTTCATTGGGGTCGGGAGATGTACATATATGTTATTATAGCTTTTAGTTTCATTGCCTTTTTGTTTATATATAATAACTAAATAAATTTAATATTTGTTATCGTTTAATTATGCAGATTATGGAAACATACATGAAATCCTCATGCGAAAGGGAGGATAAGTGGAGGTATTCCATGGATGGGTCTTTCATATGAGGATCTTAGGAAATGTGCTAAATCATTTACAAATGATAAGGAACCATGCATCTTTCACCTTATTCTCTGTTTCGGTGGTGGTGTTATGTCTCCTATATTTATTTATGTATGTTATGTTGTTAAAAATTTCAAATTTTGTTTCTGTGGTTGTATTATGTTCTGTGGTTACTTATGTATGTACCTAATGTTGTTAATTGGGCGATCTGAATAAAAATTCGGAGGTTTTGCCTCATGTTGTGTGCATATCATGCGAGGTGGAACCACTGACTAGTCCATCACCATAGTCCAAATAGTTAAGTAACCCAAATTCATCAAGTATGACACCTCACGCATCTAATAAGGTCGATGACCAAACCAGCTCGATATTACCAAGGTTGTAGACCTCGATCCGACCTACTATGGAGCACTAACTATGATGTGACCCATGTCAGAGACCGAGTACAAGAGATCTTCCCCTAACCATGCTTGGTTCAGAGGAAAATCAACAAAGGACGGGGATTAGCCGCCTATTTTGGGTACCTAGAGCAGGAATTTGTCAGGAATTCAGGAATTTGCACAGAGCGACCTGCAGAGAGGATGAGCGACGACGACGTCTAGCAACCTCCCACGAGATCTCAAATATAATCAGATTTAGGATATCTTTAGCATTTAATGCGTAGCAACTATATATTTAATGTCTTTTGTACTTGTAATTCAAGATAGTGAACTCCACTCTCCCTCAATGCTATAAATATGGATCATTTATGACCCAAAAGGAAAAGAATTCATACCATACCAAACATCTTACAAATTTAATGCTTGAACTTATGATGAACAAATATTCTAACACCTAATCATATGCATTGAATGGTACCAACATCCATTAATTACTTGTTTGTGTTATCAAGATTCTAAGTCACACTTAAATTTCTTAACCCGATATTTTTATACACAACACCTCCGTTCAAGTTTCATAACTTTATTCCTTTTTTCATGTTTCTCAAGCCCTTGATGAAATTATTTGGTTTAGCTCAAGAAGTTTACAAAAAGTTATGGTAAATTTATTCAATTGCATTTAATTAATCCAGATGTTTTATTCAATGAACAAATGCATTAAAAATCTCAAATTTGCATATTTATAATGTATATATTTATTTTGAGAGAAAATGGGTTTGTTAGGCCCTTTTTAAGGTTAAGGAAAATTAGTATGAAATTTGATCCGAAATTGAGTTATAGTGGAATCGAACACCAAAAGAATCAAAGTTTTTGGCTCGGTTCGGTTCGATTTTAAATCGAAAATAAAATAAATTTATCACCGCAAGAGCTCAACTCATTAATGCTCGAACTCAATTTGTTTATATTGATAACACATTGAGCTCGAGCTTGTGAAATACTTGATTTACTAACGAGACGTCTCAAGCTCGACTCGTTAGACTAAGATTTTTGAATTGCCTTGTAATTCCATAATTACATCAAGCTCGTTAGACTTCAATTTAAGTGTAACTTTATTTTTAGAGGAATAATGTTTTTTTAGGACAGTAACTTAGGGGGGGTTGTGTTTTAAGGACAATAATTTTACAGGCTTGGAACGTGGGACAATATGTTTTAAAATTTGTAAATATAGAACAATATGTTTTAAAATCTGTAACTGTAGGACAATTTTTAGAAATAAACTCAAATCTCATGTGACATTTCAGCCCAAATATAGGCTCGATTGTCCTACATTTACATATTTTAAAACATATTGTCCTACATTATATATTCTAAAATATATTATCCTACATTTACATATTTTAAAAGTTTGGCTAAATGAAATTCAAATCCTTAAAATACAACCACCCTAAAAAAGGTCTTAAAAAACATTTTTCCCTTATTGTTAGCTTGTTAATGTAATTGAGCACTATAGCTTGATAAATGCTCCAGTCGAGTTCGAACTTAAAGTACTCGGCTCGAATGACAGCTCGAAACAACAAGTGCTTCCTCATTTCAAGGAAAAGCCAGTTTTGGCCGCAATATATTTATGTTTTTTAGTTTTCATGCTTATACTTTAGTTTCTACATTTTTTTCGGATTTTAATTTCCGCCCCATTTTTGAAATGAAGGACCAAAAAATAAAATAAGCATGGAGCAAAAGTAAACTATGCTAGTGTAGGGGCTGGGCCGAATATGCATTTTCATCAGCGCCTCTTTTGGAGTCATGATATTTATCTCGGGAGTATTTAAAGGGCTCAGGTTATTCACATCTACACATATATTAAATACACTTTTTTGTTAATTTTTTAAAAAAAATTAGACACATAAAATGTCAAAATTACCCTTTTACATGTGAAATATTGTTCATGTTGTTCAGAAATATTTTTTGAATTTTTATAGTAAGTTTGAGAAAAAATTTCGAATTCATGTACATAATTTGGAAATTTTTCCAAAATTTTACATGTG
Source organism: Stenogyne calaminthoides (assembly GCA_037126765.1). Lineage (NCBI taxonomy): Eukaryota > Viridiplantae > Streptophyta > Magnoliopsida > Lamiales > Lamiaceae > Stenogyne > Stenogyne calaminthoides. The sequence continues at coordinate 50,504 of JBBCBC010000175.1, forward strand.
AAAAAATGATCATTCTGATTGGAAATATTTTTCGAGATTTTTCATGTTATTCGAGAAATATTTTCCAATTATTGTACTAATTTCGAAAAGTTTCTCCATCGATTAACATGTGAAATATATATTCTACTGTTTATAAATATTTTTTATTTTTCGGATTTAAAATTTAGTAACTTTTAAAATAAGGAAAAAATAAAATAAGCATGGAAAAAAATGAAAGGGAATGTATAAAAAAGTATAAATTAGAATATTTTGAAAAAAAATTAGAATAATGTATTTTCATCAGTGGTGTATTAATTTTTGTATATTTATTAAAAATTTATCTCTGGAGCCTATTTAAATTGGTTATGTGGCTTAAATACGATCATTAGTTTTGGGCCGAAATTATATGTGCTATGCCTATTCACAGAAGAATTAATCGCTTTTTAGAAAAGGCCTTACTATTTTTTAAATAGACACTTTTTATAAAATAACTACAAAACCTAATGCACAATACCCACAATACCTACAATACCCTTATCTTCCCACCAACCCACGAAACTCACCGCCTCCCAGTCCCCACCCACCTCTCCATCTGAATTTCTTACCCCAAAAGACAAAAACTCTCTCCCTCTGCCCAACAATAAAACCCAGATTCACCATTTTTTTTTTTCAAAAAAACCAAAATTTTCACCACCACCACAATCCAAAAGGAAACACCACCACTGGCCTTCCCCCACCCAAAAAAAACCAGATCACCACCTCCTCCCTCGTGGCGACGCCCACTCACTCTTCATACCGCCGCGCCGCGACGACCTCCACCACCACCTCCTTCATGCGCGCCGCCTCCGCAGCCTTGCGAAGAAGAAGACGACGCCCGTTCGCGCCGCCGCCGCAACGCCGTGCACAGGGCCAATTTCTTTCTGACTTTTATTTGATAAAATTGTTTGATGTTTTTTTTTACGAAATGGCTGAGTTTTCTGGATTTTGGATTTGATGATGATGAAATTTGATTCAGATGATGATGAATTTGTGTTGATAAAATTGTTCGAGGATTTGATTCGAAATTCTAATTCAAATTTTTTTTATGAAATTTGTTTGGATTTGTTAGATCTGGTCTTTTGGGGACATTGGGGAAGATGGATCTGGATTTAAGATTTGAGATGCATATGTGCCTGTTGGGTGATTTTATTTTTCAAGATATGCAACTTTTCGTGATGGAGGGCTCTGATAAGTTGGAGATTATGTGGCTTAAACATGATCAATTTAATGTTTGGGGGCGAAATGAAATACGAAAATATGTAATTTTGATATGAAAAGAAAAGAACCAAATTTTTGAGAGGCGTTAACTGAAATTTTTTAAAAAATCGTAAACTTTTTGAATTATAGATATGTAAATTTCTGTAATTTAATTTTTGAAATGGTTGTAATTTTTTTAATTTTTAATATGGATTTTGTAATTTTTTTAGTTGAAGATAATTTTTATCAATTTTATATATTTTTTGATTTTTAAAAGTGGATTGCAAATTGAAGACTATTAATAATGAATAGCATTAAAATAATAGATAGTTAAATTTTTTTGTATTGGATGACTAACAAGACAAGTAGTGATTTGTGAAAAGTAAGGGAATAACATTAAAAATTAACGTAGGCATACATGTTTAAGTTTAAGTTCACACAAGAGTCACATTATAAGAGTAGTATAAATTTGAAATTTTAACAGTGAAATTAAAAGTCTAAAGTTTGTGTTTTCTTCACTCTAATAATTTTGAACATTGAAAAATAAAAGGGGAAAAAAATGAAGAAAGAAAATAAAAAAAGTGAAAGGAAGAGAGAAATGAAAAAAGAAAAAAAAAAGACGTCTGAAAGGAAAAAAAAAAGGCGGGTAATAATTACAAATAACGAAGAAAAGTCGTTAAATCTAAAATTGAGGCGTGTAATAATGCATGGTGTCTATTTTGAAGCTGCAACTAATTTTAAAAAACTTTGGAGCTATGAGTTATTGGCTCTTCACAGAACCAACTTGAGTAGGCGTTAATTGAAAATTTTAAAAAAATAGCAACTTTCGCTCACCCACATTCCGACGGCGTCTGAAATTGCAAATAGAGGCGAATTAAATACGTTTATTGAGTTTAATAATATCCATTATATATTTTTGATAAAGTGGATTGCAATTAAATTGAAGAGTACTAGGGGAACCGCTTCTGGATGTAACTGCAATGGTGATTAGTCATCAATTAACAACGCATGTGTTTAACCACAAGCGGTGACAATATTAAGAGTAGTAAATTAAAGTCTAGTAGGGGGTTTCACCGATGTAATTCCCATTTCCCGGGCGGGTAATAATTACAAATAACGAAGAGCCAATCAAGGTTGTGGGCTTCCACGAAGTCTTGTTCCACCGCCGTGATGGAGGAGGAGGAGGAGAGGGTTTGCAATAATTACCGCTGCATATGATCAACGGTGTCGTTCCACCACCAAGTCTTGTGGTTCTGGTGGGGGGGGTCCATGCCATTTTTGGAGATATTTAATGATCATTGACGGAAATGGCGGTATTCATCGTTGTTTTTGCCATGTTGGGTATTTATAGTGGAAATGTTTGATATTAATTTTGGAAAAGGATGACAAATTATTGCGCCTGATTTTTTAATTAACTATATTTTACGTATATTTAATTGATGGATTTTGGTGTGTCTCGTGTATTTATTGTTTAAACCTTCTATTTGTTGTGAAAATCTACGATGGTGATTCCTATTAATTATACCATGCATATATGTACATATATATTTATTGATTACATATTATGAGTAAATTAATATAAATGATTTGGAGTTTGTGTGTTCTCGATCGATTAATTAATTGAATCAAATTTAATAGAGACAAAAAGCCTAGAATGCAGAAGGATGTAATAATTTGAATTCATGGGGTCTACTGTTGTGTCATGTTAATGTATGATTGCTATAGACGAGTCTCGTGAGTTCTGGAGAAACATACAAGTTACGACATTAATATAAGTATATTTTAGTTCTAGATGTTTCTGTACGTGTATTCAACCACCAAACACTTGGCTGCATTGCATCTTAATACATAAACCAATACGGCATACGATTTTGACTGCAAATCCACGAGTCATATTCTAATTCTGCCAAAAAAATATGTTGCCAAAAAAACCTGTAATAACAAAACGAGAACACAAAATTCAAATACAAAATATCTGGAATCATGGCAATAATAATAAAAGGAGAATATAAACTGTTTTTAAAAAAAATAATAAAAAAAATATCGATTGGTAGAAATCATGTATAACAATCCCTTAACGAACTGATCAATTTAATTTTAATTATATTATTAGACAAAAATTGGTATAATACGGTATTTTATATATAAGAATCCCAGAAAGAACTGATCAATTTAATTTCATATTGTTAGATAAAAATCTGTATGAGAATATAAGTGTCTCTTCAAAATTGATCCCTATTATTATATGACAAAAACTCATATCGGTATTTATCAAATCATCTCACCCCTTTCAAAAGTGTTAAATTGTTTTTTATATTATTATTATTGATCCTAGTATTATATATAGATGCAGCTGATTATTTGGAGAAAGAATTCAAATTGATAAGAAATTATGATATAATTAAAATTATCAAAATTTTATTTTATTTAATTTCCCACCAACAGATTATGATCAGGTTTGAAAATTACGTGAGTTTTATTATTATATATATAAACGGTGATGACCTTTTGGACAAGAGAATTCTGATTAATTTGCAACAGAAAACGATAACAGGTAAAGTCATGTGAACGAACGTGCATGTCTCTATCCAGTCAAAAACTTCCAGTTATTTAAGAAACGATGCTACTTTTTAATTTTTATGTCTAAAATTTATGTGCTTTAAATCATTTTGTATTCAGAAATTATTTTTATAGTATTTTATTTAATCAACATTAAAAGAAAAGGAAATTATCAAGTGCGAGAGACTATTAGTCTATTACTATATCATACGTGCATCATATGTCTACTATATCATCGTCATTTTACATTGATGATTTAATTTTGTTATTTGGTACTTTTGGTTTGTCGAATAATTTAGTTTAGTTCTTTAAGAAAATAAATAAATTACAAACGCAAGTAAACAATGGGATATAATTTTAAAAAAGGCGAAATGGTAAAGATGTACTTTGTCTATTAAATCATACATGCATCATATATGTTTCCTACTGTCTCTCTCCCCCAATTTTCTCACGTTATAAATACCCCAAAAGTATCTTCGGATCTTTAAAATAGATTTTCTGAAAAGATAAATGGGTCGATTTATGAATAATATAATTAAATATGAGTAAAGTATAATGAAAACTTAAGTAATTAAATAATTGTTGTATTATAAAAAAAAAAAAAATGTCAATAATCATCATTCGGCGATACAAGGGATTATAATTTTTTTTACAGGGCGATATTTTTGGGGAACATGTGCTTCATCGTCATTTTTTTGAATTTAATTTTTGTTATTTGATACTTTTGTTTGTCGAATAATTAAGTTAAGTTCTTTAAGAAAATAAATAAATTTGACCAAAGGAACATTTCAACTTCATACAGAATTAATCCTGACCAGAATTATGCTAATCGGGATATAATTTTTAATAAGGGCGATAATTACGGAACATGACCGATGCCTGTTTTATCGTTGACTAATTTTATCAAACCTTAATTTTTAAACTTTGGACCAAAGGAAAAAACTTTAAAATTAAACAGGGTTTTAAACTGGTGATCGGTTCCTGCTTGAGCCATTCGTAGCTGAATTCTTAAACTATTAGTAACATCTGATATCCTTTATTGAACAATTGATCGGCATACTTGACACAATTAATTTGTGGCATTATTACAAAAGAAAAAAAAATTAATTCTTGAGACTTATAATGGTAATTCTTAAAAAAGAAGTCCATTTATATAAAAGCCCCATATAATTTTTTATTTTTTTTTCGTTGACTAATAATCAATAAGTATTAAAACTGGCCCTCAAAAAAATAAATAAGCTATAAAAAAAAAAGAAGCTAAACTACGTTAGATTTTATTTCATTATTATTTATAGGGTTGGAATTTAAAATGGTTTACTGAGTTGTATAACGAAGAAACAAAAATTAGGAGTCTCGTGAAAGGCAAGTGAGACAAACACCCGTGCTTCTAACTTCTAAGGGTTCTAACACACATAGATATTTAAGTTAAGGATGCTTGATTCAAAATTGCCAATGGATTGAATTTGAATAATGAAGTTATAATGACAATGATGGCCGCATTATTAGTATATTTTTAAAAAAAATTAAATGGGATAAATAAAAAAAATAAAAAAAAATTGTTAATTGAGAGATTGTGTTATGATTTAGGAGTAATAATTATAGGAAATGGGATATTTAATTAAATTGGGGGTAATCATTTGTTTATTTTGAATTTTATTACACAGTACAATATATGATGAAAGTTGATCATTTGTTTTGATTAATCACCACATTTATCGTGTATTCAATCTCATTATTATTCTCAATTAATTATTTTGAACCAAGTGTTTCCTTTGATTTTTTTTTTTATAAAGATGCAAATCTGTGATGAATAAATATTCTAGTGCATCAGTGCAATTAATGTATATTTTAAAATATTTTATATATTTTTTTTACGGAACAATGCAACTTAGTTTTTATAAACACAACTTACATGTTTTAAATATAATAAGTTGCATATTTAAAAAAATATACATGAATGCACAACAATGTATATAAAAGACCTTGCAATATGCAATATATCCATTAGTTGTTTATGTACATTGCCATATGCAATATATCCATTAGTTGTTATTAATGTGTGTGTTTTTGTAATCAGTAATTGTTGTTTATATTCATTAGCTTGTAGGTACTATAATAAACAAATAAATATAAAATGAAATCCATGATTATATTCAATAAGATGATATCTTATTAAAAAGGACGTTCCCCAATGATATTCCCGGCGGGCTCATAGTTACAAGTAACAAAAGTCCAGCCATTTTGGCAAAGGGCAGTGCCGCACCCCAACCGGGACACGACACTGGGTGTAGTGCAAGCATTCCCCTCCCACACACGTGTTGGAATTCACATCATACATATTTTTCTCTTCAACCCACATATCCACGGCCGCCTTGGCATTCATGTCAGACGACCCAGCCGCTATGTTTTCCCCATATTCCGACATTGAATGCTGCATCGCACAATCTAACGATCGTGTGTCGGCGTACTCTTGCGCGTACTTTGCCACCTCATCGTCCCAGACGAGGGGCTGCACGCCTGCGGTGGCCCTGGCAGCATTGTGGGCCTCCACAAAGTCGGAGGGTGAGTTTTGGGCATGGATAATGTGGGTTGAAGCCATCATCAGGCAAACTAGGATAATGGGAACCTGTGGGATGCCCATTTTCTGTTTTGCAGAAATGGCAAATATGTGTTTTAAGAGGATTTTTTTTTTTATTGAGTAATTTTCTATGTTTTATATAGGATTAATTGCTAGAATTAATGGATGGTGGGAAGATTTTTCGGAACAAGGTTTTATCTATCACCATTCATTTTTCATTTATTACAACTGGTGAAATTCAAACAATAAAGCATCAGTAAAACCCGGTAAAAAAATTGATGAGGATACAATTTAATTTGTTGGTTTGATAAATATGACAAGCAAAAATTTCAAATGAACAATTGTTACATATTTGTATATCAAACAAATTTAACACAATGATAATTTTAACGGTTTTAATAACTAAAGATGCTTTTAGGCATTAAAGAATTACCATAATCAATGCAATGGTTTGAGGTGGAAAATTTGGCAAGCTGGCTTGAAAGATTTCTTGGCTGCTGCCTGCTCGAATTTCTTGATAGCAGATTCATTCTCTTCTAAGCTGGTTTGAATGAAAAATCTTATCCACCAAGACGAGCTCCGTAATTTGGCCTAGTTAATCAACACCAGTAACTTGATAAGTTATTTTTATGACTACTAAATCGTGACATGTTGTTTAGCACCTGTCAAGACTACAGAACCATCCGTTCGAAACTCATAATTTCACCTTACTATAGTGTTGCATGCAGAAAACCAGCTTCAAGGATATTCAAAAGGTTTCCACTTATTTTCCATAAAATTAACGACCTTTGACTTAATTGCATCTTTAACCAAACTCTTGTCTTTTTTGCATATTGGGCAGGGCCCAAACTGCCCTTTGCCTCAATTGCAATTGAGATGTTAAAGCCATGTTTTTTGGGGGGAAAATTATCCAAAAGTTTTACTAAAAATGCAACTAAGTCAAAGATCGTGATTTTGGTGGCAATTACCCCTATCTTCTTTAAAATCATTATATGTGAAGGTATCAGCCCACAAGAGTATCTGGGTAAAATTTGTTTACCAACCAGGAATCAAGGTTCTTCTAAATGCTGAAAAACTGGGCATGCATATTATGATCCTTCAAGGTGAAGAAAATTAGCCAAGAGAGAGAGAGAGCAGAGAAGAGTTACCGGGCGCCCAAACTTTGAAAGCTCCGAGATTTTAGCTCTTTTCTGACCAGGGTAACCTGCATTTGTATTTGATACTTAGTAGAACTTATCAATCAAACCACGGTTATTTCTATATAATAACAAGCCACAGTTCTGGAGAAATACCAGATAATATCACTAATCCATCAGAAGCTACCCTAGCTAGCTCTGGAACAGTCTTGTTAAGATACTTAGGTGACAAATAATCCAGTGCATCGGAGACTATGACAAGAGAAAACGACTTTGGCCTGTATGGAAGAGGAAATTTGACATCAGCCACACGCACAATGCCTTTACGGACAAGATTCTTGCAGCTGGCATCAGCATCGTCTAACTCATACGGTTCTATACCCCAAGCTTCTGTGTCCTCTTCTTTCAATAGTTGAGACACTGTTGAGCACGTTTCGGGACCCACATGCAATACTTTCTTCATACTATCACCATATGTTTTCTTCATAAAAGGTATTAATCTCTGAACTTCTAGAGTACATGAAACACCACCTGCATATACATGACTGGATTACACAAAAACAAACATGGTATTTGGTTTGAAATTACTCGTCTAATCATATATAATTACCATCAAGTCTATTTAAAGCAGCTATGTCACCACTCTTGCCACCTGTCAGGAAACACATTAAAACTCAGATTACCCCCAAAAATATACAGGAGTAATTGCTAATAACGTTTAATTTTTAACTTTCTGTCAACATATTGTACCATAGGATAGGCATTCTGCGAGAGTGTCTAAAAAGTTCAAAAACATACCTGAACCATGATACAGGTAACCAACAACCAGCAATGCTCCCTGAAAATTTGGTAAAAGTAGCCAATTGTTTTACTCATTATGAATTCAAACCCAGGCAAATATGTTCAAGTGTGTAAACTCACATCAGAAGTAAATATTAAGGAGATAAACATAATCCCTAGAGTTTTTTTTTTTTTTTTTAATTTACAAGAAAACCGTGATTCCAGAATCATCATGACTGCACAAAATAAATGAAAATTTACCACAACAAAAAGTCCTATGGATACTAGTGGAGATGGGCTTGACTTGTGATGGAATGCACCCACGAAAGGAATGTTCCCACCGTCTCCAAAGCGACGAGCAGCATTGGGTCTTCTTGACATCGTCTAACGGTTGAACAAACCTGTCAGAAACAGGATGCACTATAAAAAACAAAGTTTCTGGATCCACAAAGAGGCACTCCTAAACATACAGAGTAGAATTTTACTGCAAAACACCCGCTCATTGGTAACTAATGCACAAATATCTGCATCAACGGTAACAAAACAGAACAAGTTGTTCTACTCAAAGCCCATTCACGATAATCATACTTGGTAAAATTGGTTAGTTCTATAATTTAATAATTATACCAAACAGCCAAAATATTCCAAGAAAACACATAACCCCTAATCTCTTCCCTATTCCTAAAATAACAGAAACTACTATTTGAATAGACAAAGTATAAAATGAATGAAAAGGTACATGAGCTAATCAGTGGAATACTTAAGGTAAGTGAATTATCCACAAAGACTGTACATATAATTTTGCATCCATCAAAAGGATCAACCAGCAACCACACTTAAAAGTAAAAAAGTAAATCAGTTAACCCAAACCATACAATTTTCAGCTTATTTCCCATTCGAAGTCCAAACCAAGCTCAATTAGACGCGTATACTAAAACCCAGTAAAAATGATATTAAAAAAAAAGCATATTCTCTGCTATATCGATCTCTTCAGTGGCGTAGAACCAGGTACATCCGCTATACTGCAGAAAATAAATAGCCAAATGTACCCAGAACTAAGTCACTGAACTAACACATTAAACTTTCACTAAATCACAACTAAACGAACACAAGAACGAACCCAGTAACCCCATGAACAGAACAATGCAGCTGCATATCTTTTTATTTTATTATTATAATTCTCTTCAACAGAGATAATAATCAAGTTAGGATAAATCGGAATTGGTAATTACCTAAAACGGAAAATCGAGAGTGAGAAGCGCGAGGACTGGCAGTTTGGATCTAGATCTGCTGCTAGCTTTTGCTTGCTTATGAGCTGAGACGATTGAAGAAACGCGCTTCAGATTCATTTGAGTGGAAATTTTTTTTTTTTTAAATATATTAGTATTATTTTTATGTCATTTTCGGCGAGTTAATTTCGTAATAAATATGGAGGTGTGTATAGGTTGTAATGAGAAGTAAAGCCCGTTTAATTTGCAATTTTTAGTGTTTCAGATTAGTGGTAAATCTTGATTATTGGATTTTAGATTGGTGAAATAAATGAAGGGACAAAAGACCAAAAGCGGAGTCGGTAGTGCGAAATCAAATGGTGGGGGTTTCTTTGTGATGGCCCCCATTTTCCCTTTTTCAGTTTTTTTTACAGTTGGCTAACATGTTACATGTGCATCCTTTTCAATTTGTTGGATGTAAATTACCTACATGTTCACCAACACGATTTGTAATTTTTTTTTTAGCTGTTGATAAATTCTGATTGGAGACGGTCAAGAGAATATTTCCTTTTATATATATATATATATATAAAAGGAAAAAACTCAATCAGTATGACCTAAGCTAAGGGGACATAGTTAAACAGAATAATGGTAACATTGCAAAATTCAAGAAGATAATGGGATATGCATAGAATGGTAGACACCTAGCTCAAGAAGTAATCAAAACAACACATTCCGTTACAGACTTCAACAATTCCTATCTCGCCCTCCAATATGATAATCACATTTCTTTTAAATAAAATTACATAAAATTAATTTTTTTTAATAATGATACATTATATGCTAATTTAAAAAAAAAAAATTAACGAAACAATTTACTTAAAAACCTATTCGAAAATCATTGTTTGTCAGTTTATCTAGTGACAAAATGTTGTATATGTTAGGTTTATTGTGTAATTCAAGTATATTTATGAATAATATGAATTGTTTTAACAAAATAATATTAATTATTTTTATCGAATAATATTAATTCTAAACAGTTTGGATGAAATAAATCCAACTTAAAAATAAACTTTGATCTTTTTATACATTTAGAGTACCTGTCTTGAATTCTGAACGAAACCTTTCCTAACAAAAAAGTACGTCAAGTTCAAATTTAACATATCAAATTCAAATATGTTACTATAATATAATACTTGTTTAATACATTTAATGAATAATTTTTGAGAAGTTATGGCATGAAATCATCAGGTATATTGTTTTAAGTTTGAGTACCTTTGTACTCACAATTTATACTTTTTTTTTTTACTTTAAAAAAATGTTATATCTCAATACAATTTTTGGGAAATTTAAAGTTTAAAACCAGAAAATTACAATTTTTCAATTTAACAATAAATCACAAGGCAACGAGAAGAGAAAACGTCCAATAAAAGCAGGGTCCATTTCATATTGGGGAACGGATCCTCTCCCGTCCCATTTTCCTCCATTTCCTAAATTTCAACATATCTCAATCGTCGACTAAAATCTAGGGCCCAAAATGTGCCACATAATCGAAACTCAAATTTTATTGTTTGAAGCCCACTTAGTTTCTCTCAAAACCAACACTTTCCTCCTCTGTCACGGTGCCTCCATCTTCCATTACTTCAAAAACCAGCAAGTTTTCTCTCATAAACTTATGCCACTCAATTATTCGATTAAAAATTCCACCCGCCAATCTATTCCACCGGAAATTTACACGTCGCTCGACCCTATTAGTAATTCCATTCGACGCTTGGCTGCAACAATTATAATTTTACAATAGTGAAACAGGAAGTGAATTTTGCTTGAGATTCTTCCATCCGTCGCTACAAAATTATGTAATAGTGAAGTTTGATTGAGATTTTTAGAAAGCTTAATGACATGAAATTTATTCGAGATGTTAAGAAAGAGAAAATGGGCAAAAATGGATTGTTGAATCTGAATTTTTTTTTATAGATTCAACATGCTTGAATTTGAATTGCTTCATCTTGAAATGGGGGCGGAAGAGTTTCAGGGAAATTGTTGATGGCAATGAAGTATACTGGTTCCTTTAATTTTGCTAAGTTTGTTTAATACTCCCTCAATTATATTGAACACTTCTCTTGCGTGGACGTCCCAACATTACTTGAACACTCTCAAAATTGAAATAAATATAATATTAATACCCACTAAAACTCATTTTTCAATCCCTTTTTTTGGTCTTTTGGTAAATTTTTCCGTTTAGATACCGGGAAAGAATGATATAAATAAATAAAGACGTGGCGCGTTTTGGGCCCTAAATTAGAGTTAACGGTTAAGATATGGTGAAATTTAGGAAATGGAGGAAAATAGGACGGGAGAGGATCCGTTCCCTTCATATTTGATATGTACAATGTATTTGGACTGTTAATTTGCCAAATAACTAACTTAACTTTTTAGTTTTTTTTTTTTAAAGAACTAACTAAACGTTTTAGAAAGATGCATGGGCTGCTTGCAAATTGCACAGAATAACAGAATCAATAAATTGGCCCAAAATTTTATGTATGCAGTGCTACATAGTTGATCGGGTTTTTTAAATCTTCGAAGATTCAAGTCTTGAGTGAAAACAAGCTAAAAAAATTTTATGTATTTTGGATCATAATACCATCAATTGAATTGGAATAAAAAACAAATTTATATAAAAAATTATGACCTCCTTTTTTTTATTATATTTTCATAATTTGTAATTTTTTTTAATTGTAATTATAAGTTGACACTTGTAATAGACAAAATTCAATTAGCCCTCCCAGTATTTCCTTGTAAAATAAAGTCCAAATGAATGATGTTGTGTTATTGCAATTATTGTATTAATGAATGATGTTGTGTTATTGTAATTATTGTATTATTGTATAATACCTGTATGATGTATCCGGAATAAATATAGTGTTGGAATAATCATTTTAGTAAAAGTCCATTGATGCACTCATTATAATGTGTTTGGTTGTATGATAGAAAAAATGAATAAAATAAAGCAACATTTTATATAAATCAATTTTATTTTGTAATAAAAAATTTAAACAATTATTGAACTAAAACATATAAATTTATCATTATTAGGTGTTTCATTCCAAAATAAAGTATTCCCCGCTTATCAAAAATGTTTATATAACAACAACACATAAAATAATAATTGCTCCCCGGTTCCAAAATAATGCTCCTTGATTCCTTTTTATTCAGTTTGTTCCAGAATATAATCCCATTATTTTTTTGAAAGTGTGTTAATTATTTAAATATTCATATATAATGTATATTAAAATTAAATATTGTATTTTTTATTTGATAAATAAATATATATTAATAGTAGTTTTAGAGATAAATCCAGAATTTCGAATACAATAGAACATTATTGATGTGTGTGAAATATCGGAGAAAGAGGGCGAAAAGATGAAAAAAAGAATATGGGGAAGAAGCAACAGGAAGGCGCGGGACCCACAACAATTTCCATGTTAATGATAAGGACGTAACTGTAGAAATTAGAACCGCATCGGCCGACAGCGTCAGCCCCATTGTTTTTGCTGAAAATACACCATATGGAACTATAAATACCTCCGGTTTCTATTCCTCATCGGAGAATATATTCTCCACACATCTCTAGAAATCTCTGAAAAAAGACAGGTGAAAAGTAAGTTAATATCTTCGGTAGTGGTGTATATTTTCGGAGGTGAATGGCGGTGGAGTACAAATGTTGCGAGGGAGGATTTTTCATTCGCATTGCCGTTGTAGTGTTTCTGGTGTTGTTTGCCGGCCTAATGTCCGGGCTCACTTTGGGCCTAATGTCTCTAAGTTTAGTCGACCTCGAAGTTCTTGCTAAGTCCGGTACTCCCAAGGATAAACAGCATGCTGGTAATTTTACCTTTTTTTTCGCTCACTTTTTTGATGAAACCGCCATTGGATGAATTTGAAGCTGTTTATTTATTTATGAATTGGAATGATTATCTTCAGGTTTGAGTATTGATCTTTGTTTGAGTGCAGAGCAATTTGAGCCATAAAATTAGGTCAAATTTTAGTTTTCAATTCCTTTACTGTAGACAAAATTAGTTTGCAATATTGGATGTTTTAGTCCGGAAATTATTTTTTGTTGCCCACATTTTATGATGGAAATTGGTGCTTCTCATAGTTTATACTTGGAGGCGATATTTTTTTGTATAATGGCAATTGTATTAAATAACGCTACACTGCGTTACTGCAAAGCTATGTTTGTATTGATTTTTCCCTGAGTTAAATTGGTGTGAACTCTCATCAGTAGTTTTATTCACACAAATTAACTTTGCTATTGCAGCAAAGATATTGCCAGTTGTTAAGAAACAGCATTTATTGCTTTGCACACTGCTTATTTGCAATGCTGCTGCTATGGAGGTATGCAATTTGAGGTGTCATGCTTTTAAAAGCTATTCTCTCTCTCTCCTAAAGACTGTTTGAAATGTGAGATATTTTACCTTTCAGGCTCTTCCGATTTTCCTTGACAGTCTAGTCACGGCGTGGGGCGCAATCCTGATATCTGTGACATTGATACTTCTGTTTGGTGAGGTAATGAGTTTTCTTAGAGCAAATAATAATGATGAGGCCTTCCTCCAAGATAATTTACTTCATCCCACCCCTGAAAAAAGACGAAGAGAAAAGTCTGAATAAACTTCTAAATTTGTTTGTAATTTCCCTCCAATATATGTAAAAGGTGGCTTACATGTATGTTTGTGCATGTGGTTTTGTTTACGACTTTCGTTGGATAACACAAAATCATATCGTACATTGCATCAAAAGATTTGAAGTTGAATTTTATTTGAAGCAATCCATGTGGCAAAACAAAGTGCTAGAATGGGGTCATGTGATGATGTAATGACTCTTACCAAACTTTGCAGATTAAAATCTAATAACTGATATTAACAAGATGAAATATGGATCGGTATTAAACATCTTTTCTGGTCCCTTAGGAATAGAATTAATTTAGTACCTACTAGTCCAATTCAATTCACCAGTTTATATGAGCATTTCAGGTATATATTTGTAAGCTATATTTGGCATCGAAACTGAAAATCATTTGTCAGTATGCTGGATTAAGATGATAGCAGATGCAGACTTTCAGTATTTAATCGAGGATTAATCGGGATAATAGACAATAAATTATATTGATTGCATCACAAACTGTTTTTATGATTTTGTATCTTCAGATCATCCCACAATCTGTTTGCTCTAGGCATGGACTTGCAATTGGTGCAGCATTGGCCCCAGTTGTTCGAGTCCTTGTATGGATCTGTTTTCCCATTGCATATCCAATAAGCAAGGTACGCTGTACACATTATGTCTGTTCTCCATATCACATTGCTAAGAATTTAGGTTAGTTTCCACATTTTAATCTTTTGTTACACATGTTTCTGCAACTTCCAGATGTTGGATTATCTGCTTGGCCATGGAAATAGAGCTCTATTTCGACGTGCTGAGTTAAAAACCCTTGTTAATTTTCATGGAAATGAGGTACGAGACTATGAGATAATTATAGGATTATATCGTGTTCTTGTAACTGCCATATTGTTGCCTTCTGCATCAACTTGATTTGTTACTATATTCATTACTGATTTTGTGCAGGCTGGTAGAGGTGGAGAACTGACACATGATGAAACAACAATTATTGCAGGGGCTCTTGAACTAAGTGAGAAAACTGCTGGTGATGCAATGACACCAATAGCTGAAACTTTTGCCATTGATATAAATGCAAAGCTAGATAGGTGATGGATGCATTTTTTATTCAGAAACTTTGCCTTATTCTCAGCTGTGTAATGCTGATGATAATGTCTTGCTTGTTATGTTATAGGAATTTAATGAATATAATTCTGGATAAAGGACACAGCAGAGTGCCTGTCTACTATGAGCAACCGACAAACATCATTGGGCTTGTTCTGGTAACACACTAATAATTATATATTCCTTAATTGAGTTTATTTTAAGTCGAGTTTTATCTGGAGAACTGGGTTTGGTACTTTTATGAATTCAAGATTGTTCTCTTGTTTTTTTAGTCGCATCTGTCATCAGATGTTTCGGGGGTTTACAATCTGAGTGCTGAAAAATGCACATGCAGCAGGCTTTGTAGCAAGTCTCAACCTAATTAAGTGTCGAACATTATCTTACTTTGGGATACCTGTATTCTATAGATAATTTTAGGCCCTGTCCTGCCTGCTTGTTGTAAAATTTAATTAAGGTTCTTCTTGGACTAGTCTTTCTGGATTAGGCTCTTAACTGGAAGGACACATCTTGGATTCAGTGTTTGATGATCTTTAGTTGGTCTAGAAAGTATAAGCAAATTACATGCAAGTGGTGAAGCATAATGCTATGCATTCTATTTTCTGCCTCTTGCTTGCCATCACCATTGCACTATGCCTATCTACATGTGGGGATAACTATTCAACTTTTTGATTCGTTGTTGCCTTTTCTAATTAAAAAAAAACTCTCTAATTCTGTAGGTGAAGAACTTGTTAACAATCCATGCTGAGGATGAAGTCCTAGTAAAGAGTGTCACTATTCGCAAAATTCCAAGGTCTGTTGGTGCTTTGATACTTTGAATGTGTTTGTCCCAAAACTAGCATGAAGTAATGAAATCTATCTAGATGTTCCTCACTGAGCTATTCATAGATTACCATCCTCAGATAATTTAGGCACCCAAAATATTTTGATATTGATGTATTATGTCTATTTTGACGTATTCATATATCCATATAATATATGGATGTAAATATGTGCTAATGCATCATTATTTTCTTGAATGAACTGTGCTTCAGGTTAAATTCTAGCACTGATGATTGACCATCTAATGGAAAAGTATAGAATATAGCGAAGCTGTAGCTAGGCAACTCATGATAATACTTGTTCTTCTATTTGTTATTTGTGTTAGGGTTCCAGAAACCATGCCTTTATACGATATCTTAAATGAATTCCAGAAGGGTCATAGTCACATGGCCGTTGTTGTGAGACAGTGTAACAGGGCAGCAGTGTTTCCTGATAGCACAGCAGGTAACATCATCATCATCTGAATCTTCTATTCCAAAGGCACATTACTCTTAACGGTCTAACCCTACTCTTTGTATTAATACGAATGTTGTTTCAGTCAATGATGTGAAAATAGACATTGACTGTGACAAACTCACGTTAGATAAAAATGAGAAGACCGTAAGACCCCTTCAAAAGTGGAAGAGTTTTCCGAACATGGGGAGCAATTCTTTCAAGGGTACACCTAGGAAGAAGTGGACAAAGAACATGTATTCAGACATCCTGCAAATAGATGGGAATCCACTGCCAAAGCTCCCCGAAGAAGAAGAGGCAGTTGGAATAATAACCATGGAAGATGTCATTGAAGAGCTTTTACAGGTAAAATTGTGTTTTTCTTGGACCATTGAAGTTACATTCACTGGGGCAAACATGGCATTGTATGAATTTAATAATTGATTTTACCTTGCAGGAAGAGATATTTGACGAAACAGATCACCATGAAGAAGATTCATGACATGTAGTATGTGGTGAGTGAATTTACCATCAAGTTTAGTTGGAAATGCTGTAGTGTAAATATATGAGATCCATCTTTGAGCGAAGGAAGTTTTGCCTCAACGTATGCAAGCGTTTGTAGATTAAGCTGCGTTTAAGCTGCTCATTTGAGACGAGTGGCTAATGGAAATGCACTGCGTTTAAGGTGTAGATTGTAATCGATTCATATCAGACTAAATGGTGTTGTATGGAACATTAATACTTAAACTTGAGTTCAATCCCTCTTTTTGTATCCTATTTTTCTTATTTATTCAGTTAGATTTTTTTTTAAGTTGAACTTTTGGATAAATGAGTAAAGTTAATAGAGTTTAATTTAAAAATTGAGTTAAAACTTGTTTAAAATTATATTGTTGCGCACGAAAAATTGCATTTTTTAAAATATTTGGTTGTGTTTTTATTTTGCAACGAAAATTTAAGGTAATTTTTTTCAGAATATACAGTGCACGATTACTTTTCTCTTTTCGAAATGAAAATGATTGGATATTGTTTTTCCAAAATAATATTTGAGGTATATTTGCATGACGATAACAACTTGCATGAAATGGTTCACGAAGTTATAGAGTATAATTTAACAAGATATGTTAACATCTTTTAAAAAATATTAGATGTTAATTTATATTAGGCTCTACCAGTTTTATGAAATGGGTCACGATGTTATAGAGCATAATTTAACAAGATATTTTAACATCTTTTAAA
This sequence comes from Stenogyne calaminthoides, assembly GCA_037126765.1. Classification (NCBI taxonomy): domain Eukaryota; kingdom Viridiplantae; phylum Streptophyta; class Magnoliopsida; order Lamiales; family Lamiaceae; genus Stenogyne; species Stenogyne calaminthoides. The sequence goes on from JBBCBC010000175.1 coordinate 68,239, forward strand.
AAATACTAGATGTTAATTTATATTAGATTCTACCAGTTTTATGTATGATATTGTTTTGACATAAATTTTTGTCATAATTATTTTGTGTAGGTGTAAAACTTTTACAAATATATTCATATTTATTTAGTAGACCGCGTTTTTTTTATTTGAGTTGCTATTAAATTATAGAGGACACATTTTGGATTCAGCATTTAATAATCTTAAGTTGGTTAGAAATTTTTACTAATTACGTGCAAGTTATTCATAATGACCACATTTATTTTTCTCCCTCTTGGTTGCCATTTTTTTTGGCACTATGCCTGTGTACATGTGGGAATAACTATTCAACTTTTTTGATTCATTGTTGCCTTTTTAATTAATAAAAACTCTTTTAATTTTTAGGTGAAAAACTTTTTAACAATCCATTGAGGATGAAGTTTCAGTGAATGAAATTCGCTTAACAAGGTCTGTTGGTTATTTGATACTTTGAATGTGTTTTGTCCCAAAATTATCATGAATTAATTATGTTAGAAAATTATTATAATTGATTGCCTTTAAAAAAAATAAAATTAGAGATTAGTGTGTGAAAATAAAGATAAGAGCGGTATCTATTGACAATTGAAATGGGTCGTTTCTCTGTCAGTGGAAAAAGAGTTTCGCGTCCTTTCAAAAAAGAAAAGAAAAAGAGTTTCGCGAATAAATTAATTAATTTTTACTAGTATTCTTAATTTTCATAAAAATATAAAAGTGGGCAACATTTTACCCTCTAGAAACATAACACGTCATCGATCCGGATCACCATCATCATCCGCCGTCGGATTTCGTCTTCATCCAACGACAGACAACTCCCACGTCAGCGATTCGCGCCGAACCTATCTATGTGAATCTAGACCATTCACTAGATTAAATGAATCAACAGCTACGATCATATTCCTATTCCGCCACAATTTTCAACAAAGCACCTATAAAACTCCAACTCTAAACCCTCTAAAATTCACATCTCAAATTCAATTTCTAATCATCAAATTAGCCATATTCACAAGCCGATTTCAATCGAAACCCTAGAAATGGCACGCACAAAGCAAATCGCTCGCAAATCCACCGGCGGTAAGGCGCCACGTAAGCAATTGGCCACCAAAACTGCCAGGAAACCGCTCCAGCCACCGGCGGAGTGAAGAAGCCCCACCGTCTCCGCCCTGGAACCGTCGCTCTCCGTGAGATCCGTAAGTACCAGAAGTCCACATGCTTCTGATCCGAAAACTTCCGTTCCAGAGGCTTGTTCGTGAGATAGCTCAGGACTTCAAGACGGATCTGAGATTCCAGAGCTCCGCCGTGGCGGCGCTATAGGAGGCCGCGGAGGCGTATCTGGTTGGATTGTTTGAGGATACTAACCTCTGTGCGATTAAATCTAAGAGGGTTACCATTATGCCCAAGGATATCCAGCTTGCTAGTAGAATCAGGGGTGAGAGGGCTTAAAATGTAATCGATGATTGATATTCGTTAATGGTGGGATTTTGACTTAGTAATGCTTCTCTAGGTAAATAGGCTGTGGTTTCTTGTAGTAGTTGTCAAGAGTTTGTAATTCCATGATTCACATCTGATATGTATTAGATCTTTTTTTCTGGAATGAAAATTGAACAATGTCTCTCACCTTTTGGTTCTTGTCTTTCAAAAAAACTAATTTCTAGGTATTATGTTCTCTGAATCAAAACGAAATTAAATTTAAACGATAAATTGTGTTGCAACTTGCATATAGTAGCGTATCTGTTTTCATCTTAAATCAATTGATATTTTTTCTATGCAGAGTGAAACTTTTATAATTAGCAACGCCAATTTTTTTTTGATCTGGGTTGTTTGTTATATTTCAACGGATTTTCAACTTCATTTGGAGCATTTTAAAGGACAACTATATGATTGAAAACATTGGCCTTTTAACTATGAGATTATGTACCTTTAAAATAAAATTTGACACTAAAATTTACAATTTTTATTATCATTTACTCATGTCTATTGTTTTAATAGAATGTGACCTGTTTATTTCATTTAAGTAAACTGTAAAGCTAATATCCAGGAAATGAATTGGTCAACGTAATCATATTCTGATTCGTCATAATTGTTACAATTTGTCTTTGAAGAAGTTGATATGTGATTCTGCCTTCATAAACGAGAATTACAAACTAAGATTATGTTTTAAAAACATTAAAAAATATGATATTTTTCAAGATTTTTATTTTCGGAAGGTGTTTTGGATTACACAAATATAGTCATATTTTTTTGGGTAGACCACGTTTTTCTCACCCCAAGTTCCCCTTCTACACTATCATAAGTGTTTTTTTAAATTAACAACACTCAATTTAAAAAATAAACATTTTTTTTCAAAATTTTTTTAGGTCACAGTTTTTTTTTAACTTGAAAAAAGCTTTTAATGGTTTTTTTTTTACTTGTGATTGAAAACACAAATTTGAGTATTGTTTGAAAATACTCCTTTCTTCCTTTGAAATTTTTAAAAATAAGTTTTTTTGAATTTTGTTTTTAAGTGTTTAAAAACACCCTATATATTAGAGATGTTAAAATTGATTTTAAAATTTTAAATTTCTTAAATTAGAGATAAGTGTGGGAAAAACGAGATAAGGCGGTATATGGTTCACTTTTAAAATGGGTCATTTCTCTGTAAGTGGAAAACGGGTTTTGCGAATAAAAGGCGGGGCCACTAGTATTTAAAAAAAAAAAATATCCTACTATAAAAAAAGTAACATTTGCCCTCTAGAAAATTTGGAATTCATATTAAATCCATAATATCAATTCATCCCCAAAATCGGAAAGTCTTCATCCATTACAGATAACACAAACAAGTAATTACGGGCCTATATATAATACAACATAAATTGTTCACTAGATGAAAATGGAATCAACTACGATCTAAGCATTCCAATCCCAACAACTTCCTATGTCACTAAACTTAATTAATTGACTGAAATTCACTTTCTATAATTATTTCATCAAATTATCTTTCACAAAAAAGTCTCAAAAGAAACCCAAAAATAATAATAACAAAAGAAGACAAATAAATATATTTTATTCTATCAAAGATTGATTGATTTTTTTTTATCTTTTTTTTTGAAATTGTAATTAAATCCAAAACATTAAATCCCCATCGTTTCCGCCCTGGAAACCCCGTGAACCCCAAAAAGAAAATAACTTTTATCCAAAAAAAAATAAAAATTACAAAGGGATCGTGAAAGCCCCCAAAATCAAGAAAAATTTAACCAACCTCATGTCAATATCAATTTACAGGAGGCGGCGGAGGGTATCTGGTTGAAGGTTTGAGGATGGGAATTTGCGCCATTCACGCTGGACTTTTAAAAAAGGGCAATGCCGATAGGGATATGGTGGTGGAAGGAGAAAGTGGGGTGGAGAGCTTAAAATGTAATGAATGGTTTGAGGATTGGGGGCAAATGGGCAGTTAAAGGGATCTCGATGTTTATTTGGGGGGGGGGGTGGGGTGGGTGTTCTAATTAATTAGGGTTTGTAATTCTAAGGGGTGTCACATCTAATATTCAGCCTATTTTTTTTTTCTTATTTCAAAAATTGAACAATTTTTTCACCTTTTTTTCTTTCTTATTTTTTTTTTTTTTAGAATTAAAAATGTAAATTAATATTAAAATAAAATAAACTTAAACGGCGCAATGTGTTTCTACTTTGCCGATAAGGTGGGTATATGTGTTCATCTAAAATCAATTTGATCTTGTTTCTATGGCCATAGACAATTAAGCCTTAACGAAAAAAAAATTTTGATTAGAGTTGTTTGTTATATTTCAACGGATTTCACTGTTTAATATCTCTACTAAATATACAAGTCTTAAATCAGAACCGTTTATTTTAATGGAAATTTATATACATAAGGCCAAAGATATGAAGTTCATCTCAACTAGTTAATCGAATAAGTACAAATTTATGCCATGAAAAATAACAACTTAAAAATGTGTACGGTGTCTTGTGTTATTAGACCAAATCTGAAATTTGGCCTGCATTCAATATCTAGAGTAAATTATATGACCAAAAACTCTGAAATAAAAAAAACAATTAAAGTACAAATACATCATGGTTCGTGAATCGTGGTAGACCACTTCTTGACCCTATAAAATATTATTCCTCTTTTTGTCCTAATTTTGATTGTTCATTTTTATTAAATAGTCGTCCTAATTTTATTTGGTCAATTTTTAAAAAAGAAAATAAAACAACTTTCAATACTATTATTTCTCTCCACCAAACCTACTTTACACCATTTAATACTATTATTTCCTTTCACCAAATCAATTTTACATAATTTATTAATTAAAATAAAAACAATTTTTTCTAAATCTGTTATATAATAATTTTTTTGGATAAAAAAAAAATAGGAGGAGTAGTTCTTTTAAAATTTAAACATATTGTTCTAATTAATCATTATTATCTTTAACTCTATGAATTGAGATGACTTTTAGATATAAGTATATTACTAATTTATAATAAATAATTGGTAAAATGGAAAACGCAATGTAAACAATAGCAAATTTGGTAACAAAATAATGGAGATAAAAATTTGCAATAAATATGAATAAGTTTAAAATTAATTAAAATTAATTATTAAAAATTATAAATTATGAATTTGAATTATTTGACTTATTTTATTTATTTTTAACACATTTTTTAAATCATTAAATTTGTGAAGATATATACACAAGGTAAACAATGAAATAAATTAAAACACAATAATGGACATAACTTTTTGTCCATATAATATTTTTTCACGAAAAAACCAATATTGCGCCATTCATTTATTCGAGGCCAAAATTGGCGCCTTAATATTTTCCATTACGGGAAAAATTGAGCGCGCAAATCCACTAGAAAATAGTGTGTGAAATTTTGAAATTTCATCCATCGACTTGGTACACCTCCCCATCAATGATCCGCGCGGTTTTCCATAACTTAATCTTGACCATTCACTAAAAACACCACTCAACGGCTGAGATCATTTATCCATCCCGCCTAATTTTTCTAGACACCACTTATAAATACATACCAGTAACGCTTCTAGCATTCATTCCCAATTCCAAAGTTCCAATTTGCCAAAACTCAGCAGCTTTCTTCTTAGCTAATTGAATCCAAAACCCTAGCAATGGCTCGCACAAAGCAAACCGCCCGCAAATCCACCGGCGGCAAGGCACCTCGGAAGCAGTTGGCCACCAAGGCCGCTAGGAAATCAGCCCCCGCCACCGGTGGAGTGAAGAAGCCCCATCGTTTCCGCCCTGGTACTGTTGCCCTCCGTGAGATCCGGAAGTATCAGAAATCGACTGAGCTTTTGATCCGAAAGCTTCCATTCCAGAGGCTGGTTCGTGAGATCGCGCAGGATTTCAAGACGGATCTGAGGTTCCAGAGCTCTGCCGTGTCGGCGCTTCAGGAGGCTGCGGAGGCCTACCTTGTTGGACTGTTTGAGGATACTAATCTCTGCGCTATTCATGCTAAGAGGGTTACCATTATGCCCAAGGATATCCAGCTGGCCAGAAGAATTAGGGGTGAGAGAGTTTGATTTTCATGTCGAGATTAATAAATAGCTATGGATTTTGTGGAATTCGGTAATTTGAAGGCCGGTTGCTGATTGTTTTGTTGTGGTATTCAAATTTCTGATTTCCTGTGTATTGGAATGTTATTTCTTGAATGAAAACTGAGGAATGCTTTTGTCAATTGATGCTTTTCTAAATATAAGGAGATTGGGTGAAATTATGTTTATCTAATTAATTTCTGTAATGGTATTTGCGTACAAATAGAAATTGAAGGTTGATTGAAAACCAACAAAGTAGAGTATTATTCGAGTTTGCTAGTTTGAAATAGAGAACTACTTTATTAAATATCTGCTGCAGGTGTAGTTTCGTCTGTGTCACAGTCTAATTAGCAATTTTATCAAAATGTATACTTAATTCAGATTCTTATTTTTAGAATTTTATTGTGAAACATATACAACCTAATTTTGTGCACACCGAACATTTAAAGCTTAATTTCAAGCAATTACACATTCAATTCAAGTTTAATCAAGGTACATTGCAGCTTTTTCAATTTTGAGTCTTCCATTCAGATATGGAAGATTTGGGAATATAGGTGTTTCTAGTGAAGAATACTTGTCTTAGACCTTCATCCATTATCATGGGAATCACACCTGCTGTTGTAGCCTGTAAATCAGAAAATTTAATGGTTATGAACTCAGAAATAAATACTTAACTTCCATAGGGAAAACTTGAAATGCAAAAAGATGGTGAACAAGTTACCACAAGAAGTTGTGCTGCTGCAGATAGTTTTTTGGGAGAAGGGAGTGGAAATAACATGGCACCAAATATGTAGATAGCTGCTGCAAATAGATTCAGGACTAAAACCATGGGGTTGAATTCAGACCAGAAATAAGTTGAGATTGACCTCTTTTGTTACGATCTCCCCCAGCGATAAATAGTTAAAAAACGCAGTTTGGAGTTGGATTCTGGATTCATCATCAGGAGATGCACACAGCAATCTGTGCATGGAATCAGCCATCACATTCATACTAAACACCATTGGCTGCAAGTAAGTAAAACCATGATACATGTGATTCTTCTGTTAAATGAAACCTGTATAGTTATGAAGCAGTAACCTTTCGCATATTGTAGAAATGTCGGGTAAATTTCATGACTGTAGATGTATCATTCAGGTCGAGAGAAGTAAAGAGATTTGAAAGAAGCGCAACATCATGTAGGGCAACGGTCATTCCTCCTCCAGTAATGGCATGCCTCATGTTGAGAGCATCCCCTAATAGAAGTGCTCCAGGGACAAGGCAGGGAGACGCGGGCATGCAGCTAATCGGCATTGTCCTAATTCCCCCACATTTCGACATGAACGCGTTGTACATCTCACCAGGTATCTGCAATAAACGTGCGTGATTACTTCCCTTCCTTTTGTTTTTGTTGAGAAAAATAGAGTAAGATGAAATGTACCTGTGGGGCGACGACAGTTTTAAGGAAATGGGCCATAGTGCCGTCGGCGATGGGAGGTAGTTTGGGTCCTGGAAAATCAACTAAAAGCCTCACCTCTGTGCTGCTAATAGCATAGTAAATGATAGTGGATGGATTTGCCATTACAGCATGCCCATAATTTGGGTGAGGAACTTCACAATTCTCCAATGTTAGACACACAAAGTGGGAAGGCTTATTTATCTGCAAACAAAATGTTGTTAATTGTAATCACATATTCCAGACCACACGAAATTAGAATATGTGTATATGGATCTCATACTCCATGCTCCATATGATATTCATTTGATTATGTATAGAATGAAACCAGTAATGATATATAATGGAAGATAAAAATTCATATGAGATGGGTACAAACTAGTATAAATAACACTTACTCATCCAAAGTGTTAAAGCGTCAATGCTCAAATAATATTCAAACAAGTGTGCCTCATAATTATTGAAACACAACTTGACACATAGGAACCGCACAAATTTATTTGTTTCATCTAATTTCGTTCTATTACTAATTCGCGCCATGCACACCTATTGTAATCATTACACATCATCTATTAACTTGTTAGATTCTTAATTTAGTCCAATCTTGCAGCAATAAATTTATTAGTAACATATACACCGGTAAGACATCTCCAACAGTTGACATCCAACCACATCTACCATTTATTGGTTTCACTATCAAATAATTACACTTTATTCATATTTTATATTTTAAATTAAAATAATCCACAAATAAAAATGTACGGAAATTCAAATAAAATATTCATTTTAGAAAAAATTCCTTCCACATAATCACCATTCTATTAAAAATCTAAGTTTTAAAATGCTCTTCGTTATAATGATTGAACATACATATTTACAATTATGAATTTCCAACATTTTACTCATTCTACGTTATTAAATTTTTCCTTGTCAAAACTAGTTTTGGGTAAAAGTATTCATCAATTATAAAATTAGATTAAATATAATAATTCATTACAAAATAATTGGTAAATAGGAAAACACAAAAGTATAGTGATGATTCATGCGCATTGTTCCAAAAGAAGAAGTGAATAATGGATCCGATGGAGTCAGTGGCACGAGGTTCAAGGTGCACAGTGCACATGACTAATCTTTGTGTAATAGAAAAACAGATGTAGGCAGGCAGCAAAAGAAACGGTTGGGGGAGTTTTATGGTGATCTATTCTATGCTCCCAACATTGTTTCAATTAATGTTTTATACAGTAAAATACAATAAAGTTTTAATATATTGTACTTAAAACACATTAAACAACATAGCTAGCGGGACGTAACTATTAGCAAAATTAAATAAATAAATCAATTCCACGCCTATTTAAAAGTTTGGAGTTTTAGATGAGATAAAATCCTTTTATGGTTCAAAGCCTTTAAGCTCACTCGCCACATTTTGGGTTTAATTCTCACTGAAAGCACTCCACCTGTCAGCTATTCGATGGGTTTTTATCCAATGGTTAAGTAAGAGAATTAAGTCCATAAGTGAGGGGAGTATTATGGAGATTAAATAAACGAATTAATTTCACTCCGATCCTCTGTTATTATGAGATGAAATTCTTTCGATGACTAGCATAGACAAAATGGAGTTTTGTTAGATATATATGTACCTTAGGTTTGGACAAGAGTTTGCGGAAAGTTGAAAAGCAGCCATCAGAAACAACTGTGAGAAGAGCATATGCAGTCATCATTAACTCATCGGCGCCGGATTTCTTGTATCCTATAGCCACCTTCTTCAATCAGTGTACTTACTGTCCCTTGCTCCACCTTAACACTTCATGTATGTATTTATATTATTATATTCAAAATAGCAAAATTACTTATTAATGTAAAGAAGTGAAGATAGGAAACGACCATGGTGGAAGCTTCTACCATATTTGTGTGGAGGATAAGGGAGTTTGACACAACTGTTGCCATCCCCACCATTTGACTATCTATATCACTTACACAATCTGCACCATGCATCTATACATTATTTATTTAACACTTTCTAACAATTAATATATCAGAAATTAATCTAGCTTAAAATAAATTAAGTAGTGTTAAATGAATATTATTACCCTGAAGGCCTAAGTCCAGCAACTTGAGATAGCCAGCAGGCTGAAGGATCTCACCAGACACTTTATTAGGCTCTCTCAGATCTCTCTCTATCAAATGCACTCGCCGTCCATCCTATATAATATATACTATCCATCATTTCTCTAATAATATAGTATTTAATTATAAATAAAAAGAAGATATATAGAATGTATTTTAGAAATTACCATGGCGAGGGTGCGTGCAAGAGCAGAACCAGCTACGCCAGCTCCAACGATTATTACATCTGCATTAGTATTTTGATGTGCATTATTTGCCCAATTACAGCTTCTAATTCCCATATGAGTAGTAGTGGGTGTGCAAGATAGAGAAAACATGGTGCAGCTTACTGAAGATTGCATTTTAATTCCACTTTATTTCACCTAGCCATGGGATACATCAACACTGCAAAATCATTCATTTTTTATAATATAGATCTACAAAAGAATTTAAACGACAAACTTTGACCTTGGGACCGTGGGTGTGCTGTGCCCACTAAAATTTGCAGACATATGAGACTGAATATTACTAGTTTATGCCATACATACACATAAATATAAGAAACCAAATATGGACTACACAACACTACTAATCAACAAACTACATCTCATAACAAAATAACTATCGCATGTGCTATCTCGATTGTGAGCTCAACCAAATATTCAAAACTTTTCAATCTCATATAAGGCCATCTTCAATTATTAAAGGGGCCGCTAATTTGGACTCAAATCCAATATGTCACAATTTTAGCCATCCAATGGAGACTTAAATTACTTGGACTCAAAATATCAAATTGGTGGAAAATTCAAAATTGAACTCAACTAAATTTTTAACATTATTTTTTTGTTTTGTATTAAACATTTATATAATATAAAAATAATTTATTATTTTTAGTATTATTTTCACTTCATTTTTATTTTTATTTATATTTATAATAATAATCTTCTATTTAAGACAATATTAATAATTTAAAAAAATTTAAAATTGAATGTATATAAATTAGTTTTAAAACAATATTAATAATTTAGATTATAAAATACAATATGAAATAATACGTACATGCTACAAATTTATATATATTAAAAAATACAATAGGAAATCAATCTAATTTACGCATTTAATGAATATGAATATGTTATTTATATATTTTTAAGTATTACATTTTATTGTAATTAATAATATGTATTTTTTTAATATTAATATGTAATTGTGATGTATCATGTAATTGACTTTGGTGTTTTTTTTCATTGACATCAATATGTTTTATTTTATTTTGTATTAATTTCAAAAATAAAAAATATTAGAGACATTTTAAATCTCTTTTTTCACTTTTTAACTTTATTTAATTTATATATTTAAACGTAATTATGAAATTATAAATAAATAATATTCCCTCCGTCCCAAAGATATATGCACGTTTACTGTTTTCGCATGTTTTTACGAGCGATTTTTTTATTAGTATTTGAAATGATAAAATAATTTTTAAAGATGCATGTAATAGATGAGAGGTAGATCTATAATACCCCTTTTTAAAAATTACTTTATCATTTGAAATACTAATAAACAATTCGCTCACAAAAACTCTAAGAGAATATTCATAATTGAGTTGAAATTTGAGTTCAAAGATTGAAAATAATTTTACTGTTTAATTCAAATTTGATGATAAATTGTTGGATTTGAGTCCAAATTTACCACAAGGGTTGGAGATGCCCTAAAATACTATGTGAATGTGAAATCAATTAATTATATTATTATATTATTCTAATATTTTTCCCACCTTATCGGCTTGATTCTCGACTCTGCTCACTTGGGAGAAGATTCATAACTCTTTAGCCTGAGCGTAGAATTAAGGTGGAAGTCAGCTAAAAAATTTAATGCTTTAAAAAATACTCCCTTCATCTCATAGTTTATGATTAATTTTCTTACTATTCATAAAAAATTTATGATAAAGTGTTGAAGTAGAAATAATTATTTATTAGTATTTTATGTGATAAAATGATAGATAATTGAGGGATAAAAAACCATTTATTAGTATTTTATATGATAAAATGATAAAACAACTTTACTATAAATTATGGGACAAAAATAATGACAATTTTACCATAAATTATGAGACGAAGAGAGTATTAATTTCATCTAAAAATCTAATTTATAAAATTATTATTTAGATTAATTTTTAATAAGTATATTGTACGAGCATCATTGACCCACATCGAAAAGTATAATCTTATGAAATGGGTATTTTTTTGAAGGATTAATATATTATAAAAATTGTGTAGCAGCGTGAAGACAAAAATTTTGTAAATTTAGGTTCACCGTGAACACGATTTTTTAAATATCATTTTTATGTATAAAAATTATCCCAAGAAATATTACACGTGGATTTACTCAGACAGGCTTTATGATGCGACCTCACATGTATTCCATTGGGAGCTCAACACGTTACACGTGGATTTACTCTCACTTTATAAGTACGTTCAGTTGTGACCCACTCTTCAGTGGAGTGGGGAAGCGACTTATCCCAAATTTTAAAAAAATGGGTAAGAACAAAAAACTATTTCTACGATTGTAGCTCACTGATCAGTGATCATAAAAAAATGTCCAACATTCATAACAAAAGCAATTTTTTTATAAAAAGACAGTTATTTTTGTTTGTCCTTGCATGACAGAATCAGAGATGACATAAAAAATAAATATGGTGGGTGTATCAACGTCGAAATAATATGAGAAAATTATAAATTTATTAGTATAAACAATATCTCAATTGGTATAAAATGTTTTGGAAGATACCTAAAAATAAATTCGTACGAGTTTAGCCCAAAGCAGACAATATCATATCAATGCGGGAATTTTGATTCATATCCAGGGTCCTAACAAAATACTCATTAATATTAAAAGTGTACTATATCATAAAATGAGGGAAGTTTGATTCATATCCAGGGTCCAACAAAATACTCATTAAAATTAAAAGCGTAATATATCATACAAATGTAGGAATTTTGATTCATATCCAGGCTCCTAACAAAATACTCATTAAAATTAAAAGTGTACTAACTATAGCTATAGCACATTAAAAAATAGTTAATGACTATTATATTACAAAGAAACAAGTCTATAATCATACAAAAATGAAAAACAACTATGAATCTAAATGACCATATTCACCTAGCTAGTTGTGCTCCTATCACTTGACAATGACGGGGATGATAATTACTCATATGCGTATATATTTATTTACTAATTAATTTGGATCATGTACAACTTCTATCCATCCACCGTGTTGCGTCAAGATGAATGAGCAATACAGTCGAGATTAGTCGACATATTTTCGTATACGAGTTCTCTTACGTAATTGGGAAAATTATTAACCATGAATTTTTAAAAAATATATTTTAAATACATAAACATTCTCTATTAAAATCTATTAATATGATATTTAGATAGACGTCATTATTATTGAGTGGAGTAAAGACGGGCCGATTGTTACAGTACAAACTGGATTTATTTATTTAAGGGCATGTTGGAGCCTATGGGTGGATTTTGGCCTTGGCCCGGTTTGAGTCTTATTTGAGTATTTCTTTTAGGGTCCGGTTATTAACACCCCCATGATTAATAAATTCACCCACTTATTTATTGAACTACCGACTGTACCCCTCTTCTTCCACAGAGTTCTAATTCCCTCATCTCAAATTGTTCTAGCAATGGAAAAACACTGAGAATCGCCGTGATATATTATGGAACACATTTCTCCAATTGTTTTTCCTATAGATTTTATCAGTCGTCCCTCTCATTTCTCCTTGTCTCCATTCGGCTGCCTAATTACACCGCAGAAGCAGCCGCCTCCCGCTGCCATCTACCGTCATTCACCGCCGTCACGCCGCCCGTTGACCGCCGCCGTCACACCGCCCGTCGACCACCGTTAATCAACGCCGCTCCCCCATTCTCTTCTTCTTTCTACCCTATTTTCTCTCTCTTTTATTTTACTGCAAACATATTTTTTCTTTTCCACTGTAAACATGTCTTTCTTCTTTACTGCAATCCATGTCCTATTTCACTTCTCCTTTTTTTTTTTTTTTTGTGTTTCCAAATAATATGGTGTATGTTAGTAAATATATTTTCTGGTCTTTTGATATATTTTTGTGCTGAGAATGGTGTTCTTATCCCTCATTTTCACAGATTTACCGGCGATTCTTGTGTTTTTCCATTGCCAGAATAATTGGAAAATTTAGAACTTTGTGGGAGAAGAAGGGTATATTTGGTAGTTTAATAAATAAGTGGGTGAATTTATTAATTATGGGGGTGTTAATAACCGGACCCTTTCTTTTACCATTATGCCCCAACGAATGGATATCCAACTGCCTAGAAGAATTGATTAGGTAAGGGTTTTGTAGCAGCGTCCTTTGTCGGATTAGGTAATTTTCAAGGTAAATCGCTGATTGTGCCGATGTCAGTCTTCAAATTTCTGATTATTTTACTTTATCGAAATTTGGTTAATGATTTTGTCAATTGATGCTTTTGAGATTTGCTAAAATTTTGAGTTGTTGTATTCAAGATCCATCACATGTGTGTAAATCTTAAGAAGCAGATTGGGTGAAATTATATAAGTTTGTAGAAGAAATGGAAGTTTGTTTGACAAAAGCGCAAATTGTAAACCGAGTTTGCTAAGCTTCAATCTAACCAACAATTAGAATCTGGAGAAACCAAGTTTATCTGTCAATTCGATAATACACACATGCTTTGTAGCTATTTCATTTTTGACTCTTCCATTTGGATATGGAAGATTTTGGAATATTTGTAGTGAAGAATACTTGTCTCAGATCTTCATCCACTATCATGGGAATAACACCCCCTGTTGTAGCCTGTAAACAAGAAAATTTTAGTTTAATTTACTGGTTATCAACTCTCAAATAATAACTTAAACTGTTTTTATCAAATGCTACTTCAGATGAAATACACCCATTTGCTTTAACTCCACATAGAGAAACTTGAAATTTAAAAGGATGGAGGACAAATTACCAATAGAAGTTGTGCTGCTGCGGATAGTTTTTTAGGAGAAGGTAACATGGCACCAAATATGTAGATAGCTGCTGCAAATAAATTCAGGACTAAATTCATGGGGTTCGAATTCAGTCCAGAAATCAGTTGAGATTGACCTCTTGTTAGGATCTCCCCCAGCGATAAATAGTTAAAAAAGGCAGTTTGGAGTTGGATTCTGGATTCATCATTAGTAGAAGCGCACAACAGTTTGTGCAGGGAATCAGCCAACACATTCATACTAAACACCATTGGCTGCAAGTAAGTTAAACCATGTTACATGCCTGTGATTACCTCCCTTCATATTTTGTTAAGGAAAATAAGATCAAATTATGGAGGCACCTGTGGGGCGACCACAGTTTTGAGGTAATGACCCATTGTGCCGTTGGCCCAAGTTGAAAGATTAAGTCAGCCCATGCAAGCCACTAATTCAATGTGATGGGCCTAAATTTCAGTTTATGTTGTCCATATTCTCGATCCAAAAGTGTACAAAGTATTGGACGTCAAGAAGTTCTCTCTCTCCATCAGCCCTTTAGGCGGCCCCTTCCCTTTAAATGGCTATCAAAGATGTTCTTATGGAATGTAAATTAAATTATTATTTTAAGGATAAAAAACTTCAAAATGGTGTCATACTTTGATGAGTTATTGTTGTAATTCTCTAGTTGGATATGAACTTGAATTCTCTTCAAAGTATCAATGTTTGGTACGAAATTTCACTTTTAACATATGAGAAATGTCATGTTCAGTGTGATTTATAAAAAAGAACACATAATTTTATTTTATTTTTGAGCGCAAATTAAATATTTTTTAAATAATTACATTTTGTATACTAAACAATGATATTTGAAAAATAAAGTTCACACAGGCCTTCTTCATGTTCATATACAGAAAAAGAAATGGTTGGTCTTATTTTAAGATCTTTAAAGTTTCTATAAATCCTTTTAGAGCATATTATAAGTTCCTAAATATCTTAGAAGTTGTTTCAAGGAAATTATAAATCAACCGATTCGATTCTACCGTGTCATTTTTTGTATGTATTTCATTTCGCTATGAAGTATATACAGTCGGTTGATTTTTTTTACCACCCACGTGTCATAGAACCAGACGATTATCACCTCTGCAGCTGCAGCTGCTGCATTATTTGCGCAAGAGCTTCTTACCATACCCATATTTCTATTTCTTATTTTGGGATTGGGAGGAGTACTGCAAATATGGTGGGTGAGGGTGTTTGCATTTTTGCATTAATCTGTACATATGTGTATAACAACAAATGCTATTTAGTAATGATTTAGGTGTGACGCTTGGTTGAAGTACTACGAGATAGAATTTAAAATTTTATAACAAAATTGGGATTTGACAAACGAAATTATGAATTTGACCCAATATGAAATCCCAAAGAAAACATGAGTGTCGAATAGTAATCAAAGCAGTGCCCTGCGTACTGCGCTTACACATTGAACTCGAAAGCGATTTCACACTTTTCTCGTCTTATATTATAATAAATACGTACTGACTACATGCTCTTTCATTGAAACAATATAATTAGAGTTCAATATTATCCTACTTATTCATTGAAGTTGATTGACAGATTCTTAACTTATTGATTTGCCAATTAGCAATCTACGGGTGCGATCGACACAGCTTAATTGTAATCTTGATAGATATATTGATTTGTTATAAATGAAAGAAATTCGTCTCAATGGACTCTATAATTCTGACTCAACTAAAAGTCTAAACTTGTAAAGAGGTGTGAAATTAATTTGTTTATATTATTTCCCTAATAATTAAGCCTCATTTTATGGTATGGGTATGAATTTCATGCAATCGAGTAATTTGAAGAAAAATAGGTGGTAATGTTATTCTTGAATAAAAATGAGCTTTGTTTTTTTAGCTTTTTTTTTTTTTACAGGATTGTTTTTGTAGCTTGAAATATGTTTTTTTTTCCCCAAAAATTTATACTATTCAAGATCTGTCATATGCCCTTGAATCTTATGAAGTAGAAATTAAGTTTATTTGCAAACAAAATTCTCTGTCTTTGTCTCAGTCTAATTATCAAATGTCCACTTAATTTAATTTTGTGTAAAAAATTAATTCCAATTCGTATCATTTGAATGGAACAAAAGAGTCTTGTTGTAAAAAACCAAACTTAATTTTATATATTCAATCCAATTCCTATGAGTGTCTGAAATTACATCTGGAACTCACAGATTCTAAATAATGTAGTAGCACGTAGAGGATCATACATAACAAAGCATTAAAAAGTAAAAAGTAACATGGTTTACAAGCTATTTGAACGAGTAGATTTGAGCTATAACGTGGTAAATGCTATGCAATGTAATCTCAGAATCTTATCTCCGTCTCCTCCTATCTTCTTTAAGAAGGAAGATCTACAAAGTACAATCACTAATTCATGTGCAAACTAAACACCAGGATTTGCCTCTTTTTATATATATTTATATTTTTTTTCTTATTAAAAATTAATGAATATGAAAATTTGATTGATTATCTAATGAACAGGGGCAGCTCTGTAGTAGGCTGGAACGGTAGCAGGGAAGAACATTTGTCTCACTCCTTCAGCTTTTATGATTGGGAAAATAATTCCAGATGCACCCTGTTGTAAATGCAGGTAAACACATTGTTAGATTTGAATTGGAAATGTGCTAAAATCAGGACGAGCTCGAAGTATACTTACGTGAAGCAATCTAAGTCCCAACCAGAGCTTTTTCGGTGAAGGGAAGGGGAGTAATAATCGACCAACTCCATAGATAGCCACAGCAAAGAACTGAAGAAAGAGGCTCAAAGGGCGCGGGTCCAGTCCAGAAAGTAGAGCGACGGGCCCGTTCGAGCATACACCACCGAGGTTTAGATAGTCGAAACAAGCTTCGCGCATTTCCTTCCTGGCTGGATCAGGTGATGCACAGAATACTTTATAAAGAGCTCCCGCCAATGTGTTAATGGTGGATGCCACAGGCTGCAAAAGAAACGTCCATATATTTCAAATCTCATCTAAAATAAATAGCATTGAAATGATGATAAACTATAATATCCACAACATACCTTTCTTAGAGTATAGAAGGATTCAAGATACTTGCAGAGAGTAGGTGCATCATTTAAATCGGAAATGGGCCTAAGAAGATCACGTAGGAGAACAATATCGGATAGGGCAACGGTCATTCCTCCACCTGTTAAAGGATGGCGCATATTGAATGCGTCCCCTAACAGAAGTGCACCAGGAGTGGGATGAGGATTAGCTGGCATGCTTCTGTTTGGCATGGTCCTTATGTTTCCTTTATCAACCGCAGCTATAAATGCATCATGAAGCTGAGGAGGAAGCTGAAAACGAAAAGAAAGGAATAATATTAATAATTATTTGAGTTATGTGTTTTTATATGAGTAATTAATAGAATATTATAATAAGATGAAATTTAAGGCACCTGAGGAGCCACATGAGTCTTCAAATAATTAGCCATTTCACCGTTGGCAATGGAGGGAACCTTCTGTCCAGGAACATCAACCAAACAGCGTACCTCTGTACTGCTGATTGGGTAGCACAGGATAGGTGAAGGATCAGCGAGGACAACGTGCCCGTGGTTAGCATATGGGAGGTCACAGTTTTCCAAGATCAGACCTACAAAAGAAGACGGGATGTCCACCTGAACCACACAAAGAAATTAGACATCGGATGAAAGAATAGGGAACCATTAAGGTGTAAGTATAATGATGAAAATCACAATCTAATTGTATTTACCTGGGGAGAACAGAGAGAGCGTCTCAAGTTTGAAAAACAGCCGTCGCAAACAATGGTCAGAGGAGCATAGGCAGTAATTTCTTCACCATTCTTGGTTTTGTATTGTACTCCTTTAATAGTACCATTTTCTTCAAGCAAGGTTGTCACTGTCCCTTGTTCAAGTCTTACACTGTACCAGAAAACATAGCCATGAGCACAAATCTAATTTGTCAAGCAATACTTAAAGTTGAAACTATATGGGATTGATTTGGTATTTCATAATCATCAATCAAAACCGTCATGGTCAAGTCTGCCAACCCAACATAGTCAAATTTGTCAATCTATATCATCTCATATTAGTAATTGTGTAGCAATTAACTGCTTTCAAGTTATGAATGTCAAATTCATCAATTTACACCCCGTCTTATTTATTAGTAATCGTGAAAAAATAGAACTTCTTTTGAATTATCAAACCATACTTGGAAAGAGTAGCAGCCTTTTCCCTCATCTTCTGTATGAAACGGCCATGGTGAAAGCATCTTCCAGAGACATCAGATTCAAATTTCTCCAGGGGATAAGAAAGCCTGGCGTCTTTCCCATCATTGAAAAGGGCATAGCCGAAGATTCGTTGAGCGTCAATATCTCTCACACAATCTGCAGTGAGGTACAAATGGCATGAAAAGAAGAACCAAGTGTGAAAAAGTTAATGAGCAAACCAAACTTTGGTGGCAGCTAGTAGTTATGGACCTAATCCAAATAAATGCCGTGATATAAAATTTTTGACAATGAATTTGCAGCTGATGAAAAAGATAGGTAGGGCCACTGCAATTGTACCTTCAAGACCTAACTCAATTAATTTCAAATAGCCACCAGGCTGTAGAAGCTCGCCCACGATACGGTCTGGCTCGGTAAGGTCTCTTTCAATCACATGAACTCTGCGCCCCTCCTACAATTATTGTACAGGAATCAGAGTTGATGAAAAAAACAACAGAGGAAATAACCTGTTATGAATCTTTAATGCTTCATTTGACAAATCAAGTTAATGAATAGCACAGTTTCAACGCTTAAAACTCAAATCTAGTAAACTTTCTGATTCGACTACGGTAAAAAAATCTGATTTCACAAAAATAAATGGCTTACGCAGTAACTTCTTCTCAAGTTTTACCAAATTACCAGACCTTTAGAAAGTGGAACAGCCAAACTTTTTTGTTTAATTTCAAAATTAAAGTCTCATACTCCTTGAACAGGAAACTTTGATCCTTAAGAGGTGAGTTTTAAAGGCTTTCAAAACGGACAAATGAGTTGAGAATGAAGAAATCCCAGCAGATCTTTCTATAGACGTATATATCAAGTTTTTCTACACTTTCTTATACTCCACCAATTACCACCCTTATTCAATTTAAGAAAAAAATCCTACAGATACGCAACGCCAATTTACTTCCCATACAAAATATCTAAGCTAAAGACAGAAAGGCTTGATAGCTAGTTAATTACTCAAGAAATCATGCGTATAACGTGTAGGTTACTTACAAAATACAAAACCACACCAATGTTACGAAACAAATTCCACCTCAATTCACATGTAATTTAGCTGATTGAACGTATATGGTTATTTGCACCGAACATTACAAATCAACATACAGTAATTAAGTAATTAACCACAACAATCGAAGACTAAAACACACAATCTCAGGCGATATTAAATGTGTGCGTGTGGCGATAGAGAGATAAAGAGAGAATTAGGCAAAAAATCAGGATAACCGTACCTTGCCTAGGGTATACGCGAGAGCCGCCCCTGCAACCCCGGCGCCAACAATGATAATGTCGGCGTCTCCGCCACAATCCTCCTTCCGCAAACCACCGCCTGCGGTGGGGGAGGTCTTAATGCTCTCTTCTTCACCAACAGCCTTCGTGGCTTTCGTTTTCCTTATCTTCCTCCGCAAATTGTACAGCAAAACGAACCCAAACAAAGAAGCGATAAAACCACTGAAAATATACAGATCGATCATCACCATTATCGATTGGTTTAGCGTAGTGGTGGTGATTAAATGCGCCAAGAAATTTCTCCCTTTTCCCCCTTTGTTTGTTTATGTGCACTCGATTTCGTGTGCTGTTTGAGTTGTAATGGCGCCTATTTATATAGAGAGAGCAAACTGCAAAGAAATGAACTGGCTCTTACTCCTTGAGGTTAGGCATAACGGAAAGACGTGTGTGCAAAGCCCACCAACATTTGGAAAAATTTTCCTTCCCAAAAAATAAAAAATATATTTGCTTTTTCTTTAAAGTATATAGCGTGGAACTTGACCCATAATAAGCCAATTTTATTTTGGTTTATTAGTTTTCAATCCACTAATATTTAACAAGTTTAAATATATATTATATCAAATACTTTGAAAGATGATAAAAACAAAATACAGTAAATAGCAAATCATTGTATGTACAAGGTGCACTGTGCAACTCCTATACATTTTTTAAACATGTAATTATTTTATTTAAATATTTAATTTATTTACACTGAAATATTCAATTTTTTAATAAAAATAAATTGAATATTTAAATATAAATAAATTGAACGTTTTAATATAATAACTGACATGTTTAAATATTTAAATTACAAAATTCAGCTGATATGCATAAAATGTATTCAGAATAGATTTAATTGAGAGTTACTGTGTAAAATAAATTATTATAACAAAAATAAATGTGGTACGTAACTGGGAATCAATCGTAGTTTGCATATAAAGAGATCGTACAACTTTTAGAAATAACATGCATGTTATGTTTCCGCAGGATAAAATATTTTTTATAGAGTGAACTCAAGGGGAATGTTATGTTTCAGTAAGACCCAAGATCAAGATCCCCAATTTTTGCATGAAAGGGAGATACGTTTTTTAAACGGAGGGCCGTTGGATAATGATTACTGAGACAGCAAGAGGAGTAAAGGTGAATAATTTTTATTAATATTATTTGATAATTTTTTAATTTAGAAGTAATAATACATTCATTAATTATATATCAATCCTTTAATAATATTATTAACATTTCCAATCAAAATTCATACACTTTGGGGCTTACATATATTTTCTATTCTATATTCATTTATTTACTTACTTATACTCATATTTATTTTCAATTACATATATTGAATTTTGTCCGCTATAATTTTAAATGATCGATTTCTTACGGATCGTTTCTGATAAGAAAAATTGAGGGGGTTCTTTTTTTGAGAGAGAGATAGATATGGAGTTGGTTGAGCTCATTAATAGTCGCTCCCTGAAACACTTTCCTGGCATTTGTATGAAGACGTGGCAGAATATAATATTACCCGCGCCATGCAATATAAAGTTTTTTCTTTTACAGGAAACATTAATTTGAATAGTTGTGATATTCAGCATTATTTCAATTGAACCGGTGTGAACATCTGTGCAACCCATTTCACAGCCACGTGGAGGACGTGAATTTTTGGGACCAGTCCCTTTTCATTACAGAATCATTTAGTAAGTTTCTAATTATACAAATTTACAATACACAAATTTTACATTAAACTGAATAAAACAGCAGGCCAGGCAATTTATTTTAATTATATTTGGATAAATTTATTTGAATTCGTTATATATTATTAATTTCTGCAAAAGTGTGTGTATTTATAAATATATAAAAACTTATCTACTATCTGTAGAAAGAGTTATCAAATTTTATAGCAATCCAGTTACATGGCCATTTAAGAGGTCATCATATACGTCCATTATGTACTACTGTATTTATTCATAATTGTTCGTAATTTAATGATTATTATAGTATGTGATATTTTAACCGATAAACATAATTTATATCTATTCCCTCAATTAAAAATAATTAATATTTTTTATCTCTTTTACTCCTTTAATTAACAATATAAAAAAATCCATAATTTTAAACCATTTTTTTTAATCAGAGAAAGGAATTGTATTAGAAATAAAAATAATTAATGAATGATTTATCATTATATACTCATTCCTTAATTTCACCTTTGTTAATATAAAAATAAAATTTGAGATTATGGCTCCATACTTCCATGTCGTTTCCAATTGTAAAGTGGTGAAGAAACTAATTCTCCATTTGTTTGTTGGGTCAAAGTCAAAACGCAACTTAGACGAAGTTCGGGGCCAACAGAATTTACAAACTTCCACATGGGCCCACGGTGATCCGGTTCTCCTGTTACACAATGATGTTACATCTCCTGTTACATCATTTAGATTTACGACATGTGTCAATCTCATAATCTTTACAAATATAAGAATAACATCCTAACATAATCCCCTTTTTTATTTAGAAAATTATATTTATTTTTAGCAAAAAATTAATTTCTTCCAAATTGTATTCTAAAAAATCTTATAAACATATTTATAAATAATTAGTTTAAATTATATATATAGATTAACCAATAATTAAATTTTTTTATTATTTAATTGAAGTGCGTATATTATAATCTTAATTTATCATATAAATTTAAAATTCAATAAGAAAATGATAACTTATTAGAAGAAAAAACTGAGAACATATGTTATAATAAAATAAATTTTCAATATTTAAAAATACTATAAAACTTTACAAGCAAACTCAATAATTAATATATGTAAAATTTCTACGTATGAATATAAAATGTGTATGTACTTATAAAAAAAATTAACGTAATTAATATAATATTTATATATAATTAATAACTGGTAAAAGTTATACATCATATAAAATATTATATTTTTACAAATTTTATAAAATTTTATAATTTTTTACGATTATTAGTTACATATAAATATTTTATTAAATGTATGTACTACAAATGTGATTGTCGTGATTGATGTCATTTTATTATTTTTTTTCTCCAAGTTATAAAAATTGCTTGAGATTTAAGTCTTAAAAATTTAACCTCTCACCCTACTCTTACAAAAAACAACCGTTATTATTTACATATAAATATTATATTAATTACATCAACTTTATTTATAAGTACATATAAATTTTATATTAATACGTAGAAATTTTATATATATTAATTTTTTAGTTTGCTTTCAAAAAAATTATAATACTTTTAAATATTAAAATTTTATTTTTTATTACATATGTTGTCAGTGTTTTTCTTCTAAGAAGTTTTTTTTTTTTTATTGAATTTTAAATTTATATGATAGATTGAGATTATAATATACTCACTATAATTATATAATTAAAAAATTAATTATTGGTTAATTTATATATATATATACAATTTAAATTAATTATAAATATGTTGATAAGATTTTTTGGAATGAGATTTGAAAGTAATTAATTTTTTGCTAAAAATAAATATAATTTCCTAAATAGAAAAATAGTTATGTTAGGATGTTATTCATATATTTGTAGATATTCTAAAATTGACACATGTCGTAAATTTAAAGAATGTAACAGGAGATGTAACATCATTGTGTAACAGGAGATCCTGACATGGCCCACGGACGTTTACGAAAAATCTCAAATAGGACATTTTTAACAGTCTCACTCGTGTTGATTTTTTTATTTTTTTTTAAACACAACTTTCATTCGGTGTTTGTACACCTAATTAACGTACATCCTGCCATTTTATTGTATTTATTTATATTTAAATATAAATAAATTATAGATGATATGTTTAATTATGCTGCGGGGTGTAGCACTTAAAAAAACAACTCACATAAAACTAATACCCCAATTTCAAATGTCTGAATTTATGCATTAGATACATATATATGTAGCTTAATCCTAAGCAGACTAAATATCCAACTCTTAGCCTGCAAGAAAGACTTTCAAGACCTGTAAAAAAAAGTCAAATAAATCTTATTAAGACATGCTAGTATTTCCATGCACTAAAAACAAATCATTTAAAAAAAAATTACTCTGAAATTAATCTTGAAATTTTTGTTTGAACTCATCAATTAAACGTAGCACCATGACGGGGAAGATATAATCTTTTGGAAAGAAGATAATGTAAGAACATAGAGTTTGTTAGTTTTCCAACAAATTTATTTGATAATAATTTTTACTATTATATTAATTCTTTGCTGAAATAATCAAAAGTAGTGTACCTGAACCTACCCGGCCCGCTGAATCTTTATTTGGTAATTTTTCGTCATTTTCATGCAGAAAGAAAACGCGATTTCCCATGCACAAGTCAATTTTGTGCTGCATTAAACGTCAACGAATACTCTGCAAGTATATTTAGGTCTGAAAATATTAGTTTTTTTGTAACCAAAACAAAATTAAGCATGAGGATTTAAAATAAAGTTCAATTATTGAAGTTAAACATAGTATTACTTTACATGATTATGATCATAGACAACAAAATTTCCCCTATTAGATGGCTCATTTTCTTCTGATCAAAATTAATGTGCTCACTACAAGTCTACGTGTAACTTTATAATTTGCGAAATACCATCTCTAATAATTCATTTCGAAAATTTTGTGTGAACAGCTAACCCAGGTTTGGGAAAGAAAATGATTTAATACAAGTTGCAATTTTTTTTATTAATATATAGTATTCCATTGGTAATCCGAGTGCTCAATTTTGACTAAGTGCCCTTAATCCCCCATAATAGAAAGAAAACGAGGTTTAAGGTTTCACATGAGAAAACATTTTTTTTTTAGTAACCCAAATATTCAAATTTTACCCAATTACAAATTAAAGGGAATATGCGCTGATGGTTTTGGACGATCTTCATTCTACGTGCCAACGCTTTAACATTAACGCGCCATGACCGACATAATCTTTTGATAAACACATTTTGATAGTTCATACACTATTATATTTGAAACACATTTTTATAAAATAAAGAAAGGCAAAAATTCATATGAGACGAAAGACGGAATACAATTTAGCACAATCAACATTCATCCTTTACAAAGTGCTTATAGCGCTAATGCCCAAAATTACATTTCGTGTTATTGTGAAACGGTCTCATGTAAATGTGTCTTATAAAAAAACTATCTATGAAATTTTTTAATATGGCTACCGAATTTCCAAAAGAAAATAATTTTGAATTTAAATAGTATGAATTGTCAACGACTTTCCTACTATTTGAAATGAACTCGAATTTATTCAAGTCGGGTTCGAGCTCAATAATACTAGGCTCCTCAACCTAATCGAGCTCACATAATTTTACAACTTTAATCCTAATATGCTAATTATTTACAAACATTTAGGGCTAAAATTCAATTACAGAAAAACTCGTTCACAAATTTGTATTACTATAAAGATAAATATGTGTTACTATAAGAGTGAGTATGTAACACTTGTACTTTTTGGTACACTTATCATTATAGTAACAAATATAAATCATTAAAATATATGTTATTGTGAGAAGAAATATGTATTATTGTATGAATAAAACGTCACTCCCTCTATTTCAATCCTTCCTCCTATATTTTATACGTTTCTGCATTAATTAACTTAGTCATATTTCATGAATTTTAATTCGTAGAATATTTTATATTAATATATGTTAATGAATTATATATATCAATCAAAGAACTGAAAATAGCTAGCTAGATCTATGAATGACGATTTCATTAAGCTATTTCATCCTTACTATTTCGACATAATAAAGTCTAGTTTGCCAGCTTTTAGGCAACGCCATTTTTCGCTTGTGACAATTGACATGCGCCTATATACATCTTATAATTCAATAATAATTTTATTTGACTTAGAATTTCAAATCTAGCTACCTGAATTGTACTGCTAACCAAAAGTCATAACATTTACATGTGGTTCACAGTACTGGAATAAGTGGAATAAATGCCGAGTCAAAACAAGAGAAATGATGTCAAAAATCAAGTTATCATAAGGCACATTATTAATAAATAAAATCATATAATCTACTGCTTTATTAGTACATTCAAAGGAAATTTCAGTAACAAACAATCACAAAACAAATAAATGAACAAACTAATGAGGGTTTGACTCCTTCAATTAGATGAGAAGCCTTAGCAATTTTATGAGCTTCGTTTTTGGCATCACATTTAACACGACTTCTTATCTTGTTAATTTCAAGAATTTCATCCTAGTTTTCACATTATTAATTTGGATGGTCTTCTTAATATATATATTTGTTTGACTAATGTAATTTACCAGTTTCTTAGGGGACAAAACCTCATATTGTCTATTTTCTAATAAATTGGATTGTGGAAAATGCAATTTTATTTGTTTTTCTAAATTCAAAGAACGTTTTTTTCTCGGATATTAATATTCAAAAGTACTCCTCGTAGGCTCTTACAGTAATCTATATATCTATAAATCTATATATAATTAATTTTAAAAAAAATATCTCAATGGATACTATTGGGCAAAGTCTTGTATGCATTCAGGTGCACCGTGCACTCATAATGCATTTTAAAAACATACAATTTGTCATATTGAAATATGCAACTTATTTACATTGAACCGTACAACTATTAATATGAAAAAATGGTTAGCATTATTCAGTGTAAACAAATTACATCTTTTAGTATAAGAAATTGCATGTTTTTAAAATACACTATGAGTGCACGGTACACCTGAATGCACATGATATCCACTCGATACTATTGTCATATCAATTCTCAACCACCAACAAAAAGTTGTATCTTGGCACATTAATTAAATGCTAAAAATAGTATTTATCTTTATCAATTTCTGTTCGGCCAGAACTCCCCCGGTCGAGTTTCTGATAAGAAAAATTCTAAACTTATCGACTTTTATCCATATATTTTCTTAAAAGAAAATTAAAAATACATTTGTGCATATTATTCTAAAATGTCAGCATGCATGAAACTGACATATATAGTATAGTCACGTAATATTATGGTGATACAAATGATAGACTTTATCTTTCAAAAAATAAAAATACTTTATGTGCACATATAAGTCATAAATGGAGGTCCGTCCAATAAATCCAAATTCCAAAATTTTCAAATTTCAATACGCTGGAATTTTTTGTAATTTTGTATATATCATATGTGTATTAGTTGGTAGCCGCCAATTTTATTATTATTTAATAGACAAACATATACCTTCATATTGAAAATATTGGTGGACTTAAACCTATATTCACATTAATATTATACATATGTATATGTATGCATGGGATGATGGGATTAAATTGACTCTTGGATCGTAATTCTTTTGGCAGTCGTCACCTTCATTCTCATCTATATATGATATATCATCCTCAAATTATTGGCAAAGTAAAAGATACTCTTTTCTCATTCATATTGGTATGACCTAATTTTCTATATATAGAAAGAGAGAGTTGGAATAGGAGCTTATATAAATAAATAGTCACGACAAATATCGACTTATAAATCGCATTTGGTGAAATCTTTCAAAGTACATAAAAATTTAGAAAATATTACTCGACTTAATTACCACTTGAACAGATTGTCCTCGTGCATATTAATTGAAGGGATCGATCAGCTCAACACGTACATACAACTAATTTTAGAATTAATTTATAGTTTTAAAGATTTCTTATAAATATGTCTCCCCACTTCAAAATGCATCGTGACTTCTACATGATTTCTTAATTGCATATTTTTATTTTATATTTCAATGATTTCGATAAGTATCGATTTTTATGTAAGTTGATGACGATTTACATTTTATTAATTATTCACATCATCCAAACCTTATTTTCCAAATCATGAAACTCGTATCTACCTGTTCATAAAGCACAACCATTAATGCATTTCCTGTCATTCCACAAAATAGAGACTTTACCATATTTTTGGTTTTTCTTAACAACAAAAATCAACCAATTAATATTAATTGACTTTATGATATGGGCGAATAAAGTAGGGAAATGGACCCTTTTTTTTTTTTTAGGAAGGAAATAGACTTTATAAATTATGAACGTCTCAGAAAGCAGTTTAAATTCCACAATTGGATGTTCATATATGAATATGCTTCTTGTTGGAAGACTTGACTTAAAAAAATACTTCTAAAAGTCCTTCAAACACTCATCATCATTCACTTAGTGCATTTTATTCCAATCGCGATTAACTCGTGGTGTAAATAGTGCTCCATCCCGATCCAAAATAACTAAATAAGTGTCGTTTTTGTCTTTCATTTCGTTTATATTTTGAATAGAAGGGAAAATAGAATTTAATTCTAATAACCCTTTCAAAAAGAGTGAAACAATTATAAATTGATATCATAAATTTCTTTCTTTCATTCTTTTTTTTTTTTTGTAACTAATTTTCTTTCATTCTTAGTCATTTATTAACATCTAAGAAAGTGAATTATCGTGTGTTTCGTTGGTATAAATAATAAACTTGTTCACTTGCAAGGTGCGACAGTTTAAATGAAGATGATTCAAATTCCACAGCACAATGTGTATATCAAAATCTACTTCCAAACTATGATACCAAAATCCAATCCAACATATGGAATTAAGGCCCAGAACGATATTTCGACAGCTAAACCAAAATATTGCTATGCCAAATTCGCTAACTATTTTAATCGAGGCCATTATGCATTTGAAAACATCACCTTTTAATTGATAATTTTTCATAAAACCAAGATGTCACAATTGCTAAATTTTAATTTATTTTGTTTCCCTTGCCCTTTCTTGGAATTTTTCTTTTCAAAAGCCCAAATACGTATTTGGGCCACAAGTAAATCAGGACCAAAGGAAACCCAAATCTTTATAAGGGCCACGCGTATGTTTACCAAGTAAAATGGATCCAACTTCCAACGGAAAACATATCAAATAGACAAAAACTCGTATGCAACGGTCTCATATATGAGACGGAGTACTATTTAGCTCAATTAACGGCCACCCATCTCAAAATGTTAAAGCGTCAATGTCCAACTTACACTCCGTCTCACCGTGAGACAGTCTCACACAAGAGTGACTCTATAAAATATCAATCCCTCTTGGGCCACCTTAAAAGCCGCAACTACCGATTTTCTACTAATTTACAGAAACAACCGGCTGAAAATATAATTTTTTCAATACATTTTTGTGTTAATTATTTAGATTTCTTCTAAATTAAGAGTTCAAGATAAGGAAAATTAACAAATTTAATGGAAGTTATTGTAATATTAGAAAAAAAATCTAGTATTGCCATCAAATTTAGTTGACTTTTTTTTTTAACGATTTGGGCCAGCTTTGATCTTTATATATGGGTGTAATTCGGGTCTATTTTTATTTCAAAGCTTCAGCACTTTTGGGCCGTCCAAGCCTTTTATGATGACCATGTTGAAGTTGCTCCTCTTTCTTGGGCTAACAATTTTACTTTTTCTTGATTGATGAAGTCTCGGAATTT
Source organism: Stenogyne calaminthoides (assembly GCA_037126765.1). Taxonomy (NCBI): domain Eukaryota; kingdom Viridiplantae; phylum Streptophyta; class Magnoliopsida; order Lamiales; family Lamiaceae; genus Stenogyne; species Stenogyne calaminthoides. The sequence continues at coordinate 97,384 of JBBCBC010000175.1, forward strand.
TTTTTGGATGGTCACTTAGAGGCACTTTTTTTCTAGTCTTGTAATTATAGCTGAGGAAGAGGGTGGTGTTGAACTTATTGTGTCTTTTTCTTTTTATTCTCAATAATAGCAATTAATCAGGCTAAAAAATATAACAAAACCTTAATGGAAAAATTGAGAGAACGAGAATAAAACACATGTTTAAATTTATTTATATGTTCTTATATTTATAAAAAGAAGTTCACTTTTTACAAAGAGTGACTATCTTTCTAATTCTAATGGTTAATGGAGAGGGAAATCAAAAGAAGCAGCTTCTTTAACTGAATATTTTCACAAAACGAATATTTAAAATAAAGGAACACTTATATGAAATGGTATCATAATAAAATGGAACATAATTTAGATGCAATTATTTATCTTTTTGAAAGAGGTGGGTGTTGCAATCCCACACATCATAGGCACACAATCCTTTATATTCAAAGAACTTTTTTGCCCAACCACCACCATTCTTTTAGCCAACATATTAATTTTAGGGGAAAAAAAAAGATATACTCACTTTTATTGTAAATAAAACATATTTATCCATTTTTAATATAAAAAAAAAAGATATCTAACTATTTTTAGTAAAATTACATATATGCCCTTATTAGAAAAAAGATGCATACCCACATGACCCACACTCTTATTTTTTTTAAGACTTAGTTAAATGATACACTATTTTTATCTTGTTTAATTTTATTAGATATATCCATCTTATTTATTTTTGTTATATCTTATTTTTTAAAATTAGATAAAAAATATTAAATAATTTATTACAATAAAATTTAATATATTGCATCAATAGATTAAAATAAATAAATAATTATTTCATATTAAAATTATTATTTAAAATACCCATTTAAATATAATATTTGATCAACACATAATTATAATTTTATACATATGTATATATTTTGTATGTGTATATACTAGATATATAGTCTAGTGTAAGGTGAATGAGGGATATTTTTGGATGAAAAATGTATAATAGGTGTATTTTTTTAAAATTAAAATGGATATAAAACTTTTTTATTATTATTGAAAGTGGGTATATATGCCCTTCTTCACTTAATTTTATGACAGCAGAAAGTTTCAAAGTTATTTATAGTGAAACCAAATTTTCAACTATTTCTTTGTGAGAGATTTTGTGCTTCTCACTATTAGTGGTAGAAAAAATAGATATTAAATTTGTTTCTTTCGCAGCAAATAAGAATGTTGATTCTTTTTATCCCCAAGAAACCTTGTACTATTTGAGCTGTTTTTCTCCCATTTATACGACTCAACAACGACCAAATAAGATTCATACAAAAGGGCAGCAACTATTACTGCCTCCAAAAAATTCATAATAAGATACAAGTTTTATACAACTCGCCCTCTTTAATCTACCACATAATTACAGTTATTTCAATTCCAAAACATCATCACATCCTTCATTACTTCACAATACAAACGGACTAGGAGGCTGGTAAACTAGAGGGATTTTCGACATACTCGTGTTGCGCATAACCACATTTGGCGACACACTATCCTCACCCATCACCGGATCAATCTGGACTACCCTCTCGGGCACAACCTTGTTTCCGTCTACCTTACCCAACACCTCAAAATGCATCCTTACCGTCTCTGGTTTCGTTCTCCACTCCAGGAAACCAACAATATTGAAGCCATCACCTTCTCTTTTCTTCTTCTCCACTACAAACCCCATCTTCACAAAAGTTTGAGCTGAAACATCCGCCTTCAGAAGCTTGAAAGAGCCCTCTTTATTAGCTTTGGGGCCCAGCACAGACGAGAGCAGTGATTCAAACCCAAGTAAGTTGGGGTCAGAACCGTCAATAGACGTTATAGGCCAAAACGTGCTGAAACGATCAGGTGCAAGAAGTGCAGTGGCTTCTCCTTGGAGATCAACGGCTGAGATGATGCTGTTTTCTGTAGGTTTAGTTTTGGATGCAGAGGACAGCTCCACCAAACCAGGTGCAAGGCGCTTCATCTTAAGCTTGTTGCTAGAGGAGAGTGATGATGATTCAAGTGATGTGGGGCCAACGATGCGAAGGGAAAGAAGAGGACCGTCATGAGACTGGGCAGCATTGCGTAGCCACTCTACCAAAGTTAACAGACCTGACGCGAAGCCATTGCTGGTTCGATTAAGTGGAAGTGGAAGATCAATTGGATGACGTAAGCTAACGGATCTGGCACCCTTAACAGTGACGACGACACCATCTGCTAAAATCACTTTCTTGAGCACACCAGCATCAACATCATGCTGCATGAGTTGACAATTTAAACTAATCAGCGAATGACTAACTGTGTATTTTAGAGAGAGATGGTAAAAATCCAAGAATGCTTGACCGATCTTGGAAACTAGCATATGGGGAAAAAAATGATCCCAAGACTACATTTATATTATTATAAATATTACCACATAGTGAAGATTAACTACATATACACCAAAAACTCGGGTAAAATCCACCTACAAAGCTCTGAGAAAGCAAAGAGTGTTCTCATAAGCTCACTACTTAGGAGTTAGGACAAGGTTTATTTACTAAGATACTATTATAACATTAAACAATGCTCTTCGCAATTAAAAGTGAAACTTCTTCAC
>JBBCBC010000298.1:0-30726 GCA_037126765.1 Stenogyne calaminthoides
ACTAGAGTCTCTCCAAGTTGAACCGATTCCAACATGCGAATCATGTTTGGAGGGTAAAATGACCAAGAGGGCATTCGGAGCCAGGGGGAATAGAGCCAAAGAAGTGTTAGAAATCGTTTACACAGACGTATGTGGTCCAATGTCAACCATGGCAAGAGGAGGTTACTAGTATTTCGTCACTTTTATTGATGACTACTCGAGGTACGGTTATATTTTCCTTATGAAGCATAACCGAGACCTTTGAGAAATTCAAAGAATTTAAGGCTCAAGCAGAGAATCATAGAAAAAACGATCAAGTCTCTACGATCCGATCGTGGAGACGAGTACAAACGATGAGTTTTGAACCGCTTTGTCAAATGAAGGGATTAAGATCCCAAACCGATCGCAGACGGAACCCCTCAACAAAACGGGGTTGTAGAGCAAAGAAACATAACTCTTTTGAAATGGTTAGATCAATGATGTGTTACGCGGATCTTCCCAAGTCGATTCGGGGTCATGCTTTGGAAACAACGCTTACATTTTGAACTTGGTGCCATCCAAGTCGGTTCCCAAAACTCCCAAAGAATTGTGGACCGGGCGCAAGCCTAGTTTGAGACACATGAGAATTTGGGGGTGTCCGGCCTACGTGTTGGACAAGGAAGCCGGGAAATTGGATCCTCGATCAAAATTAAGGCTATTTATAGGATACCCAGGGAACAAAAATGGTGTATGTTTTATGGTCCCAAAGATCAAAAAGGTGGTCATAAGCACCCACTTTAGATTTTTGGAGGAAGACTATATGAACGAAAGAAGACCCAGAAGTGAGATTACCTTAAGTGAGCTAAGGGGGCTAACCTCATTGCCAACTATACAAGATGATATACCAAACGACACACTTTCACAACCGGAGCCTCGTCAGAAGTGGGAGGTTGTGAGGAGACACGAGAGATTCATGGGGATAGGAGAGTCCTCGGACTTGATTCCAGGACAAGATGAATCAGACCCATGGACATATGATGAGGCAATCCAAGATAAGGATGCGTTTCTTGGCAAAAGTGGAATGAAAGTTAAAATGGGGTCTATGGATCATAACATAGTGTGGGGAGCTAGTCGAACCACTTAATGGGGTCAAACCTATTGGTTGAAAGTGGGTATACAAGAGAAAGAGGGGACGGACGGGAAGGTGGAAACCTTCAAGGCAAGGCTTGTGGCTAAAGGTTATACTCGAGAGAAGGATCGACTATGAGGAAAACCTTTTCACCTGTAGCAATGCTCAAGTCCATCCGGATTCTCTTTGTCGATAGTACAAGATCTCGATTTTGAAATCTGGCAAATGGATGTCAAGACAGCTTTCCTTAACGGAAGTCTTGATGAGGAAATCTATATGCAACAACCCCAAGACTTCATTGAAAAGGGCCAAGAACACCTAGTTTGTAAGCTCATGAAGTCCATTTACGGACTCAAACAGCATCCGAGCTTGGAACCAATGTTTTGATCATGTTATAAAGTCTTCAAAACGGAAGTTTGAGAGTTGTGTGTATAAAAAGCGTGGTATGGAACTACAGTGGTATTCTTAGTACTATACTTAGATGACATTTCGCTCATTGGGAACGATGTAAAGGTGTTATCGGGGCGTAAGGGCATGGCTTTCAAAAAAATTTTGATATGAAGGACTTAGGAAGTTTCGAATATCCTTGGGATCAAGATCACCGAGATCGCAAGAAAAGGATGATAGGCTTATCGCAAGTCTTCATACATAGACACCGCCTTGAAACGATTCAAAGATGCAGGATTCCAAGAAAGGCTTTACCTTTTCGGGCATGGAATCCATCTATCCAAGAAAATGTGCCCTAAGACACAAAAAGTAGATAGATGACATGAGAGACATTCCTTATGCTTCTACCGCCGGAAGCCTTATGTATGCAATGTTTGTGTACGAGACCGAATATCCGCTTTGCCGTTGGCATGGTGGCAAGATATCGAGTAACCCGGGAAGGAACATTGAACTACGCTTAAAAACATTCCTCAAGTATCCGAAAAGAACTCGAGATAGAATGTTGATTTATCGGTCGATAGTCGATCCCTATTGGCTACACGGACTCCGGATTTCAATCGCAGACTTAGATTCCGTAAACTATCTACCTCGGTTAGTGTTCTTTCATTTTTTGGAAGTGTAGCCATGAAATGGACGAGTGTGAAGCGTAAATGCATCACCGACTCAACCATGGAAGCCGGGTAAGTAGGCTGCTTGGAAGCAGGCGGTGAAGAACTTTTGGTTTTCAGTCCTTTTTAGTGGACTTGGATGAAGTTCAATTTGTCTAGCAATATTTGCTAGAGGCGATTGCAAATTCAAGGGAACCAAGAGTCCACGAGCCCATAAGCACATCGAAGGAAAGGAATCTTAGACGAGAAATCGTTAAGAGAGGAGATGTAGAGAGGTGGTAAAGATCGCGTCCGATGACAACCTAATGATCCATTCACAAAGGGTGCGCTTCATAATACATTCGAGACATGTGAAAGGAATGGGTGTCAAGACCGCTAATCGCTTTGAGTATAAGTGGGAGACATTATTAGGTTCGTAGTAGCCGGCATTAGTTGTCACGCATTACACGAGACATGCCGATGTATACTTAAAAGCGAGATTTTGAGTATAAGTGGGAGATTGTTGAGATTATACCGAAAGTATGCTTTTACTTTGTATAATCGACTTAATCAATTTCGGACTTATTTCTTTGAAATAAATTGTTTATCATCTTGATTCTTTAAATATGATTGAATGTTACATATATTTATCGCGATAACTGTTCATTAAATAAGACGTGTTACATTGTAGTTAATTTAGTGATACCAAGATCACGTAAGATTAAATTAACAGTTCCTTGTAACTAAAAGTACACCATTCATTTACCTAGATGAAAATGAACAATCCAATCGTGAAAGGTTGTAGTGTAAGGCTCAGATTGGTTTGTCTTGACCAAGAGATTACACTAGTGCATGATCGATGCATTGAAGAGGACCCACAGGAGGATAAATTCTTCAGACTGAACTAGAAGAATTAGACCTCAAATTGGTTAGTTATTTCTTAATCTTCGCCCCTTAAATAGATTGCGTGTGGTTGGTAACTATTGCTTTTTGACTTATTATGGGAAGATAATAAGTGAGATTCAATACCCTATATCTTGGGCAATATTATTGGTCACACGCGATTGCTAAGATTTTAATACGGAGAATCAGGTTCGAAAGCACGCTTGTTCGATTTGCCCTTTGGGAGATTCATAAGTTTTATCATACCAAATCTTGCAAGTGGAACTAGTTTCCGAGATGGATAATAATGTTGAACCATTCCTTTACCAAGGATAAAAAATATTAATTAATGGAAAGCTATTTCAAAGGGCTTGAATTAATTAATGGGCTAGATAATCTTAAACACTAAAAATAATAACCGGAGCCATATTAACTGTAATATGGGTTAAGATGGATAGTGCAATATTAATTATGTAGTGTGATTAATTAATATTTATGGGCTTGAATAATATTGTGGCTCAATATTGATAATTCAAGGTCCATTGGAAGGTCCAATCTTAATTCTCCTAAAGGCCCCCCAAGTAGCCCAAGATAAAATCCAATAACTCCAAAAAAAGGTGTTTAAAAATAAAATAAATTTGTTGCCTATTTTTCCTTGTTTTTTTTCAAAATTATGGATAAAAGCGAGAGAAAGATTTTCTTTGAATTTTGTTATGGAATGAAGATATGTATTCTTGGAATACAAGATTATCTCATTAAATTCAAGAAATCTCCCACTTGGTTATTCATAGTGAGTGTTTCGAAAATTTTGAAATATAAAGGGCAAGAAAGATTTTCTTGATTTTTCTTGAAAAAATATTATGGAAGATATGTATTTCTTGAAGTACAAGTATATCTCATAAATTCAAGAAGATCCAAATCTTGGAATCTTGTCCCTAATATTTCTAAAATTACCATAGCATGATAAGGTGAGATTTTTTGTGGAATATTTTAATTATGGAAAAAAGAATATAGGAGATATATTCAAGATTTCTTGGAGATCAAGAAAAGATTTTCCACATTGTTTTTCCCCAAAATTTTCGACCACCACCTTATCTATAAAGGGGGATGATTCTTTCATTCCCAAGTGCAATTCCATGTGCTGGAAAAATTAGTAAATACACAAAAGTGGTGCAACAAAGTTTATTTTTCCTTTTTTGTTAATTGTTCGCGAGTATCCTTCCACCGGATTGTCGAGCAAGGACTAGGGAATACTTGGGAAGGACTTTTGGTGTGTTTTCATATACAAGACCATTGCCATTCCAAGAGGTAAGTTCACGTAAACTCGTAGTATTTTCGCAGCGTAGAGGATTTACGTGAATTGTTTATATGCATGATTTGTTGTTGAATTATTATTTGAATTAATATGGGTTAATTCATGATATTAATAATTGTCAAGAATTAAATTTGTATTTAAATATTCATCCCGAATAGATTTGGGCAATTAATTCCCCAACATTTGTGACGGTTCTTGTAACCGCCGCTAAATTACATCGGTAAAACACGCTGCTTTTTTTGAGTGACCGCCCGGAAAAAAAACAAATTGCTGTTTGGGGCGGATTTTCATGGGAATGGAGATTTTACCAACCGCCAAGTCTACGTGCAATTCAAGTGCATTCTTAAAAATAAAATTTACTTTTTTTAAAACATTTGACTTACTTCAAAGAAAATACATTCAACTTGTTATGCTTTTTAAAAAAAACATATTCAAATTATTTTAACGTTTCAATGTAAATAAGAATATTTAAAAAACAAGTAGTAAATGCACACTTTGCCTTGGACAAATAGCGTGATTCAATTTAATTATTGGATCAAAACTGCACGAAGTGTTTTAATGGTTAAACTTAAAACACCAAACGCTTTCTTTCAAAAAAAAAAGACACCAAACGCTAAGAATATTATTTTATGTTTTTCTTTATTTTCTTAACGAAGTCATAGACGCCCAACCCTAGGAATATTATTTGGGATTAATTTTTTTTTGGCAAAAACTTGTATACAATATTGCATACATAAATGCAATTGTAATATAATTGGGCTTTTTAATTTTTTATGGTCGCGGATCGGGCCAGGTATATTGTCATGGGTCATGGGACTTCTTCTTTCTCAGATCCACGCAAAGAACCGGGCAAGAAACCAGATTTCTTCTTCTTCACCGCTGCGCGCAACAAACGCAATCGATCTCCTTTTGATTTTCACGGCGCTATGTTTCTAGGTTTCCTTTTCTCTTGTTCTTCTTTTTCTTTTTTTTCTCTTCCACATTCTTCTCCCTTTCTTCAATTTTCTCATCCTCGCAAATCTACAGATCCTTCTGTTCTTTTCCTTCTTGATTTTCTAATGCAGTCTTTCAGATCTTTCTACATCCTTTATACTGTTCTTTAAATTTGTAATTTTGGACTGAATTTTTTTTTTTTTGTACTAGTTTTTTGTTCATGTAGTAACACTCTTTTGCTTATAGGGTAACACTCTTTTGTTCATGTAGTAACACATCGAGTTGTTCTTTAAACCTGTAATTTTAGACTTGTGATTTCTTTTCGCGCTTGTATTGATTTTATTCATGTGGTAACACATTTTTCTACATAGGTAATACTTTTTTGTTCATGTAGTAACACATCAAGTTATTCTTTAAATCTGTAATTTTAGACTTGAGATTTTTTTTCGCGCTTGTATTGGTTTTGTTCATGTGGTAACACGTTTTTCTTTATAGGGTAACACTTTTTTGTTCATGTAGTAAAACTTGTTTTTTTAGTAATTTGTAACACCAGATACATATCATAATACTATGTGAATACTCATGTGTTACAATATGAACAATAAATAGTGTTACCTTATGAACATTTATGTGTTACATTATGTTTTAATACGATACGTAAAGATATGAAGTTATTTCAATATAACAATGTAGAACCACTTTTTACAAATAGATGTAGTAACACACAAAAACTTGACAAAAAAAAAAAATAAAAAATTATGTGCTCAATAAAAATTGAACCTACAACCAAATACCTTAACAACAAACTGAACCACTAGACTACAACACAATTTGATAAAAATATCCTGCATAAATATGTAATAGGTAAATAGCTGTTTAATTCAACTCCGCTTTCAAATGCCCGACCCATACATGACCCGCGAATTTTTATTTAATTTACTTTAATTGTGATGTATTGCACATACCATTATTGTGCAATATTTCACAAAAGTCCTACTCTTTTTTGTATTTCAATAATTTCGCATCGTTTTGAAATTGATTTCAATTATTTTGATTATTTTATTTTCATCCTTTAAATTTGTCGTATAACCTGCTACATCAGATTACCAAGAAGCTACTTGAATTTTTTTAATCATAATAATTTTGATCGGGATTTGAGTCAGGTCTAAAAATCATTTGTATAGTAAAAGATAAAGTAAATCGGGTCGGTATTGGGTCTAAATTGACCGAAAATCCAACAATAAACCAAAATACGCAGAAAATCACTTATCTCCCTAAAAAACTACGCAGGAAAATCCCGACCCAAAGTTATTTGGATTCAAAAAGTTTAGATGACATTTCAAATTAAAGAAAGAAATAAAATAATTATGTCGGTGACAGTTACCTGTTTGGTGACCTGCTACAGCAGAATAAATGACAAATTTTAAATTTTTTGATAACTTACACTATCAAAATTGAAAAACCAAAACAATCGAGACCAATTGCAAACGAAGGAAAATTAATGGACAACGAAAAACTTAATCTCATATTATGCAGTACGCGCGTGTCAAGTAATTTAATAACAGGAAAATTGCTACATTATGCGAAATAACTAGACTGGTCCTCTTCCTGCCGTGCACAATTACATATTGATTGCAAAATAGAAAAGTCACTTACTGTGACAAAGTAGTAAAAGAAATATATATAATCTAACATTGAATGTGTTTAGTTTGACAAAATTCAAACGAATGCGAAAGTCTTTTTCCCATTAAAATCTCATTCCTATAACGTTCAATTCTGGCGTCTATTTTAGTACTCCATATTTAATGAAGGCATCATATAGCATGCTACAAGGTAATGAATTTTTTCTTCTTATTATAATAATAGCGTCCTCTCATGCTATGCTGTTCACAATTTGTTTCAATTTTTAAAATGTATACATAACTTCAAAGTTCCAACTTATATTATAGTATTTTCTCTCTCTTTAACAAAACAAACTACAGTGTAAAAGTATAAAGTACATACTACTCATAGTCCCAATTGCAAATTGCAATTAGAATAATAACTTTGCAATTTTTTGGTATTTATCCAAGAATTTGTATAAAATTGCAGTTCAGTGAGAAATCGTGATTTTTACTTTAATTTTTTTGACTGATTTTTTACATTAATTAAACCAAACCAAAATGCCAAAAACGCATATTTTGTTAACTAAATAATATTCCAAACGGGCAGGCAATAATAACAGTCAACCATCAAATTAGGTGATGTGGGCCTAATTTCAGGTAATTTCTTCAACAGTTTGTCTAAAATGTTCAAACACACAGTATAACTTTGAAAATGGACCCAAAATTGTTTAAAATGTAAATTATATCCTCTGTACTTTTATTTGTTTATATTTTGCATCTTGCAATTTATTTGTTTACCCTTGCACTTTATTTTTCTAGGTTTTTAATCACTACGTGTTCATTTTATTATATCTTTTTATCTTGCACTATTACTTTGTGTCTTTTTTTTTTTAACTCAATTGCGTTAATTAACAGGCTACATACGGGAGCCACATTGATACATCATCTTCACCCCAAAGTTGGGATGAGGATATATTCATAGAAAAAGAAGCCAAGACATGTGTTATATTGTTATGTTTTCTAGATATGTGCGCAATGCCGACAAAGGACTATCTTTTGAGCATAAATTTTGCTTCAATCACGATCGGTTCGTGATCTCGTCAGAAATTCCGTTTCAAAGAAGAATTGCGCAGACCACTAACAGGGAGTCTGAAAAAACATGGACGTTCAGATAACTCTCATCAATGACAAACTACAATGTTTTCTATAAGACTACCAATTCACCCATAAGCACTGATTGGGGCTCTGATATTGGAATGGTTGCCGCAACACGTACTTTTTTAAGAGATTGTAATATGACAAAACCAACCCCAAACTTCCGCTTGTGCGGGGCATAAGCTGCATCAACGTGAAAAAGAAGGTCATGCGAGCCTGACGACAACTGATGTTGTAATTGTGGAGTCACTATTATCAGTTTTTTTTTTACAACAAGAGTCACTGTTATCAGTTGGGCAGCTTTATTCATTTCCTCGTGCACTTCCACTTTTCGTCTTATTTTATTCATCAAGGGGTTTAAGTTAAGTTTACAAAAAATAAAAATTGAAGAAAATAAGATATGGAAAAATAAAGTATGAAGGGGTAAAACCGTAAAAAGTTAAAAGTTGAAGGGGGGCAAGAAAAACGTAGTTTTCCCTTTCAAAAAAAAAAAAAAAGAAAAAGAAAAACGTAGTTTTCCAACTGGCGCGTTTACAAATAGATACAGATATATGCAAGTATATTTAATGGTAACGTCCAGAGTTAGGAAGCAGATAAATTCAAGAATTGCTGGCGGAGATTCCAATGCCATAAAATCCCAAATTAGAGTTGAATGCGCACTATTTGTTGGATTAATCTTTGGGAAAATACCTCCCTATTTCCAATTGACATATATAAAGATGGCGTCGTTGGTCCGCTTTCAAAACCTGATTGCTGCATCAGCATCTACCACCTCTTTTTCTTGTTCGACTCACAGATCTCTCCTTTTTAAGCGCTCTTCTGCCGCCGCCGCCGCCGCCTCGAAAAGGGTTTTTGCCCTCCGCGTCTCTTCCTCCTCTTATTCCGCCGTCACAGCTCCGCCCTCAACAATGGGTCATGTTGCTTCTGCTGATTCTGCCATGGATGCTGTTCAGAGGCGTCTCATGTTTGAAGACGAGTGCGTACCTCATCCTATTTTTAATTTTTTTATCTTCACTTTTTTCATGTCCTTTTCTTGTCGTATTTGCAAATTGAAATTGAGGTGGATGACTATGAGTATTCTGTTTGTGGATTTATTATTAATTGATTCTCCAATTTAACTTCTCATTAGACCTTGATTCAGGATAATAACTGATGCCCTCTCTGAATGATATGTTCCAGAAATTTATTTAACTACAGGGGTTTTCTGTTGTGTTAGTAATGTATGCTTCTTTTTAACTGTGTGCAGATGCATATTGGTTGATGAGAATGATCGCGTAGTTGGGCATGATACCAAGTACAATTGTAAGTGGGAGCTTTCTTTTCTTTATTAAGTGGGATTCCCTCATTTATAGAGCTAAGAGTTTGCTGGTGATGAATTTATTTATTTTCTTCTTCAAACAATAGGCTTAACCAAACAACTAAATGGCCCTTTGTTTGGATTAGTTTCTCTGATCACTATCCATCAATTCATTCCTTTTCTGTTATTACGATTTTTATTTCTGACTGGAAATTGTCTTTTCTTGTTTTTCCTCATTAGTTATTCAATACCAAATATTCTTGGTTTTTTTTTGTAAAAGTTGACATATGAATTACGGATGTACACTCATATTTCTTTGTCGCTTTCTTCATAAACATAAGGAGAAAAGTGATCTTAGCCTTTTGTTTTCCGTGTATGAAAAGAAAACTTGAATAAATCTCTAAAAACGGTCCAATTATTAAGTTTCTGCTTGGTTTATACTGCACAGTATATGAAGATATGTAGTTAACAAAAGAAAGTTGTTAATCCAAAAAAGTACATATGCAGGCCACCTGATGGAAAAGATCGAATCAGAAAATTTGCTGCACAGAGCTTTCAGCGTGTTTCTGTTCAACTCTAAATATGAGTTATTGCTTCAGGTATATAATAATTAAAGTGTGATTAAAAAGGAGAAGCATAGCTAAGGTTGGATGCTCATTTTAAGCTCATACATGCATATGTAATTTCGATGCAGCAACGATCTGCAACGAAGGTTACCTTCCCGTTGGTGTGGACAAACACCTGCTGTAGCCATCCCCTCTTCCGAGACTCTGAGCTAATTGAAGAGAATGCTCTTGGTAAGTTACCTACCTAATTTCTTCTTATATTCCAGGTCTTTAGGTTGTTGCGTTTGGATAGAGTCATTTGAAATACAAGGGATTTGAGAATCCATAGACTTGAAGCCCTTTGATCCCAAGTGAATTTATCAAAGAATTTGTCAAACCCATAGATTTAAAATCTTTTATTTGGTAAAAGTTAATCTTCTGATGTCTCCCCTCTCTCCATCTCTCTTTTTTTTTCCCCTCTCTCCTCTTTATACAAATTAACGCGCACCCTATAGGACTGTAGAGGAGAGAGAGGGGAGAGAGGGATGAGATAGTGAGAAGACGTGAATATTATGTGTGCGAGAGAAGAGGGAGCAAATGACACGGTTTTAAAGTATTTAAAATTCCTCCAATTTGAACTAAGTTCAAATCTAAGTATTTGAAATCCGTTCATTTATTTTTTACACAAACAAGTGGAGTGGATTTGGACCATGGATTTAAAAGCACATGCCCAAATCCCTCCATCGAAACACAGCCTTAATTAATTTTGTATATTAATTATCAGGGGTGAGGAATGCTGCTCAAAGAAAGCTACTGGATGAGCTCGGTGTCACTGGGGACGATGTCCCGGTTGATCAGTTTACTCCCTTGGGCCGCATACTCTACAAAGCACCATCTGATGGAAAATGGGGAGAACATGAATGTATGCTCTTAATTTCTTGCACTATACTAGTATTCATTTCTTATATTCACACACATTGAATATCGTTTCTGATATACTGAATGGAACAGTGGACTATCTTCTGTTCATGGTGCGCGATGTTGTGGTGCACCCAAATCCTGATGAGGTGGCGGACATCAAATACGTGAATAGGCAGGAGTTGAGGGAGATTTTAAGGAAAGCAGATGCGGGTGAGGAAGGTGTCACTCTCTCCCCCTGGTTCAGATTAGTTGTTGATAACTTCTTGTTCAAATGGTGGGATCATGTTGAAAACGGCACCCTCAAACAAGCAGCTGATATGAAAACCATTCACAAGCTGTGACTTAGATCATTTCTCCACACCAATAAACATTAATTTAGTTTATGCTGCTGCTTTGAGTTTGAGTCTGGAAATAATAAGATCCACATTCATGATGGATGGGAGGAATACCCAGCGTATATTTCTATCCGTGTTGTTATTGTACCTTGACCCTTCTCTTTTCCTATAATATGATTTCATTTTTCCAGCCCATTTTCGCATTTTTACTACATATAATAATGTGATAATTGATGACTTGTATATACAATTAGCAGCATATGCTAGTTGTAATAGAATGGAATGAATTACCATTCATTTATTTGCTAGTCACAAAACAAGAGCGATTACATACAACATATTACCGCAAAACATTTAGCTAGGTAAAGATTCTACATGATGTCTCAACTCAACTCAACTGCAAAACATTTAGCTAGATTAAGTTCCTACATGATGTCTCAACTCCACTCTGTCTATTTTCCGTTAAGAACAAACAGACTCGGAATCTCCGCTGCCCTCCCCATGACTAACTGTGATGCTAGAAGCTGATGAACAAACGCTGCTCTCGCCCTCCCCCATGAAGAAGAGCAGTAGCGGCAGCCTTCCTTTACTTCTACTTCGTTGCCATCTTTTCAACGACTCCGATAACTCCCTCTCCTCTCTTCTTCTCCCTAAATCCGCCTCTTGACATTCCTCTGAAGCATCTTGTTCAGAAGGACTTCTTTTGTCATGGCCGGGAAAATGATGGGCTTCAGGAAAAACACGACAATAGTAACAAGCATCACGAATATGCACATGGTAGTCCAAACACAAAATGTCAACTTCCAGTTGTAGACCACTTCTTTTGTCCAAGGTGGTCGAGATTTCACCAGGATTTGTGCATCGTAGAACTGTGGAAGGGCCGACGTACCCGCTCGAGGAAATAAGGTTATACGAACATGCTCTGTTCTGGGATCGACTGCTTCTTTGTGTTTAAGTATTGGAAAAGTTATCCTCTGAGTTTCGGTGATGATCCTTAGTAACAAGGGCACTCCCATCAGGAATGTACGCGTGTATCTGATTGGCCAACTTCTGAATACCAACATGCTCGGGTGACTTGATCTTGTGATTACCTCTCCTTGGAATGATCTCAGTTCAGCACTCAACTGAGACCACAACACAATATATATGAAGAAAGAATCAGTATACAAGTACTTGCATCAATCCCAAAGTGTTAAACTGTTCTTAATTTTCAAATTAAGCTCCATCTCACAGTGGGACAGTCCCACACATCTAAATTAGGACAAAGGTAGTATTTAATTTCAGACATTACACAAGTTTAATTAGTTACTCGTAAAATTGAACCAAAATGACAAAATCCAAATATATAAGAAAATAAATGAAGAATGAATTAATAAATACCTGAAATATACCAACGTCTCTGTTATAATCAGAATCAGGCATCAAAAGAAGCAAAGAAACATAAAGAGTGTGGCCTACAGGGACAGGTGGCCTGTATCGGAAGGAAAAGAGGGCGGTAGGATGAGCATCCGTGTAATCAAAGTGCAAAGTCTCGGTCACATAAACCGGCTCCTCCATCCACGCTCTTACCAACCCGACGCCCACTGCCGCCGCTACAATCATGACTATCACCAGCACCATGCACACATACGCTGCCGCCACAAGCCCCACCGCGATCCTCCCCAACAGGAAGCCGCCGCCCACCGCGAATCCCTTCCGGCGGCGACGGAAGATGAAGTCAATGACATAAAAGAAAGGCGATGCAAGGCTGATTATACAGGTGTATAAGATCTCTGCTTGAAGGGAGAGGAGCTTAGTGCAGAAACGGAAGGGCTTGGGGATGCTGCTGCTGCTGTAGCTCTCGACTTCATCCCACTGCTCCATCAATTCAATTTACACGTTACACTGCGTGTTCATGAGTGAGAGAAAACTAAAGGGAATATGAATATGATATGGCTAAAATGCAGCAACAGGTGTAATATTATTGAACAAAATACACATGCACACTCACAAGCTGAAACGTGTCTACATGCGCACATCCATTTTGGTTTCTCACATTTATCTATGCTGCTTTTCAATAAAACGTAAAAATAAATTCCCAATTTGAGGACGTGGATTAATTAGGGTATGTTTATTTTGATTTAGGCAAAGTGAGGAAGTTTCACGATTTAAAATTTATGGATTTGAAAATCCTAATTAATAGTAAAAGTATGTGTTTGATTGGGTATTTTGGTAGGGTGAGATTTTTGCTTTATGTCAAATCAATATGTAATAGTGATTGATGTTGTATTATTATATCAGATTGAGTGAGAGAATAAAGTAGGTAGAAAAAAATGGTGATATGATTGTATTGAATTTTATGAAAATAGGTGTATAAGATATTTATAGGTGGATTTGAAAGTTGGATGTAAAAATCAGTAACCAACACGTGACTTGGGGACGAAAGTTCTAAATTCATCGCGTGAAAAGATCTAAATAAACATACCCTAATGATTACATTATAAAAAATCGATGTCATAATTTTTAGCCTTCTTAGAACAAAGATCCAGATCAGTGATTATTCTACATTAAATTGAAGTATTTCATCATAAAATATTAATTTTCAGATCTCGATCAAATTATGCTTTTTTTATTTATAATAGTTTTAATTAAAGAGAGACACACTTGAATGAGATGGTCTCATAACACCACAAAATACATTCAATTTAAAGAGGGCTTTTAACGATGGAAAGGGGTTTAGGAGGGTTTTAACGAGGGAAAAAATTCCTCGTTAAAGTGCTTGTCGGTAAAAATTTAACGAGGGGAAAAAATCCCTCGACAAATAGCGAGGGTTTTGCTTGGGGACCCATTATCGGGACATGTAGGCAAGTTCGGAGGTAGGCAACCTTTTTTTTCCCGACACGCACGATTCCTCGCCAAAGCCCACGTTGCAGAAAATTTACCGCCCAGGGCGGTGGCTCTAGGGTCACCCAAGGCCGTGGATTTGCCGAGGGAAATGGGTGCCCTCACCTACTTTAGAGAGGAGTTGCCAAGGGTTTTGGGTTCTTCAAAATTTAATACCGTAAAAAATTTAGTTGCTGTGTTTCGAAGCCGGCCGGGCGAGGCTCGAGTGCACCCAATAACCACCGGGACACGCGAGCCCCCCATTGAAAGTGAAAAGATAATTGGGCTTAATTTCGCCTCTACGTGATTCAAAACACGCCGACCTCCCGCTATATGGAGGTCTTATGTGTTCTCGCCAAACCGCTTGGACAAAGGCGAGTTATTCATTAGGTAAGTCTTTTTAATTGTATATGTATCATATATTATGTTTTATTAATTTTATTTCTTCATCATTTAATTTAATTGTTTGTCATATATATATACTTTGATTTAATTAAAATATATATAATAAAATTATGAAATAAATAATTTATATTCTCTTGCATCATTTATTATTATGAGTACATTTATATATATACTTATATTAATTATTTTTATTTAAATATTTTTAATAAAATTTTAAAATAATTAGTTTTATATTCTTTTTTCACTATTTATTATTATGAATACATTTTATATATATACTTATATTAATTATTTTTACTAAAATATTTTCAATGAAATTTTCAAATAATCATTTTCATATTCTTTTTCACTATACTAACACGTAAAATAAATGCAATTCGAATACGCTTGAATTAAACTATTTTCAATAAAAAAAATTAAATAATAATCCTTATTTAGTATTTACTAACAAATGTACATATTGATCATTATTTTTAAATATTTTCAATAAAATTGCAAAATTATTACTTTTTGTATTATTTTCACTATTTACTAACACGTGTACATATATATATATATATATGTATGTATATACACCTATAATATTTTTTAATAAATATTTTAAATCATTCTCACAAACTAATAAGACAGATTAATCAACAATATTCATAACAAATAAACATAAAAAAACACATGTATGATGCTCAATATTCTAAAAAAAAAACATAACAAAATATGTATGCTCAAATTAACATAAAACATAATAAAATATTCAACAAATGTTTAATGCATAACACACACACAAATGTTTAATGCATCACATCATCATTGTCATTTTCATCGGGGGAAAGTGATTAGGAGGGAAACATATTGGGATCAAATGTACCATCTCCGATCATTTTAATGAGACTTGAGTAGATTTCTGAAGAGTCGACGGAACGATTATCGAACACTTACCCCGTAGAACCATCGGGACTGTTAGGGGTTATACATGAAAGTATGCTTTTACTTTGTATAACCTATGTATTAAACACTTATTTATCGAAATAAACTATTTATCATTGTTGCATTAAATATGAATGAATGTTATATATATTTATCAAGAAACTGCTCATAAATAAAGATGTGTTACATTATAGTTATGTGGTGATACCCGCATCACAAAAGATCACATTAACAGCTTCCTTGTAAACGAAAGTGCATATTTCACAACTTAGATAGATCCGAACAATCTATTGGTAAAGGTTGATATTTAAGGCTGGGGATTGACTTGTTTTGACCGAGAGATTACACTAACAAGATTTGTTATTTGGCGGACCCACAGAGAGGATAAACTCTTCCGCATTTAACTTATGGTATGAAGAGTTAGACCAAAGGGTTGGTTGTTGATTTTTTAACTTTCGCTCCTTAATAAGGATTGTGTGATTAATAATTATTGCTTGACTTATGTCGAAGAGAATCATCGCGACTTCGATACCTTATATCTTGGGTAATAATATTAATTACATTACAATTGCTAAATTAATAGAGAATCGTACTTGGAAAGTCTTGTATAATTTGTCCCTTGGTGGGCTCAAAACCTTTATCATACCAAATTACAAGTGGAATTAATTTTCCTGAATGGATAATAATGTTGAGTCGTTCTTACTCCAAGGATAAAGATATTAATTAATATAAAGCTTTTCAGTGACTTAATTAATTAATGGACTAAATAATCTTAAACACGAGAAATAATAACTGCGAGCCCATATTATCGTAATATGGATTAAGATGGATAGTGCAATATTAATTAAATAGTGGTATTAATTAATATTAATGGGGTCAATTATATTGTGACTCAATATTGATATTCGTAAGTTTCATTTGAAGTCCAATATTAATTTCCTAAAAGGCCCTCTAAGCCCAATAATACCCAATAATAATAAGGTGATTAAAATAAAAAGAAAAATGTTGTTGCCTATTTTTTTTCCATGATATTTTCAAAAATAATAAATTATAGGGAGAAAGATTTTTTGAATTTTGTTATGGAATGAAGATAAGTATTCTTGGAATACAAGATTATCTCAATAAATTCAAGAAATCTCCCACTTGGCATTTATTAGTGAAATTTTGAAAATTTGTTAAATAAAGGAAGGAAATTTTTTTGTTGATTTTCTTGAAAAGATATTATGGAAGATATGTATTCTTGGAATACAAGAATATCTCATAAATTCAAGAAGATCCAGATCTTCGATTTTCCATTCCTTATTTTTTGAAAATTTTATTAAAATAGGAAGTGAGATTTTTGTGAAAAATTTTAATTATGGAGAAAAGAATATATGAGATATATTCAAGATTTCTTAGAGATCAAGAAAGAGATTTTCTCCTTATTTTCTTGAGCAAAAAATCGCCCACCCCTTCACAGCTTATAAATAGGGGGTGATCCCTTCATCCACAAAAGACTGCTCCATGTGTTGGAAAAATTAGAAATCCAAAGGTGGTGCAACATATTTTCTTGTTTCTGCTTATTTAATTTGTTTGTGAGCACTCCCCCACCGTGAACAAACAAAGGGCTAAGGGAATACTAGAGAAGGTTTTTGGGTTGATTTGATATCTTCTCCGTTTCTTCTCAAAGGTTGTCACCCAAGAGGTACGCCACGTAAACTCCCAGATATTCCGCATGCCAGACCTTTTACGTGTTTATTATTTGCATAACGTTGTTGCTGCGGATTATTATATGAATTCACATAGGTTAATTCATGTTAGTAATAACTGCGGATTTAAATTTGTGTTTATGAGTTTATCCCCAGATCCTAGCATAACGATCCCAACAGACCCACATGCGAGCATTAGTGACCAAGTGAGCACTAAACCGAGGGAACGGGAGGAACAAAAAGACCAGATGTGGTACGGATCGTAATAACTATCACTCCGTTTGGAAAAGCTGTGTAAAATATCGACCGATTGGGGACTATCCCTGTTGGGGAACCACTTATTCCCCGCAACCCCCGGGTTGGGGAGTAACACCCATTCTGTGGAGCACCTGCCTTTACCACGCTGGCCGGGGGACCACGGTTCCTTGCCACACGGCGCCGGGACCATCAAGGTTCCTTGTTCCACCCAAAGACGGGACCAACGGTTCACCGCCACATCGAGAAAAATTGGCTCATCCGTTCATTTGATTTTGCATATGTGCCATCTGTCCGCCATTTCCTCTCTTTTGATGTTTTTCTCGAGAGAGCGCGTGTTCCTGTGCCAAAAAAAGCTTTTTGATCAAATTGGGAGTAGTCGCCGATGAGGTGCCCCCAGATGTCCCACCCGGGCAAGATTGAATGCGCCTCCCCAACTCCGACATTTGCCCCCAAACCCTCGAATTTTTAGGTGGGAGGTACGATAACCGGGTATAGAATCGATCGGGCTTATCTATCGCCAGATTGCCTCAGCATCCCTGCACCTCGTAATCGATCCCGCCTCCATGGCTTGCCGACATACAAATATTTCAACATTTAAAATTAGATATATTATTAATTGACTAAGTTATATATCGATAAACAATGTTACTTGAAGTACTTACAATTATGGATCGCGATATGCCAAGATACATGATACCTTTTGAGGAAAATGCTTCACGAAGTTCCCTATGCAGCTTGGGAGGCGCCCATTCTCAAAAACCCAATCGTGATATTTTGTATAATTTTGTTAATTATTATTAATTATTATGTACTAAAATAATTTAAATATCGATTTGTGGTGGTGCAAAAACTACTTACAAAATCATACGCAAAATCTATCTCTTCTTTTGATCCTCAATGATGCGTAGAGGCTTTGATGCCCGATTTTGGGTAATCGCTTTTTGCTTTTGACCTCGTGTCGGTCCCAAAGAATCTTTCAATGTCTTCCACATATTTTCATCCCATGGGGGCACCTTTTTCCCTTTTTAGGTGTAGGATCTTCCGCTTATTGAGAAGATCAACATACCGTGCATAGCCCTCCGCATAAATAAACAACTCTAATTTGTCGTGTGTCTTCTCTCCGCATACATCCTGTGACATCCTCTAACAAAAAAATGAATATTAACGCTATTAATTATAAGTAACAATATAATGAACGAAAGTTACTTAATTAATCAAACGAATGCATGCCCAAATGTTTTCCACCACCTATTTTTTTTCCGATCATCAAAACCAATGCCTATGTGAACCCTCCCAACTCCATAAGTCGACATTATGTTCCCCGATAATCCTCAAACATTTATTCAAGGATGCAAATCTGGGGAAATTAGGGTGCCCGGATCTATTCGAGGTGAATTTAAATACATATTTAAATTAATTAATTAATTACTAATATGAATTAATCCTAAACCAATTCAACATAATAATTAATAATCAAGTGAACATCATACAGACAAGTATTTCAATGTAAAACCTAAGCATGCTGAATCTAGGAATTACGTAAATACTAACCTCTCGTAGAGATAACCGCTAAGACGTATGGATCAACCCAAAGTACCTTTTCTCAAATATGTCCCACGCCCATCAACGAACGTGAGGATTATCAACTAACCATTTTAATCTTAAAGGAGAAAATAAAATATTTGGCCACCACCTTGTGGATTTCTAATTTTTCCAACACATGGAATCAAGACTTCTGGGATGAAAAAATTCATCCCCTATTTATAATACTGGGGTGGTCTAAAATTTGACCCAGAATAAGATGGAAAAATCTTTTTTTGATCTCCAAGAAATCTTGAATATATCTAATATATTCTTTTCTCCATATTTAAAATATTCCACAAAAATCCCACCTCCTAATATTAAGAGATATTTTCAAAAATTTCAACTAGTTAGAAAGAAATAAGATCTTTGACTTTTCTTGAATTTATGGGATAAACTTGTATTCCAAGAATACATATTCCATAAAATCTTTCCAAGAAAATCAAGAAAATATTTTCTCTTCCTACCCAATATTTTCAAAATTTAATGAGGAAAAAAATAAGGCAAAATATTTTCTTCTCCTTTTCATTAATTCGACTTACACTAATACACATTTGGGCTTGGACAATCGTTAAAATATCCCTTGAGAGCTGTTATAACAATGTCCAAGTAAATACCGGCCCAAGCTCGACAACTATTAAAAAACCGGGCCGGGTCAAAAGTTGGGCTTGACAAAGCTTTTCAACCAGATTGCAAGAGGGGAGCTTCGACAAATTGTTATTAACATCCGCCTAACTTATTATTTTTTTATAATTTCGCTTATTATAAGTTAGATAGACAAATGTTATTAACCGCTGTCCAATATCTTTTTTTTAATTATTAATTTATATTTTAAAAATCCTATAATAAAAACTATAAACCAAAACTTATATATACGCCCAATACCATAAACCATAAACCAAAAAATCCTATAATAAAAACCATAAACCAAAACTTATACACCACATATATATATACCAAAACATCAAATAAATAAACATACACATCATGAAATAAATAAACATACAATCATAAACATACGTCCAATACACCAAAAACATGAAATATATATCATCACAAATTTATAATTTAATTACATGCTACCAAAATTTCAAACAACGCATCACCAATATCAGATGAATATAAGAATCGATCAGAAGGTACCCCGCCCAATCGCTTTTTTTTTCTCCATTTTTCTTAGAGTAAGAATTGAGCTCACATTCATAGATAAACCGCAAAACAACTAATCAATCAATATAGTATGAATTTTTATTCAATCAATAATAATTTAAATAAATCGATAAATCGACTTACATGGAGAGGAATGTTCGTTAGAGAAGCGGATTATATCTTCAATAAAGCAACACACAAAATGTCCATAATGTTCATTATCTCGTATGGTTCTAACCTCGTTGATCCAGCTTCACTTTATTTAATAAAGCAAAAGAAACAATATTTAATATAGCGTAGGAAACAAACATTCAATAAAGTCTTACATTTCTTTTTTAGCACTTGTTTTGTTTTTTTTTCGCTTTTTTGCTGACCTTTTCGCTCATGACCATAAATGTTAACAAGATCCGGATTGCTATATTCATCCTCATCTCTAATTATTCTCTCGTAAGGGCGTGATTTATGGGTGGGATCATCGAAAAAGATGGTACGAACGAGCGCTGAAGTTCTCGAAAAGGATCATCAATAGTGTCAACATCTTCATCGACATGGTCGCTAATCGGGAAACTATTGTTAAATTTGTTTCGATGTAACCACAATGGACCATTTCTTATTAACTGGCCTGGGACATAGAAAATTTGTTGAGCTTGACCGCCATTATGTAAGCGGTCATCTCGTGATCCCACATTCTTCAAATCAACGCAGCATTTAACCGTAACTTTCAACTGGGACCTCGTTAGGTTCTCACCCAACTACAATCAAGATTGGTTGACTATGAACAATATAGTCGAAGTTCCCAAATGTTGACAATCCGTCCAAAAGAATTCTAGTATTTGATTGATCCATCGCAGCTGCAATAATGGACACTACACTATTCTCAAGATAAGACTTGTGGCATCATGATCTCGTATAAAAATGTGTATCCGCTTGTTAAGATAACACTTGTATGAATACACATGTCTATCGTGCATTCTCAATAACCACTTAACACTTTCATTCATCGATTATGTTTCCCGTGACAACATATTTGCTACATAACCATCGAACCACCAACAAACGTAAGGGACAGGCTCAACTTCAATCCATGATCTATCTCTCGTGGGATTTCTCCCAAGTGATCGCATGTGCAAAGTCAATAAAAGGAAGCACGCCAATCGCGTGTTGTGAAGTACACAAGTGCATCCATTAGTTCCTCCATGCTAACACTTACAAAGTTGACAACCGTAATGCCTTCACCATCCATCCTATTGGTGTACCGTAACCGAAAGTCCAATTGCATCGACATTCAAATAAATTGCATAAGTACTCGACGCTTTTCTACTAAATAATAGTTTCGCAATACATCCCTCCTACCGGACTTATTCATCACATATCCTTTGAGCACTTTATATATATCTCTACACTATACATCCATCGTGATAACGAAAGGTGACCACACATCCTTGTCTCGCGGTAACAAAATGAATCGTTAGGTGAACCATTATATCAAAAATGATGGAGGAAATACATCTCAAGCTCACAGAGAGTCCCCATAATCCGCCTCTAAAAACCAAGCAATTTTCTAGATCTACGACTTGCTACTCATTGGCTTGAAGAACCAACATAACTTTGTTATGGTTATGCGACATTTTCAGCAAGATAGAACGTATTGAATGGGCAAGAAAGTCTCCATGATGACATGACAATATGCGATTTCAGATTCATCACCCTCACGCCCATCATCCGATACAAGTCTCTATATGTTGGAGGAATAACCTCTCGTACTTTCACATCCTTTAGCAAACAAGTAACTTTTTTCTTATTCGGGACAAGATGCAAAGCAGAGGTAAGAACGGTGGACCCATTTCTCTATGCATGTGTTTTAATTTCGCTTTTTATTCCCATATCAATCATATCCATTCTCGCATTGTAACCATCCTCGACTTTTATCACCTAGGAGAGTGTTGGAGCAAGTCGGCACAAACGCTTTTCTCAACGTAGCATTAGATCAACGAAGTGTCTAACATACAACTTTTTCCAATAGGGCAATTGAAAGAAAATTGATTCCTTCTTCCAACCGCTTAGTGGGGACACTTTTATGTAAGATCTTTCCGTGATCGCGGTGTCGATATTCTTCATCTCATTCAATACATTCAACCCGGCAATAAACGTGGTGCTTCAATTGCCTCAATTGCGGCCATCGAATGCATCGCCATTGTTCCAGACTTTCTATGGGTTGGGTCCAACCACCTCCTATGTCCCATATAAACGGCCTTCCTACAACGACTCGTTAATGTGATGTGTCTTCTTGGTACAACAAGGACATGCATCCGCCTTTCACACTATATCCAGATAGATTCCCGAAGTTTGAAAGTCATCGATAGTTCCAAACAACATGACCTTCAACTTGAAATTCTCCTTTCTACAAAGATCATACACATCGACACCCTCATCCCACATGAGCTTCAAGTCCTCTATCAAAGGAGCAGATATACATCTATGTCGCTACAAAGTTGTTTGAGTCCCGGATATCAACATAGACAACATCATGTAAGGCGCCTATGCACAACTCGTGAAAGGTTATAAACTAATGTAATCATCGCTATGTACTATGGTTGGTACTTTGATACCGAATTGGATTCATTCTCGCTTGAAAGTAAAAGTGCAAGACGAAGTGTCGTGGCTCGCTGCCAAATTCCGATGCTCGACATCGAAAGTCTTCCATCGGGTGAATCAGGTAGGTGTCTTAAGATTCCATCTTTGATCCTATCATCATGATGCCAAGTTAAATTTCTAGCATCCACAAATAGCCGCTTATTATACATTCTCCCGAATCTTGCATTATTGAAAGTACCACAACACCTTCATGGAGATTTATTTTTCTTATATCGCTTCTCCCCACACTGGGACATTCATCGAGGTCTCAGATAGTCCTTCCAAATAAGATACAATCACCCGACAAGCATGAATTTTCCGATGTGTTAACCCGATGGACTTGAGCATTTGTTTGAAGATCATATGCTTCAGGCATTACATTTCCATCAAGCAACAGACCACTCAATTGTTTCTTTAGCATACTTGTGAAGCACTCATCGGACAATCGTGAGTCGCTTTTTAGGTTGAACAATATCAACACAAATTGACAGCTTTTGTTGCTTTTCTTACACCCGCCACAAGGGTAATCTAGCGTAATCACTTAACTTCTTCCTCGACATATAAGGGTGATCTCGCGTATCATCGTTATCCCCACTCGATGTATCAAAAAGTCGGACATCATCGAAAAATATCCAAGATCCACCGTGATGTCCAAACCTAAAGTCAGTTTCTAGGTTGCTTCGAAGCTACATCCATCTCTTTCTCACCATGATATGTCCAAACTCAGTATATGTTTTATCAATACCGCGGAATCATCAAGTGGTCAAATGCATTTCTCGACCACTCAATGGTTGTTCCATTCATACATTTTCAACACGGACATGGAATGTACCGAGGGTCAAGGCAAAGGTCTAATTGCATGATTACAAAATTCTTTCACCCCATTACTATACTCATCTCGATAATCGACCGTCGAACCCACTTTTCGATCCATGTAGAACTAGAGATGCCTATAGAAAAGGCAATATGAAGTGTTTCTCAAGATAATGTATCCTAATGTATTAAACCTAAAAGTATTCCAATCCTAATGCATACCTAACCATACTTAATCTACATTCATTTTAATTTTCTAATTTTGAGATAATACATGCATTGATGCCATACCAAATTTTGAAGTTTAAACCTTTATGAATTGGTAAAATAATTGAACTTATATCCACAAAATGACATTGGGTAGATCGTCAAGATTAACCAAGTTAACAAAAAGTTTATAGCTTGATTACTACTTCAAATTTAATGTACCTAAGGTTTTGTCATTTTCAAGACAATGTATCCTAATGTACCATCAATCATCTAAAGCAACACACCATCCATTCACCAAATCATCAATCAATAACTCAAATATATCCTAATGTATTATCTTAATTTATGTTTAAATCCTCACACAAGCATATTATCAAACACCTTGAGTGATCAATTAAACAACCAACCAACCAACCTAAAAAAATCATATAAATTCATCAACCAACCCAAAAAATATATAAATTCACATTTTAATCCACACATTTCAAAAGATCATTCACATCCCAAAAACTAAATTATACAATCTATTCATATCTAAAACAAACACATTATCCATTTCACCAAATCATAACATATATATATACCAACATATAGATATATATACCATCCCAACACACACACACACACACACATATATATATATATATATACCATTAACCATATTTAATAATCCTAACATATATATATATAACTAATATAGATATATATATATATACTAACATATAGATATACACACACACACACACATATATATATATATATATATATATATAAAAAAAAGAAAATTACCTATATATAAATGGGAGGAGATGCTACAAGGCGACGCCAAGGTATGAGTGAAGAGGCCGGATGGAGGCGACGGAGGGGGGAATCGAGAAGAAGGAGGAGGGTTATTTATTTATCGCAAAACGCGAGAGGTAGGGGACGACGATTTAGGAGGGCTTATTTAATAAACGGCGCGAGAGGTAGGGGATGACGAGAAGCGAGGTCGACAAGCGACGCAAGAATTCAAGAGAGGTTGGGGAGAAAATGGATTTAGCAAAGGAGAAAATTAAATCACGTGAAATGGGGGCTCCTGGACACAGACATCTATATATAAGGGTTTTTTTGGTTTGGAGAGCTGCTGAACTCACGTCTAATCTTTTTATTTTGACAAATGTTCGGAATCAAGATTCGGTTTAAGATAATGTTCTTAACCGCCTCCAAGTAAAATTTAGAGAGGTTTAGAACCGCTTATTTAATTTTTTTTTTTTTTAAAACCGCTTCTCCAAAGCTATAACTTGAGAGCCGCTTGAAAAAAAAAAAGGTTGTCCAAGTGTACCGCAAGCCTAAATGTGTAGAAGGTTAGTTTGGGCTATTTGATGGCCTTTTAGAATTAAGATTGACCTCCAATGGGCTAAATATGCGAAGCTTTAATATTTAGCCAAAATATTATTCAAGCCCATTAATATTAATTTATCTAACTATAAAATTAATATTGAACTATCCATCTTAACCCACATTACGACTTCACAATAATATGGTTCTTGCTATTATTTCCGCTTAAGATTATCTTAGTTCATTAATTAATTAAGCCAATTAACAAGCTTTATATTAATTAACATCTTTGTCCTCGAGTAAAGACATCTCAACATTACTATCCATACCGTAAATAAATTTCCACTTGCAAGATTTGGTATGATAAAGATTCTCGAGCCAATTAAGGGACAAATCCAAGTTCGACAGCACGCGATTCGAGATAAATCTTTAGAATCATTTATGTAATTAATAATATTGCTTCAAGATACAAGGTATCAAATCACATTGATTCTTCTTCCCATCACAAGTCAAAGCAATAGTTATTAATTTCACACGATCCTATTCGCGGACTAAGATTAAGAAATAACGAACCACCGAGGTCTAATTTCAGATATTCAAGATCAAGAATTTATCCTCCCAGAGGTCCTTTTCAAAGACATCATAATGCACTAACAGAATCCCTGGTCAAGACAAGTCAATCCTAGCCTTACACTTCAACCTTTCATGGGCGGGTTGTTTATTTCCATCGGGTTGTGAATTTTTACTTAGTGACGAGGAACTATTAATTTGATGTTCGTGATCCTCAGATCACCAAATTAAC
Source organism: Stenogyne calaminthoides (assembly GCA_037126765.1). Taxonomy (NCBI): domain Eukaryota; kingdom Viridiplantae; phylum Streptophyta; class Magnoliopsida; order Lamiales; family Lamiaceae; genus Stenogyne; species Stenogyne calaminthoides. The sequence goes on from JBBCBC010000298.1 coordinate 25,752, forward strand.
TACAACGAACACGCATCGACTCATTGAATGGGTATGCAAAAGAAATATATATAACATTCTTTTTCATATTTAATGCAACATGTGATAAATAATTTATTTCAGAAATAAATAAGAAATTCATTGTTATATTAAAGTAAAAGCATACTTTTCAAGATAACCCCAACAATCTCCCAATTTATACTCAAAGTTTGCTTTTAAGTATACTACAACATGTTCAGGTTCTATGTGACATCTAATGTCACCCCACACCTAACCTAATAATATTTCTCCCACTTATACCAAAGAGACGGCAAATGTTTCTTGACACCCATTCCTTCCACATGTCTCTCGAATGTACTCTTAGGTAGACCTTTCAGAACGGATCTCGCCAGGTTGTCTTCGCACGCAATCTTTGCCAATTTATGTCTCCTCTCTTAACGCATTTCTCGATAAAGATGGTATTTTTTTCTATGTGTTTCACGCCTTGTGGGGCCTTTGCCCATAGAATTTGCAATTACTCCGTGTTATCACAAAGAAACCGTGATCGCGGCCGGGCAAATTCGAACGACATCCAAGTCCACCAGAAGATCTTGAGCCAAACCGCTTTTCGCCGCTTCACGCAGCCTACATATTCGACCTATGGTAGAATCGGTGATGCATTTCCGCTTAACGCTTCTCCATGTCACGGCTCCCTCCCCCACGCAGTTATTAACCACCCGAGGTTGATTTTCTTCGAGTCTATGTCCATTGGAAACTGAGTCCGTGATAAACCGATAGGGATCGCATCGTCCGATTGATAAACTAATATTTATCCCGTCCTCTGCAGACACTTCCGTATCGTTTTAACCGCAATTCAATGCTCTTTTTCCAGTGGTTACTTTGATATTCACACCATTCCTACGGCAAAAGCAGACATCCGCCTCGTGCATAAGATCACGATATGAGGCTTCCCATACAAGCATAAGGGATGCCCTTCTGGCGTCATCTATTTCCATTCAGGTCTTGGGACACATTTCTTCGATAGATGGATTTCGTGGTCCGAAGGTACAAAACCTTTCGAATCCAAGATGTCAATCGCTCAAAATCGTGTTCATGTACGGTTTTAAAGTCCGATCATCCTTTCGCGATCTCGAGTGATTTGATCCTTCAGGACGTGACCGCTTTCCCGTGTCCTTCATATCAAACCTGCTTTTGACAAACCATGCCCTTTACGCTCCGACAAAATCTTTTACATCGTTCTCGGCGAGCATAATGTCGTCACGATAGTACCAAGAATACCATGAAGTTCCCATTACGCTTTTTTTATACACGAACTTTCAAATTATTTTGATCAAAACCGTAGGATTTTATAACTTGATCAAAAAACATTCCAAGCACGGATGCTTGCTTTTAGCCCATAAATGGACTTCTTCACCTTTGCAAACAAGACGCTTTCGCCTTTTTCAATGAAGCTTTCAAGTTGTTGCAGACATAGATTTCTTCACAAGACTTCCGCTGAGGAAAGCCGCCTTGACATCCATCCGCCAGATCTCAAAATCTAGGTGCGCAAGAAGAATCCACAAGAGAATTGATGGACTTGAAAGATGACTACTGCAGTAGGCTCTCATAGTAGATCCCTTTTCCGAAAGTGTACCCTTTTTCACCACGAAATTTTGCTTTTCAGTTGTCAACCTTTCCGCTCCAAATCCTTTTTCTCAGATACCCACTTCAGATCCAATGAGTTTTATTTCATTAAGTGGTTCGACTAAATTTCCCTACACTTTATTGTGATCCATTGAACCCATCTCGTTTCCATTGTTGTTTGCCAAGATATTGCATCTTGTCCTCCGCCTCGTTGTAGGACCATGGACTGATTCTTCTCCCGAGATCAAGTCCGAGGACTCTCCGATCCCTAAGAATCACTTTAAGCTGTCCGACAACCCTCTCATCACGACGAGGTTTTGCCAGTAGGTGTGATGAGTGGCGTCTTTTGAACAGCTTGGCAACAGAGTTGACCCCTTAAGTTCTTCCAGGTAATCTCACTTTCTAGCTTTTATCGTTACATATTTTCTTTTAAAAAATCTAAAGCATGCATCGACATTTACTTTTTGATTCTTGGACCATAGAAACATGAATTTTCATTCCTTTGGGTACCTTACAAACAACCTAATTTCGGAACGTATGGGCCCAATTCTCAGCCTTCCCTATCCAACACGATGTCAGCACCCCCTGATCCTCATGTGTCCTAAGTCATACCATTCATCCCACAATTCTCAGTGGTTTTTTGAACCGATTCGATGACATTAAGTTCAAAATATAAGCCGCTGTTTGCAAGGCTTAACCCCAAAAACCATTTTGCAAACCGCTTAACTCATCATTTCCTACCATTTCTAAAGTTATGTTTTTCTGCTCAGAACCCCGCTTTTGTTGAGGGGTACTGCGCTAACGGGACGCAATCCTTTTCATCCTGTGTAGTTCAAGAATTCATCCGAGGAGTATTCGCCACCATCATCATATCGTAGAAACTTGATAATTTTTTTCCTTATAATTCTCGCTTGAGCCTTAAATTTTTTTGAATTTATCAAAGGTCTCGATTTATGCTTCATTAGGAAAACGCACCCATAAAGATGAAAGTAATCATCGATAAACGTAATCTAAATACTATAGCCACTTTCTTGCTTTTGATTTGTATTGACCACATACATCGGGTGTGAATGATCTCCAACACTTTTTAGCTCTAAGCCCCTTGCTCCAATGCCCTCTTCGTCATCTTACCTCCAAACATGATTCGCAAGTTGGAAATGGTTCAACCAGAAAGACTCCAATGAACCATCTGACCAACCTTTCGATCCTTTTTGGATTAATATGACCTAATCTTAGATGTCAAAAGAAGTGTCTGCACACGCTGGCCTAACGCTTCTTTGCTGAAATGAAATAGTAGATGTGTTATAGATGACAATGAAAGTGATGTGCATAGTTAATAATGTAAAGATTGTTCCAGAAAGTTCCATGACAGTATAAACACATCGCTATTTAAGAACAAAAGAATATGTTTATTAAAAACAATAATATCCATCAAAGAAATAGTTTTGAAATCAAATAAGGTTTTTTAAAAAACGGAAACATAAATAACATCTCTTAAAATTAAACTTTGTCTTCAAAAGATAGGCGCACGCCTCCCATCGCTTCACCGCCACTTCAGAAGATCGCAAAATATGACGGCAGGATCTCTTCCACTAAGTTGCTCAAGTTCGCTTGAACCCGTAACGCGGAAACAAACATGGTCAAAGGATCCTGATCCACCACCCAATTATGGGTAAAGATACGCCGCCAACAAGTTTCAACAACTAGTGCGAGAATTACCTTTCTTTCCATTCCTTTTTCGGGATCGAATGCCCACCCTCCAATGTCTTTTCGCCACACTCCAAAAAAGATTTTTGTACTTAAACTTTCATCTTTGAAGCTTGAATAGAATCGTTAATTTTTTTGTCTCTTCATTAATCTTACCACCAATCGCCTAAAAAAGAAAAGGACCATTTTGTAACCATGTTCATTTTTCAGGCTCATCAGTCTCTTCTAACCAATGTGTGAGCTCTCACAAGATCATCCACAAGAAACCCTATATCTTTCATTAGATACGCTATATAAGGATGATCATAGCTTTTTGGCAGAGAGAACCGAAAATGATATCAATTTTGGTTTTGAAGTCATATTTTTCGCATAAGATATGCCAATTCTTCAAAGAGAACCATAACCCCTAAGAATGTGTTCTTTCGGTACTATTCCTTCTTCCATTTTCAAACCAGATCAAGTCATGCTTAACGTTGATCGCTATACGGGCTTGACAAAACATCGTCGAGATTTCCCATAATGTCCGCAACCGATGCAAACTTTTGATGAAGACGCCTTAATAAATCCGGACACGGTGTCAAGATTATGCCCTTACCAATTCATTTGCCATTCATTATATTCCATCTCTTCCCATATGAAGACCCTTTAGTCGGTTCTTTCGGCTCGGTGCATTAAGCACCCATTCGATTCATGGAAGCGAGGGCATTCATAAGGTCATGTTTCAAACAAAAATAGTTATCTCCAAGAAGCAAATTGTTTTTAGTATATTGAAATCAGGATTAAAAGGTTATGGCATGATGATACTAAATAAAACATACATCTCGTGGTCAATATCCGGATCAACACAAAGAAAATCACATAGTTCGATCACATGATTCATATTGAAATCTCAAAAAATATGAACATGTATCGCCCAACATCTCAAAAATAGCTTTTAAATGAGCCTCTTGTGGTGGGTCATCATTTAAATCACATTCAAGCAAGTGTTACAAACAAAGTTAATGCCATAAACCTTTTAATTAAAAAATTAATAGTTGGTTTCATCAACCAATATAAAATCGATACACGACTTCGAACGTAAGTATATGCATATCAATTTTATACCTGGCATAACTATGATTAAATATGTAATTACTACTGCTTTTGGATTTGTTTCTTTGAGGGTCATCGTCATTACTAATAATAATTGGCTAATCATCTTTTGAGAATTTATTCATGTGTGTGTGCGAAGCTATCTTTCGCCGCCTCAGGGATTTTCTCCAAAAGATTTCACAAATAAATAAATCACGAGGTCAAAAATTAATTCGATTCAAAACCTAATTAATTGTTTAAAAACATACTTAGTAATTTTTTAATTTGAGATTTTTCATGGACACCCTCATGCAAACACATTTAAAACAAATTAATAAAGCATAAGAATATAACAATAAATCAAGCATGTACCGTAAAATAAACATATTGGGCAATATATTATCCAACCTGGCTATGGTTTGATTTTTTTCGTCTGATTTTCAAGAATGCCATCTTGAATTTCTCCCACTCGAACGCTCTCAAAAGTCACATCTGCGGTAATCAACAAAATAAGGGTCGGTTCACGCCAGACCACCCATTGCGGTCGATCGTGGGTTCGTAATAAGCGCCTAACAGACGCCGACCAGCGAGAAAC
>JBBCBC010000133.1:0-102635 GCA_037126765.1 Stenogyne calaminthoides
TTTACGAAGCAGTCTCAACTGATTTAAGTTCAATAGCTTTTCTTGCAGCATTATCTTTAACAAGCTGATTGTTCTCTGACCTCAGCTTATCGTTCTCAGCTTCCACTATAGTATAAGTGTCTCCTGTGCATTAGAGATCATCAAGCAATTGCTCATTGTAGAGCTGCAGATCAATCTCTCGGCGGTGTGCTTTCGCCTTCTTGGTGTGGAAACAGAAAACACAGAAGGTTTAGATGATACCTCAGAATTATTAGCATCCTTGGCCATGAGGCAGATGTCATCATCAGATGAGAACATCAGATCGTCTATGTTGTTGAAATCATCAACATTGCTCATCAGACAGAAGTCTTCTACAGATGAGTAACCAGAATCCTCTGAAGGCAGATAAGAATAATCAATCCCAGATGTATCAGCAACCATGGCTTTTCTGTCTTTGTATCATTGCTCTCTTTTGTTCCGCTTGTCTTCTCTTTCTTTCGGAGTCAGGTCAGGGCAGTCTGCACTGTAGTGATCTGGTTTCTGACAGTTGAAACACACTCCTCATTCCACGGAAATTCTTCTGCCAGGTGAGTCATTCCGTCTGTAGAATCTGTCAGGTGACTTTCCAGTTTGCCTATGATCAGAATTCCTCCTTTCTGATCTGTTGTCTCCTCTTTCGTCAGATCGATCATCTCTTTTCTTATCCTCTCTTGCGATCCTCCCTATGATCATCTCTTCTGTCATCAGATCTGTTTCTTTCTTGTGATCTGTCGGTTGACCTCCTATCTCTTCCTCTGCTGACTGATAGTCTGTAGAATTTTTGATATTTACCCAGTTGAATGTTGGATCTTTCAAGTTTTTACGGTCGACAAAGCAATACATTGCATCGACTTATGATGTTTCCAACGAGTTCGATGAGACTTTGAGTCCGCTTCCTTTGCTTTGAATGCAACTGCTTTTGATGTGGCAGGTGTGGCTTCGGCAGGGAACTCATCATCTTCTTCTTGCCCTCTTTCAATCAGATCAAATTCATGGGCTTTAAGTCTTAGAAATAGGTTGCTTGGCTTTATCTTTGCAATATCTTGACAATCCTTTATCACAGTAACTTTCATATCCCATTTCTTTGTCAGTGATCTCAAGATCTTGTAGTTGATGTCTTTGTCTGACATTTCTCGTCCCAGTTCCCTAAGCTTGTCGACAGACATGGTGATTCTTCCATCGAGCTGATTTATGGTCTCATTAGGCAGCATCTTGAGTTTCTCAAACTTTACCAGTTCGCCTTGCAGTCTGCTGTCCTTGATCAGATCATTTCCTTCGCACATCTCAGCAAGTGTATCCCATATCTGTTTACTGTCTTGAGATACTTGATTTTCTCTCTAGTTATCTTATCCATCGTCTTCATAATGATATGTCTGGCCACAATATCCAGATTTGATAATTTTCTCTCCTCGGTATCCATCAGAGAAGGACTCTTTCTGATTATGGCTCCAACTGGAAATTCTGGATCACCTCCTTCAGCTGGATTGTTGTAGTAGATGATGATGGGTCCTTGTTCAAGAACTTCCATCATTCTGCTGCTTATAGCTCCCAGATGGTTGCTCATGAGTATGGTCCAGTCTGCATACTCATCAATAGAAAACTTAGGTAGATCATGATACATACCAGAGGTATTATCCATGCTGATTGTGAGTTTTGAAAACAAATGAATTTAAAAAACAGGCTTTTCAAGATCTGTTCAAGTGGCCACAATGGTTCTTCCTCAAGAACCGTTGATACTCAAAGCCAGTGGTCCGTAGAACCACTGCTCTGATACCACTTGTAGGTTCTGAATGGGTTTTGTGAGGGCAGAAGTCTAGAGGGGATGGGTGAATATACTTCTGAAAACTTTTCGTGCAAGATCAGATGTGAAAGCAAGTTGCCTGATCAGAGTGCGAGTGAATAAGTTTGGACTGATATCCAACTTACTGATTGCCTGAAGGCAGATTAGTTCGGTGTCTATCAGTTTAACTGATGTGCGGAAGCTAAGTTTTAACCCGTGCGAAAAACCAGTTTTATAGAATCAGATTCTGCTTGTCTGTTTTCACTCAGATGACAAAGTGTCAAGCTGATCAGATCAGTTGCTTGATGCAGAACTGATCTAGACTCAGAATATGTATGCAATATCAAATCTGGTAGTGTGCTATAGTGTAAAGCAGGTAAAGCAGATTAAACACACAAGATTTTATAGTGGTTCGGACAACCAGTCCTACGTCCACTCTTCCCTATCAGCAGGGGCACCAACTAACCAACTGGACTTAGTTTAATGTGTTAGTCTAACACAGTACAACAGATGTTTAAGGATTTCTCACTCAACCGATCCCAGAAATCAGAAAGTAGAAACCCTAGTCTGAAATCTTGCAAAACAAACTTAACCTAACTTTTGGGTTTGAGTAAAGATTTGTTGTTGTTCCAACTGGAAATCTATCCTAGTATTTGTGTAGCCTAAAGCTAGAGGATAAGATTTTTATGCTAAGAACAATGGGATGAACACTTAGAAATATTCTTCAAATTTTTGTTCTTTGTGTGGAAATTTGCTTGTGCTTGAGCTTGATGATAATTTCCGTGTCTTCACTATGAAGTATGATCCCATATTTATAGACCTCGAAATCATAGAGCCGTTGGAGAGCAATTTGAATTTCAGGCTATATTTGGTAGTTTGCAGGCTTGATGTGGCGTCTTGAGAGAGCGGCATGGCAAAAGCATGTATGTTTGTCCTTTCTAGCCGTTTGACTATGCAGTGCCGAATCCGCATTATCAGCTCCATACGTACGTGTCTCGTTCTTATTGGTTAACAAGTACACTCTATTCAGTGTTTGTTCTACCAACTAAGATTGACATTCTTCTTGTCTGATTGACAACGTATGATCTGGTGCAACATCAGTTGACACTGGTGTGGTGACTGATCGATCGATAAAACCGATCGATCTACCGATAGAGTCTTCTGATGCAAGTTGTCTTAGCTCAACTAGCAGACTCGACTGATATAGGTCTTCTGGTCTTGATCTTCTGGTAGTCATCTGATCTTTAGGTCTTCTGAGTCTTCGGCTTCATGTCTTCACCCGATCATCTGACTAACTGGCCTTCTGAATCGTCTGGTCTTTTGACCCGACCTATACATATTGAGTTCCCCCTCAATATGTGACCTATCTTTTACATCAGCTGTCTATACAACTCAGCTGGTCATCATATCCTGATTCTAAGTCATCAGTCAGCTAACAGGTCTGACTGGTCCTATTACAAACTGTTTTGGAACTTCCATCAAAACTAACTACAAATTTCCCAACAGTGTTTGTTTATTAAACCATGTGGTTCGAGGTTCAATCCCTAGGTACAACATTTTTCACCTTTTTTCTTAATTAATTTTCTTATAAAAAGTGTTACCTTAAGGTCAATGTAGTAACATTTTAAGAGTGTTACCATAAGGTTTTACATTATGACAACACTTTTTTAAAGTGATACATAAAATATAAAAAATATTACTTTAAATTTTAGACAACATTAACAAATGCCAAGGGTGCAGAAGTCAGAAATCGCTAGTCGGACAGTTTCTGGCCGCCTAGATCCAATTTTTTTTTTTTTTACATTTTTTGTTTTGTTATGCTATTTATTTGTTGAATTGACTCAAAAAGCCCAGCCCAATAAAAACCAAACCCAGTCCAGCCCAAAATAGCATTGACTCAGTCATTGGAAGTTGAAATAAGCGTGCATAATACGCTAAACTTCCCCAGAAACAAACAACACCCCCAAGACACTATCAAATTCCCAACTCTGCATACCAAAACAAAACCTCTACCATGGCGGTGAGGGCAGCGGCAAGTGGGGGAGGCCGAAATAGCAGGAGGCGCGGGCGCAGGTGCGGCGACGCATGGGTGGTGATTTTAGGGTTTGGACATTTTCTCCTTTCTTTCTCTCAAGTCTCAAGCGACATGTTTTCTTTCTCATTCTGATTATATTCCTTTCTTTGAGTTTTGAGTTATAATTAAAAAAAATAGAAAAACCGTCTAACCTTGGAACCGCCTAGACCGATTTGGCCGCCTAGGTGGCGCCCAAGCGCAAAAATGCCTATAGTGACCGATTTGGGGTAACTCGGGGCGCCGGATGGCCGCCTAGGCTGCCTTTTGCATCCCTGACAAATGCAACACCCTTAAAAGTGTTACTTATTTGATATAGTAACACATTATAGCTATTAAGTAGCATATTTTAGGTGTTACATAATGTCATTTATGTTGTAGTGAGATATGTGTAAACATATTTTTATAAATAAAAGTATATAATTTATATTAAAAATTTACAACTTTTAATGAGAATGCACGATTTTAAAACGAAATAATCTGGTTGATTTGGGCTTTTCACAGATTGACTTGGTGTAGTTAAAGACCCCCTCCTTTTGACAACGGATATTATCCGTTGTTTATTACATAAACAGACAACAGAGTGTACGCTAATAGACAACATGTAGTGAATGTTGTCTATTTCGCCTACCACAACGTTGGTAGACAATGAATTATATCCGTTGTCTATTTCGCCAACCACAACGCTAATAGACAACATTATCCGTTTTCTTTTTCATCTACCACAACACAATTTACACTATTTCACAACACATAATATATGTTATTTTCTGAAGAGTAATAATATTTTTCTAATCGTGATATATATTATTTAATTTCATATAGCAATTAAATACTCAGTTAATAGAAAAACATAAATGAACAAGTACATAATCATTACAAATATATTCCAATATTTCCAAAATATATCCTTAAACAAATTATTCAAATAATTAATTCAAGAATACATTACTAACGGAAAAAAAATAATTAAATCCTAACTACTAATGCCTCAAGCTTTTCCATCTTCCATCACCTATCTCTCAAATCAAGCAATTCTCTGAAAAATAAGACAATATTCACTAATATTATATGGGAGAATTCTTGGAAAATTGAATGTAGCTCTAAATAACACTGCACACATACGTTAATGAACTGAAAACACTGGAAAAAAATACAATAATAGATTGTAAATGACAACACTTAAAAGAGTTTATACAATCACAATATGATAGAAGAATCTTGGTTTAAGAAAAACAATTAGAGCTTGTTTGGTAGGGGTTATTAGTGAGTGATATATACACTAACACCCCTAATATGATATTTGGTAGGTCATATACATAAACACATAGGCCCTTTAAAAAGTGAAGGCCTGGTCTCCACTCCACTGAATTCATGTGATAATGGATACCACCTAGGGAGGTGGTATTCATAAAACTATCACTAGTTAAAATCATTTTTTTCAAATTTAACCATAAGAATATCATAACTTGGAGAAAACTATTTCACATTTTAATCATCGGTATCCACTTTTAACATTTCACCAATCCATCATCTAGTAAACAACTAAACCGGTCCACAATGTAGGAATATTCAATAAAACTAATTTCCATAACCATTTGCACATCATCATACGAATTGTGAAAACTGGAATTAAAAGCAGGAACATTTTTATCCCTGAAATTCCAACTGCCCCACCATGGCCTCCGTGTTTCCACCAGTGTTTCATTTGCACATCATCATCATCGTATGAATTCGGCAAGTTGCAAAGTCGTTGGCGACTCAAAGGAATAAGTTGCAGAGTGGTTGGTTTCTCATAGGAATATGGAGAAGATGAATGGGAGGGGTGGGGTCGTGGGTGGGTGGGTGTTGAGGGTAGTAATCAGGGGCGGAGCTAGGATTTAAGCTTTGGGGGGGCCGATCGTGAAGTCGAACTTTTATATATATAGTATGGCAACATTTTAGTATTGCATATATACTTATGGTTAAATATCTTAAAATACATCATTACATAAAATAAATCACTAAAAATAATATTATAAGTTACAGAAATAAATAGAGTTAGACCTTGATTTATAGACAAAAAAATAAAAATAAAAAAATAATTACCAAGTGTATAAAATTTAATGAATCAAAAATATTCAAGGTCATCATTTGATAATATGAAAAATTATTATTTTGTTTACATAAATGCAAAAAGAAAGAGATAAACAATCATTAGATAGTAAAATATCATACCTATTACCATATATCAAGCTTAAAATTATCTCACTTTTTTTATTTGAACAACTATTGGGTCATTGAATTTATTTACCTCATTAATTTTTCACATCATGAAAATGACTCAAAAGCAAGTGTAGGCCCAAATATATATCATTGATAATATTATTATGAAAGAGGCCCAAGTATATCTCATTAACAATCCATATATATATATATATATATATATATATATGAAAGTTGGAAAATATGGGGGGTGGGGGTGGGGGTGGGGTTGGGGGGCATGGCCACCCCAAGCCTTGTTGTGGCTCCGCCCGTAGTAGTAATGGCTATTTTAAAATTATCAACAAATTTTAAAAAGCTACCAAATGAAATATAAAATATGTCCTTGAGTAATTATTTTGTACCAAACAAAATATGGATGTATAAAACTTGTCAAATGAATCACAATTTAAGATATCATATAATATCATATACATGCTACCAAAATATGGACGGCACTGGTGAATGCGGAATCGGAGGACATTCAGGTTATCTCAAATATTTCGACATCACGTTTATCCGCTGCGGGATATTAGACTCAGGCATTGCTAAAACGGGCCACGAGAAGCGTCGTTGGGTGGACCAGCAAAAGCTGGGAGCAAAAGGGGATGCAATAGCCATTACTGTTATAAGTTGCATGTTTTGGTTATAGAAAGTTGCACTTTTCAGTTATAATAAGTTGCATGTTTTTGTTACAAGTAGTTGCACGCTTCAATAATAGGTAGTTGCACGCTTCTGTTATAGGTAGTTGCACGATTCTATAATAGGTAGTTGCACGCTTCTGTTATAAGTAGTTGCACGCTTCTATTATAGATAGTTGCACGATTTTATAATAGTTAGTTGCACGCTTCTGTTATAGGTAGTTGCACGATTCTATTATAGGTAGTTGCATGTTTCTATTATAAATAGTCGCACGTTTTGTTTATAGGTAGTTGCACGATTCTGTTTTAAGTAGTTGCACATTTATATGTTTTCTAGTTGTATGGTAAAATTGTGCAACTACCTATCACTGCAATGTGCAACTCCACAAAAATTGGGCAACAAAAGAAGCAAAATAATTCGTCCATTAGAGAAAAATTTAGGCCCAATAAATTTTTTTTAAAAAAAAAGCAAAGATTTAACTACTACTAGGACTCGAACCTTGAACTTCTTGTGTTAAAAGGGAATGCTTAACCGCTGGAGCACAATCTACTATTTAAATATTTTCTGGGCTTTAATATGTTAACTAAATAAGTGCGACCCATTTTATAAACGAGTCATGAGTGTACGGTGCACTTGGGTGAACAGGAGACCCACTCATAAATAATAGTGTGAAAATAAAAGATATAAATAATAAAACTAAAAATTTAAAACTGAAAATTTATTATCAACACCAAACACAAAGAGCATTAATTTATGGCAAAGTAGAGGGTGAACAAGTTTCACGGTGAAACTGGTTTAGGAGTGTGACTTATATTACTAAAGAGTGTGACTTATATAACTGAAGAGTGTGACTTTTTACTATAATGAGTATTACTCATAAAAATAAAGGGTGTGATAAATATTACAGCAAAGAGTGTGATCGTGATAACTGAAGAGTGTGACCTATATTACTAAAGTGTGTAATCGTGATAACTGAAGTGTAAAAATAAACCAGTTTCACGGTGAATAAGTTTCACAGCATACCAACTCTTAATTTTATTAAATTTAAATTTTAAAATAATATATTATAATAAACAACAGAAAAGGACAACGTAAATACGGAACCATTGTCTATTAGCGAGAAGTCAAGCTAAAGACAACGTTATAAGACAACGTGCACCAAAATCCGTTGTCTATTACCGAGAGCTCGTGCTAATAGACAACAGTTAATGTAATAGACAACGTGTTATGCTTTATACACAACGGATTTAGAAATATTTGTTGTCTATTCCACGTTGTGTATTAGCATTTTTCTAAGTGCAGATTTACCAATATATAATATTAAGATATTGCATGCACTATAATATAATTTTAAGGCATATAAGTGAGAATGTATTTGGAGATAGAATCACATATCGTCCTATAATTTTGGTTGTATCTAGTTTTAATCTTTTAAAGTTTTTACTTATTCAATTTTGTTTCTTTTAGTATCAATTTTGATCATTTTTGCATGGAAATTCAATGTTCTCCAAATTGGATAGTCATTTTTCACCAAAAATAAAATTCCCTAAGTTTTGGTAATTGGATTGAGACATTGAAGATAACAAAACAATGGGTTGGATGAGACAAAGAGTTTGACATAGGACACAACCTTCGAATCAACGAAAAATGGCTGGAAAACGGCCAAGAAGTACTAATTTGTGAATGAAAATTTATTTGTTAACAAAAAATGAAATCACGAAGTTGTGGTAATCAAATTGTGAAATAGGAAATAGATATAAAATGGTTAATACGAGACGAAGAGTTTGGTAAAGGACATAACCTTCGACTAATCGGAAAATTTATTTTTAGACAAAAAATCAAAATGAAAAAGCAAAACATATATGACTAAAATTGGATACATCCAAAATAGTAAGGAGATTTGTCATATTATCTAAATATATCTATAACTCGATTTTGATTAACAAGTTTGTTAAGCATGCATTCTCTTATAATCGCAATATTTTCTTCCTTTTATTTTTTAAAATATATATTAATTGAACGGCATAATATTGCACCGAAAAATTACTCAAAATTCTAATGCGTCAGATGCAATCTCATACTCCTATATGACGAATAAAGGGTAAAAGAAAAAAAAAATAGGACAAAGGAGAGTTAGACCAAAAGTGACCTAAAATGAGAAAGCATGTGTCATTGACCGAAAATGACCAAGAGACAAAACAGTCGAGACGACCATATCACAATTACCAAAGAAGTCTATCTAAGACCATCTCCAAGGCACTGCCAAATTACATGGCAAACACACATTTGGTAGTAAGAGTACTTCCAGCGCACCGACAAATTCTGAAGCAAATTAGACATACATGAACAGTGTGGTAAATTTGCCACATACTGTTCAAGTGGCAAATTGATTTTATATTTTTTATATATTTTTTATTTTGAATTCAACATTTAAATGGATGAAATATAATTATTATTTTTAAGATAATATTATTTAATTTAAAATTGTGTTGCAATAATATTATGTGTAATACTACCTCTGTTCTAAGATAACGTGCACGCTAACTTTATTATTGAGTTTTTGTGACCTATTTGTTTATTAATATTTGAAATGATAAAGTGACTTTTAAAGAGCGGTATGATAGATCTATCTCTATTCTATTATATGCATCTTTAAAAAATACTTTATCATTTTAAATATTAATAAAAAAACTAATTTCATTAAAACACGTGAAAAACAAAGAACGCAAGACGTTATCCCGGGACGTAAGGAGTATTATTTAATTTTATGTTTTTTATAATTTTTCTATTTAATATTATATGACGAATTGGAAGTGACAAATTTGGTGGCAAATTGATGATTTTAATGACAAATTTACCATTTCGCATTGAAGATGGTGTAATAATATAAGTATAAATAAATAGTAGCATATTTAGTATCTATATGAGCCCATAACTCAACTAAGTAAAGGCCTAATATCGATTTGGTGTACGGATATTAGATTCGTGTATTCACTTTGATCATGTCCATATTTTAATATTATGGATCCTCTTCTATTGCCCCTCTCTCCCCTGTTTCTCGACGTTAGCGGCGATGATTACTCTATCTATGGATTTTAGACAGATGAAAATGAAATAGATGAAAAATCTTGTTTATTGCCCATTTCCACATCAGCGTTGGCTATTCCTCTTTTGCATTACCATCTACCAAAATTATGGAATTCTCCGGCAGAAGAAAATGAAATCCCAGTTTAAGAAATAATTAAAATATAATAATATACTAATAATAACAATAGTAATTGAATAATCACACGTAATTATACTAAATTACCATAAAATAAGTCGATCAACAACATTGAAACAATGGAAACCATGCAATCCAATAATTATTTGAACATTTCACAAGCTAGTTGTATGTTTTTATGTTTTCTGGTTGCATGATTCCATATTAGCTAATTGCATGTTTCTGTATATAGTTGTTATTTTTATATTAGGTAGTTGCATGTTTTATCTCATTTCTAGTTGCACGGTTCAATATTAGCTAGTTGCATGTTTCCGTATTATATAGTTGCATGTTTATGTACTAGTTAGTTGCATGTTTCTGTATTAGTTAGTTGCATGTTTATGTGTTATATGGTTGTATGTTTTTATATTATCTAGTTGCATGCTCTTATGTTTTCTAGTTGCACGATTTTGTATTGACTAGTTGCATGTTTCTATATAAGTGTATCCTATTAGCTAGTTGCATGTTTCCGTATTATATAATTGCATGTTTATGTATTAGCTAGTTGCATGTTTATGTATTAGTTAGTTGCATGTTTATGTGTTATATGGTTGTATGTTTTTAAATTATCTAGTTGCATGCTCTTATGTTTTCTAGTTGCACGATTTTGTATTGACTAATTGCATGTTTCTATATAAGTGTATCCTTATTTTGACCCAATCTTTATTTTTCACTGACCTAATTTTTTCTAGTGCCAAAAAATCTGGGTAATTTAAAAAAAATTAATAAAAATGATAGTATTGGGAACCAAACCAGATATCCTTAACCCTAAAGATATGATGTTCAATCAATATACTAGAGGCGAATTGTTGAAAATTTGCGACAGTATCGAATTTTAATTAAAAGGGCTGACCCGTTTTTTAAACGGGTCACTCATTTGAATGAGTGCACGGTACTCTTGGGTGTACAAGAGAACTACTCTAACTCAACACGTGCGTCTATGTTTTGATATGCAGTCTCATATATGCATATCAATCTATAGATCAATGAAATCTCCAAGATCTTGAGATCAAACAAATTTATATACTTTTCTTAGACTAACTAATAACTAGTTAATGTTCAAATCATACCCGAGGGAGACAAAGATTGCATACAAAGACAACATACTGAAGTTGCTCCATCCGGATATAGTAATAAGTTTCTACATCCCGAGAAAACAAGTCGCTTCATTCCACCTAAAATTAACGAAGTCATTTTATTGTGAGATCATCACATGCACATATCTAGTAGACATATGATTTTTTTTTCTTTTAACGGTTAAAAGATGACTTTGAACTCATGACTTCACGAAGCATACTTTCACGTATAACCCCAACAAACCCTTCTTGGAATCTTGCATGTTGAATCGCTTCAAGACAATATCTATGTATGAAGCTTGGATTAAGCCTATCATTATTTTCTTCTGATCTCGAGTGATCTTGATACCAAGAATGTGACCGGCTTCCCCTAAGTCTTTCATATCAAACTGTTTTGACAGTCATGCCCTTACGTCTGACAACACTTTTACATCGTTCCCCGATGAGCATAATGTCGTCCACGTATAGTGCTAAGAATACCAATTTATATATGTTAATTTGACATCTCACATATCACCGTTCTAAATTATCGAAATTAATCATGTCCCAAGGACCACAAATTTGGTCGTTAAAATGTCACATGAAGATCATAATGGCATGTTGTCTTCTCCACCAAAAACAAACAAACACAGACAAAGTTGGGATAAGAACATCTTGGCTTCTGTGTATAATCCTTTCATTACTAACACTTTGAACAATCTAAAATATTGTAATTTTCTACACTTTACCGTTTCAACATTTTTTTTTTGTCACTTTATCATCTGAAATAATTGTTTATATAACATTTCACTTCTAAATTTTTATTTAGGACACTGCATCGAATTCTATAATAAGTATCATACTTTGTGATAATCAAAATAACTACAACAGCTTGCAAAGCGAAGACAGGTAATATGCAACAAATAAGATGATAGTTTTAGAATAAATATTTAGAAAGTAGGGCTTTTCTACGATCAGAAAAGACTTCGCCATTCCTGACAGTAGGAAACCAATAAGAAATTGTCACGTCATCTACCTTCGCCATTAGCGAACTGGTTTCGCTGTGAGGCAAAATAATTTTTTCTTAAATAATATATAATTACTAAAATATCCTTATAATAATATTTTTTAAAAATAGTATTATATTATAATAATCATTTAAAAAATAATACTTAAAACATGTCCATGTTTTAACTTTTTTATTCTAATTATTTTCGAATCAAACTAAAAATCCTATTATGAACATCATAGTCACTCGGCAAACTCTGCAGTCTGCACCAAGCTTTTCTATTTCTATCTACAAATTAACTTTTCAGTATTCCTTTCTTATTAAACAACAGAGCATACACCTTTTTCTATTAAACAACATAACATTTACATACCCATTTTCCTATTTTCAACTTAACTTTCAGTATTTCATTCTTCTTCACACACATATAAAGAGAGATTGAGCAACATCAATTAAACCCATGTTCACATTAACAAAACTCAAATCATCATTCTCAGATCTATGGCGTCCCAGTCTCTTCTCCTTGTCAATTCCAGTCCGAATCTGCTTCGGAAACGAGCACGCCTTCATATATATATATATATATATATATATATATATATATATATATATATATATATATATATATATACCTGATTGAAAACAGGGGTAGGGGTGCTTTGATGTGCTTTGATGCTAATCATAAAATTTTCGTTAATCATTATAATAAATTTGATATGTTTAAAATATTTTGATTTAAAAATGAAAATATAATTTTATAATTAATGAATTTTTTACATAATAAGGGTAATTTGGTCATTTGATATTTTTTTTATTATTATTTTAATTTTTTTACTAGGTCGATTACATATAGCAAAGTGCAAACGCACTAATGCGAAGTGCAATCATAAAAAATGAATCTCATTCGTTGGATCAATAATTCAATGATAATTATAGAATTTTTAACGTCAGGAATGACGAAGGTTTTCCTGACTGTAGAAGGTCCCTAGAAAGTAAATAAACTGTAGTAAAAAAAAAAAAAAAAAGACAGGGAAAACATTTTTTTTTTTTTGCATATATGGTAAAATAGGAAAATTTTCTTTGGAAAGACAGCTTGATTGGTACTTTGGTAGTATCAAAAGCGTGGTAATATAATTGTTGGGTCATGCCCAATAATAGTTGGGCCCTAGAAACTAATACTAAATAATTAGGCCCATTTGTCAAACCAATGGTTTGGTGATTAGGGCATGTGTCTTGCTGCCGAAAACAGACGCGAGAAACAGTAACAGAAACAGAAGAGAAAAAAATTTTACTAAGTAAAACTCTCACTTTTGTTCACAAAAACTCTCACTGTTGTTAACTCTCACTTTTGTTCACAAAAACTCTCACTGTTGCTATGTAAAACTCTCACTGTTATTAAGTAAAAACTCTCATTGTTGCTAAGTAAAACTCTCACTTTTGTTCACCAAAACTCTCATTGTTGCTATGTAAAACTCTCACTGTTACTAAGTAAAACTCTCACTTTTGTTCACAAAAACTCACTGTTTCAAAAAGAAAAACGACAAAAACGAACCGTCGTCGCGGAGGCATCGTCTTCATAGCAGAGGAATCACCGTCTCTATAGCCGTCGTGTGAGGAATCGCCGTCACCATCCGTCTCCATCGCCGTCGCGTGAGGACTAGCCATCTCCATCACCGTTGCATGAAGAGTCACGGAGGCATCGTCGTCGTCGCGTCACAGAGATTCGTCGTCGCTGTCGCCATCGCGGAGAGTGGAGAGGTCCCGAGGGAAGAGTCACAGAGTGGAGTGCAGCGGTTTAGCGTGTGTGGGTGAGAATGCGAAACTTCTCCTGTAGGCGGAAGAAATGGCGAAATCGATGGTTGTTAACGGTGTAGGATGCGTCGCCGCTTCTCCGTGGCTCGGGACTTCGTTGAGCTCGTCCCTGGCGACGGCGGGTGAGGTGGCGGCGACGGAGGAAGGAGGGGAGAAGACGCTGAGATCTATTTTTTATTTTGATACGTTTTGATCTATTTTGATACAAAGAATGGGCTGAAATGATATATATTTGACACATTTGTGTATATGGGTAAGGTTTGACCCGGGTTAATAGCATGAACCAGGTCTATACAAGTTTTTGTCAAATAAAATTATCTAGATTTTTGGAGAAATTTTATTAAATGTAGGATAAAAAACATCTCTATCAAAGAAATGGTTCTTATAACTAGGAGAAATGTTGTTTTTAATGTTTGTAAGAAATTTAAAAGTTCTAGTTAATATTCAGTAATCACCCCAAGCCTTGTTGTGGCTCCGCCCCTAGTAGTAATGGCTATTTTAAAATTATCAACAAATTTTAAAAAGCTACCAAATGAAATATAAAATATGTCCTTGAGTAATTATTTTGTACCAAATAAAATATGGATGTATAAAACTTGTCAAATGAATTACAATTTAGGATATCATATAATATCATATACAAGCTACCAAAATATGGACGGCACTGGTGAATGCGGAATCGGAGGACATTCAGGTTATCTCAAATATGACATCACGTTTATCCGCTGCGGGATATTAGACTCAGGCATTGCTAAAATGGGCCACGAGAAGCGTCATTGGGTGGACCAGCAAAAGCTGGGAGCAAAAGGGGATGCAATAGCCATTACTGTTATAAGTTGCATGTTTTGGTTATAGAAAGTTGCACTTTTCGGTTATAATAAGTTGCATGTTTTTGTTACAAGTAGTTGCACGCTTCAATAATAGGTAGTTGCACGCTTCTGTTATAGGTAGTTGCACGATTTTATAATAGGTAGTTGCACGCTTCTGTTATAGGTAGTTGCACGCTTCAGTTATAGATAGTTGCACGATTTTATAATAGTTAGTTGCACGCTTCTATTATAGGTAGTTGCACGATTCTATTATAGGTAGTTGCATGTTTCTATTATAAATAGTCGCACATTTTGTTTATAGGTAGTTGCACGATTCTGTTTTAAGTAGTTGCACATTTATATGTTTTCTAGTTGTATGGTAAAATCGTGCAACTACCTATCACTGCAATGTGCAACTCCACAAAAATTGGGCAACAAAAGAAGCAAAATAATTCGTCCATTAGAGAAAAATTTAGGCCCAATAAAAAAATTTAAAAAAAAAAACAAAGATTTAACTACTACTAGGACTCGAACCTTGAACTTCTTGTGTTAAAAGGGAATGCTTAACCGCTGGAGCACAATCTACTATTTAAATGTTTTCTGGGCTTTAATATGTTAACTAAATAAGCGCGACCCATTTTATAAACGAGTCATGAGTGTACGGTGCACTTGGGTGCACAGGAGACCCACTCACAAATAATAGTGTGAAAATAAAAGATATAAATAATAAAACTAAAAATTTAAAACTGAAAATTTATTATCAACACCAAACACAAAGAGCATTAATTTATGGCAAAGTATAGGGTGAACAAGTTTCACGGTGAAACTGGTTTAGGAGTGTGACTTATATTACTAAAGAGTGTGACTTATATAACTGAAGAGTGTGACTTTTTACTATAATGAGTATTACTCATAAAAATAAAGGGTGTGATAAATATTACAGCAAAGAGTGTGATCGTGATAACTGAAGAGTGTGACCTATATTACTAAAGTGTGTAATCGTGATAACTGAAGTGTAAAAATAATCCAGTTTCACGGTGAATAAGTTTCACAGCATACCAACTCTTAATTTTATTAAATTTAAATTTTAAAATAATATATTATGAATATAATAGACAACAGAAAAGGACAACGTAAATACGGAACCGTTGTCTATTAGCGAGAAGTCAAGCTAAAGACAACGTTATAAGACAACGTGCACCAAAATCCGTTGTCTATCACCGAGAGCTCGTGCTAATAGACAACAGTTAATGTAATAGACAACGTGTTATGCTTTATACACAACGGATTTAAAAATATTTGTTGCCTATTCCACGTTGTGTATTAGCATTTTTCTAAGTGCAGATTTACCAATATATAGTATTAAAATATTGCATGCACTATAATATAATTTTAAGGCATATAAGTGAGAATGTATTTGGAGATAGAATCACATATCGTCCTATAATTTTGGTTGTATCTAGTTTTAATCTTTTTAAGTTTTTACTTATTAAATTTTGTTTCTTTTAGATCAATTTTGATCATTTTTGCATGAAAATTCAATGTTCTCCAAATTGGATAGTCATTTTTCACCAAAAATAAAATTCCCTAAGTTTTGGTAATTGGATTGAGACATTGAAGATAACAAAACAATGGGTTGGATGAGACAAAGAGTTTGATATAGGACACAACCTTCGAATCAACGAAAAATGGCTGGAAAACGGCCAAGAAGTACTAATTTGTGAATGAAAATTTATTTGTTAACTAAAAATGAAATCACGAAGTTGTGGTAATCAAATTGTGAAATAGAAAATAGATATAAAATAGTTAATACGAGACGAAGAGTTTGGTAAAGGACATAACCTTCGACTAATCGGAAAATTTATTTTTCGACAAAAAATCAAAATGAAAAAGCAAAACATATATGACTAAAATTGGATACATCCAAAATAGTAAGGAGATTTGTCATATTATCTAAATATATCTATAACTCAATTTTGAATAACAAGTTTGTTAAGCATGCATTCTCTTATAATCGCAATATTTTCTTCCTTTTATTTTTTAAAATATATATTAATTGAACGGCATAATATTGCACCGAAAAATTACTCAAAATTCTAATGCGTCAGATGCAATCTCATACTCCTATATGACTAATAAGATAATTTTATAAAGGGTAAAAGAAAAAAAAAATGGACAAAAGAGAGTTGGACCCAAAAGTGACCTAAAAGGATAAACACACATTTGGTAGTAAGAGTGCTTCCAGCGCACCGACAAATTCTGAAGCAAATTAGACATACATGAACAGTGTGGCAAATTTGCCACATACTGTTCAAGTGGCAAATTGATTTTATATTTTTTATATATTTTTTTATTTTGAATTCAACATTTAAATGTATGAAATATAATTATTATTTTTAAGATAATATTATTTAATTTAAAATTGTGCTGCAATAATATTATGTGTAATACTACCTATATCCTAATATAACGTGCACACTAACTTTATTATCGAGTTTTTGTGAGCTATTTGTTTATTAATATTTGAAATGATAAAGTGACTTTTAAAGAGCGGTATGATAGATCTATCTCTCTTCTATTATATGCATCTTTAAAAAATACTTTATCATTTTAAATATTAATAAAAAAAACTCTTGTATTAAAAACACGTGAAAAAAAAAGAACGTCAAGACGTTATCCGGGACGGAGGGAGTATTATTTAATTTTATGTTTTTTATAATTTTTCTATTTAATATTATATGACGAATTGGAAGTGACAAATTTGATGGCAAATTGATGATTTTAATGACAAATTTGCCATTTGGCATTGGAGATGGTGTAATAATATAAGTATAAATAAATAGTAGCATATTTAGTATCTATATGAGCCCATAACTCAACGGCAATGTCTCATATGCACTAGATGCACGGATATTAGATTTGTGCATTCACTTTGACCCTGTCCATATTTTAATATTATGGATCCTCTTCTATTGCCCCTCTCTCCCCTGTTTCTCGACGTTAGCAGCGATGATTACTCTATCTATGGATTTTAGACAGATGAAAATGAAATAGATGAAAAATCTTGTTTATTGCCCATTTCCACATCAGCGTTGGCTATTCCTCTTTTGCATTACCATCTACCAAAATTATGGAATTCTCCGGCAGAAGAAAATGAAATCCCAGTTTAAGAAATAATTAAAATATAATAATATACTAATAATAACAATAGTAATTGAATAATCACACGTAATTATACTAAATTACCATAAAATAAGTCGATCAACAACTTTGAAACAATGGAAAACATGCAATCCAATAATTATTTGAACATTTCACAAGCTAGTTGTATGTTTTTATGTTTTCTAGTTGCATGATTCCATATTAGCTAATTGCATGTTTCTGTATATAGTTGTTATTTTTATATTAGGTAGTTGCATGTTTCTATCTGTTCTAGTTGCACGGTTCAATATTAGCTAGTTGCATGTTTCCGTATTATATAGTTGCATGTTTATGTACTAGTTAGTTGCATGTTTCTGTATTAGTTAGTTGCATGTTTATGTGTTATATGGTTGTATGTTTTTATATTATCTAGTTGCATGCTCTTATGTTTTCTAGTTGCACGATTTTGTATTGACTAGTTGCATGTTTCTATATAAGTGTATCCTATTAGCTAGTTGCATGTTTCCGTATTATATAATTGCATGTTTATGTATTAGCTAGTTGCATGTTTATGTACTAGTTAGTTGCATGTTTCTGTATTAGTTAGTTGCATGTTTATGTGTTATATGGTTGTATGTTTTTAAATTATCTAGTTGCATGCTCTTATGTTTTCTAGTTGCACGATTTTGTATTGACTAATTGCATGTTTCTATATAAGTGTATCCTTATTTTGACCCAATCTTTATTTTCACTGACCTAATTTT
Organism: Stenogyne calaminthoides; assembly: GCA_037126765.1. Classification (NCBI taxonomy): domain Eukaryota; kingdom Viridiplantae; phylum Streptophyta; class Magnoliopsida; order Lamiales; family Lamiaceae; genus Stenogyne; species Stenogyne calaminthoides. Next base: position 18,605 of record JBBCBC010000133.1, read on the forward strand.
TTCTAGCGCCAAAAATCTGGGTTATTTAAAAAAAATTAATAAAAATGATAGTATTGGGAACCAAACCAGATATCCTTAACCCTAAAGATATGATGTTCAATCAATATACTAGAGGCGAATTGTTGAAAATTTGCGACAGTATCGAATTTTAATTAAAAGGGCTGACCCGTTTTTTAAACGGGTCACTCATTTGAATGAGTGCACGGTACTCTTGGGTGTACAAGAGAACTACTCTAACTCAACACGTGCGTCTATGTTTTGATATGCAGTCTCATATATGCATATCAATCTATAGATCAATGAAATCTCCAAGATCTTGAGATCAAACAAATTTATATACTTTTCTTAGACTAACTAATAACTAGTTAATGTTCAAATCATACCCGAGGGAGACAGCATTGCATACAGCACAACATACAGAAGTTGCTCCATCCGGATATAGTAATAAGTTTCTACATCCCGAGAAAACAAGCTGCTTCTGTCCACCTAAAATTAACGAGTCATTTTATTGTGAGATCATCACATGCACATATCTAGTAGACATATGATTTTTTTTTCTTTTAACGGTTAAAAGATGACTTTGAACTCATGACTTCACGAAGCATACTTTCACGTATAACCCCAACAAACCCTTCTTGGAATCTTGCATGTTGAATCGCTTCAAGACAATATCTATGTATGAAGCTTGCGATAAGCCTATCATTATTTTCTTCTGATCTCGAGTGATCTTGATACCAAGAATGTGACCGGCTTCCCCTAAGTCTTTCATATCAAACTGTTTTGACAGTCATGCCCTTACGTCTGACAACACTTTTACATCGTTCCCCGATGAGCATAATGTCGTCCACGTATAGTGCTAAGAATACCAATTTATATATGTTAATTTGACATCTCACATAACACCGTTCTAAATTATCGAAATTAATCATGTCCCAAGGACCACAAATTTGGTCGTTAAAATGTCACATGAAGATCATAATGGCATGTTGTCTTCTCCACCAAAAACAAACAAACACAGACAAAGTTGGGATAAGAACATCTTGGCTTCTGTGTATAATCCTTTCATTACTAACACTTTGAACAATCTAAAATATTGTAATTTTCTACACTTTACCGTTTCAACATTTTTTTTTTGTCACTTTATCATCTGAAATAATTGTTTATATAACATTTCACTTCTAAATTTTTATTTAGGACACTGCATCGAATTCTATAATAAGTATCATACTTTGTGATAATCAAAATAACTACAACAGCTTGCAAAGCGAAGACAGGTAATATGCAACAAATAAGATGATAGTTTTAGAATAAATATTTAGAAAGTAGGGCTTTTTTCTACGATCGAGAAAAAAACTTTTCGCCATTCTCGACAATAAAGAGAAACCAATAAGAAATTGTCACGTCATCTACCTTCGCCATTAGCGAACTGGTTTCGCTGTGAGGCAAAATAATTTTTTCTTAAATAATATATAATTACTAAAATATCCTTATAATAATATTTTTTAAAAATAGTATTATATTATAATAATCATTTAAAAAATAATACTTAAAACATGTCCATGTTTTAACTTTTTTATTCTAATTATTTTCGAATCAAACTAAAAATCCTATTATGAACATCATAGTCACTCGGCAAACTCTGCAGTCTGCACCAAGCTTTTCTATTTCTATCTACAAATTAACTTTTCAGTATTCCTTTCTTATTAAACAACAGAGCATACACCTTTTTCTATTAAACAACATAACATTTACATACCCATTTTCCTATTTTCAACTTAACTTTCAGTATTTCATTCTTCTTCACACACATATAAAGAGAGATTGAGCAACATCAATTAAACCCATGTTCACATTAACAAACTCAAATCATCATTCTCAGATCTATGGCGTCCCAGTCTCTTCTCCTTGTCAATTCCAGTCCGAATCTGCTTCGGCAGCCGCGCCGGAAACGATTCGGCACGCCTTCATATATATATATATATATATACCTGATTGAAAACAGGGGTAGGGGTGCTTTGATGTGCTTTGATGCTAATCATAAAATTTTCGTTTATCATTATAATAAATTTGATATGTTTAAAATATTTTGATTTAAAAATGAAAATATAATTTTATAATTAATGATTTTTTTACATAATAAGGGTAATTTGGTCATTTGATATTTTTTTTATTATTATTTTAATTTTTTTACTAGGTCGATTACATATAGCAAAGTGCAAACGCACTAATGCAAAGTGCAATCATAAAAAATGAATCTCATTCGTTGGATCAATAATTCAATGGTAATTATAGAATTTTTAACGTCAGGAATGACGAAGGTTTTCCTGACTGTAGAAGGTCCCTAGAAAGTAAATAAACTGTAGTAAACAAAAAAAAAAGACAGGGAAAACATTTTTTTTTTTTGCATATATGGTAAAATAGGAAAATTTTCTTTGGAAAGACAGCTTGATTGGTACTTTGGTAGTATCAAAAGCGTGGTAATATAATTGTTGGGTCATGCCCAATAATAGTTGGGCCCTAGAAACTAATACTAAATAATTAGGCCCATTTGTCAAACCAATGGTTTGGTGATTAGGGCATGTGTCTTGCTGCTGAAAACAGACGCTAGAAACAGTAATAGAAACAGAAGAGAAAAAAAATTTACTAAGTAAAACTCTCACTTTTGTTCACAAAACTCTCACTGTTGTTAACTCTCACTTTTGTTCACAAAAACACTCACTGTTGCTATGTAAAACTCTCACTGTTATTAAGTAAAAACTCTCATTGTTGCTAAGTAAAACTCTCACTTTTGTTCACCAAAACTCTCATTGTTGCTATGTAAAACTCTCACTGTTACTAAGTAAAACTCTCACTTTTATTCACAAAAACTCACTGTTTCAAAAAGAAAAACGACAAAAACGAACCGTCGTCGCGGAGGCATCGTCTTCATAGCAGAGGAATCACCGTCTCTATAGCCGTCGTGTGAGGAGTCGCCGTCACCATCCGTCTCCATCGCCGTCGCGTGAGGACTAGCCATCTCCATCACCGTTGTGTGAAGAGTCATGGAGGCATCGTCGTCGTCGCGTCACAGAGATTCGTCGTCGCTGTCGCCATCGCGGAGAGTGGAGAGGTCCCGAGGGAAGAGTCGCAGAGTGGAGTGCAGCGGTTTAGCGTGTGTGGGTGAGAATGCGAAACTTCTCCTGTAGGCGGAAGAAATGGCAAAATCGATGGTTGTTAACGGTGTAGGATGCGTCGCCGCTGCTCCGTGGCTCGGGACTTCGTTGAGCTCATCTCTGGCGACGGCGGGTGAGGTGGCAGCGACGGGGGAAGGAGGGGAGAAGACGCTGAGATCCATTTTTTATTTTGATACGTTTTGATCTATTTTGATACAAAGAATGGGCTGAAATGATATATATTTGACACATTTGTGTATATGGGTAAGGTTTGACCCGGGTTCATAGCATGAACCAGGTCTATACAAGTTTTTGTCAAATAAAATTATCTAGATTTTTGGAGAAATTTTATTAAATGTAGGATAAAAAACATCTCTATCAAAGAAATGGTTCTTATAACTAGGAGAAATGTTGTTTTTAATGTTTGTAAGAAATTTAAAAGTTCTAGTTAATATTCAGTAATCACACTAGTTTGTAAGAAATTCAAAATTTATAGATAATATTAACTAATCATGGGTGTTTCTTACAGCAGTTAGGGTGTCGTATTGACTGACAATAGTCAATTTATTTGAGTCATTAGATCAAAAATCTAAAGGCTTAAAATTAAAAACATACTACTTGTTGCACTACGCATTGTACTAACTATCGTTTTGCATCGTACTCACTATCCACTACAAAAAAACCGGGTTTTAATTAACGATGGAATTTAGCGACGGATTCAACTACCGTCACTAGTAGCGACGGTTTGAGCGACTGTTAAAGTTAAACGGTCAAAGTCCCCGAATTTAGCGACGGTTTTAGTATCCGCCGCTAATAGCGACTGTGTAGCGACTGTTTTTTCGAACCGGGCCAAATTGGGCATTTAGCTACAGTTATATCCATCGCTAAAGTCGGACCGGGGGCACGAAGCATCTCGGCACTTGGACCACCGCCCCAGCTGAGTTTAGCGACGGGTTTTTGAACAAAGCGACGGTTTGTACCGTCGCTACTAGCGACGACAATTAAGTATCCATCGCAAATCCGTCTCAAAATTTTGATTATATAACTAGCGATTTCAGCATTCAGACGCAATTCTTTTCGCGTATTAATCGTTCTCCGCAGTTGCCGTACGCCGTTCGTTGTCGCCGTCCTGAGCATTCGGTGCATGTGGTTCAATTTGTATCGTCGTATTCTTCCTTTTGACGGTATTTTTTCTAATTTTAACCGTTTATTTTCTCATTTCGTACGTTTATATATATATAATTTGAAATTATATATATATATAATTCAAAATATATATTCGATATTATATATATGTATTTTAGTTTAATTAGTCAATTATGTATATTTATTTCAATTACATATATGCATGTTAGTGTAATTTGGTTGATTATGATATTTTATATATAATTATATGATAGATTAATGGTTAGAATTGTTAGATTGATGGTTGACTAGAATTGTTAGAATTATTTTATGATTATATATGTGTTAAATATATGTGATAGAATTATTAGAATTGTTAGATTGATGATTGACTAGAATGGTTAGAATTGTTAGATTGATGATTGGCGAGAATGCTTAGAATTGTTTTATGATTATATATGTGATATATATATATATATATATATATATATATATATATATATATATATATATATATATATATATATGGGATAGAATGGTTAGAATTGTTAGATTGATGGTTGACTAGAATGGTTAGAATTGTTTTATAATTATGTGATATATATATATATGTTAATTTGGTTAGAATTGTTAGATTGATGGTTGGCTAGGATGAATATGTAATGAATTTGGTTTACTAGAATTTAGGCGCGATTTTAATTAAATTATTAAAAAATATAATGAATTTGTTTTATATAATGCAGATGAGTACTAGCCAAGGCAAAATTGACTAGGCAAATGAAATGGTAGAGGTAAGAGGTGGTGGTCGAGGCATGACGGGTCCATTCCTTTGAGCACCAAGAAGAAGAAGAGGGTCCCGAGAGACCCGGTGAACCTAAACAGAGAGCGCCTCCAACTAAGAAGAACCGTCCCCCAAGAGGTCATCTCAATGGGTCGAGCTCAGGCTCGGTCTCTATTCATCATGGCTCAGCTGTTGGGGTTATACTGGAAAGTATGCTTTTACTTTGTATAACCAAACCGAATTTCTTATTTATTTACTGAAATAAATTATTTATCACTGTTGCACTAAATATGAATGAATGTTATATATATTTATTGCAAACCTTTCGATAAGAAAGTACGTATTACGTTGAAGTTAATTTGGTGATACCAGATCACAGAAGATCAAATTAACAGTCCTCGTGATTAAGTACAAATTCACAACCAGATGGAAATGAACAATCCATCATGAAAGGTTGAGGTGTAAGGCTCAGATTGACTTGTCTTGACCAAGAGAATTACACTAGTGCATGACGATGCGCTGAATAGGACCTACATGAGGATAAATTCTTCGGTACTGAATATACAAGAATTAGACCTCAGTGGTGCGTTATTTCTTAATCTCCGTTCCTTAAATAGGATCGTGTGAAATTAATAACTATTGCTTTGATTTATGATGGGAAGAGAATCATTGCGATTCGATACCTTATATCTTGAGCAATATTATTAGTTACACGACGATCGCTAAGATTTAATACGGAGAATTGTGTGCAAGCACATCTTGCTTGATTTGTCCTCTTGGTGGGCTATGAATCTTTATCATACCAAATCTTGCAAGTGGAAATTTATTTCCGGTATGAATAATAATGTTGAGCTGTCTTTACTCCAAGGACAAAGATATTAATTAATATAAAGCTTGTTCAGTGGCTTAATTAATTAGTGGACTAAGATAATCTTAAACACGGGAAAGAATGACTGGGAGCCATATTATTGTGAAGTCGTAATGTGGGTTAAGATGGATAGTTCAATATTAATTTTATTGTGGAGTAAATTAATATTAATGGGCTTGAATAATATTTTGGCTAAATATTATAGTTTCATAGTCCATTGGAGGTCCAATCTTAATTCTCCTAAAGGCCACTCAAATAGCCCAAATTAAAGTCCAATTAATGAAAAGGATAAGAAAATATTATTGCCTATTTTTTCCATATTTTTTGAAAATAATTAAAGGAAGAAAGAGAAAAGATTTTCTTGATTTTCTTGGAAAGATTTTATGGAATATGTATTCTTGGAATACAAGATTATCCCATAAATTCAAGAAAAGTCAAAGATCCTATAGTTGGAAATTTTCGAAAACCCCTTAATATAAGGAGTAGGGATGGCAACGGCGCGGGTTTGGGGCGGTTTGGCTAAACCCGTAACCCGCCCCGCCATTTTTTTTCTAAACCCGAAACCCGCCCCGCCCCGCCGGGTTTTTTGAACCCGCTCAACCCGCCCCTTCCCCATGAACCCGGCGGGTTTAACCCGCCCCGCATATTTAATTTTGTTTTCCCTTTATTTTTTATTTTTTAATCCGTACTCTTAATTTCATACATACTACCTCCGTCCCATAAAAGTGTGCAGACCTACCTTATTATCAAGTTTTTGTGAGCGAATTGTTTATTAGTATTTCCAATGATAAAGTGATTTTTAAAGAGGGGTATTATAGATCTACCTCTCATTTATTGCATGCATCTTTAAAAATTATTTTATCATTTCAAATACTAACAAAAACTCGCTCGCAAAAACACGTGAAAACAGTAAACGTGCACGTTTCTTTGGGACGGAGGGAGTATCATTTTAAAATACACATAGTTCCTAAAAATAAAACATAAACTAGAATCATTCAAATTAAAACAAACAAAAAATACATAATATCATAATCAATCACACATTAAAGATGATGATGTGCAATTGAATGAAATTGGAAACAATTGAATTAAGTAACAAACCCTAGAATAGATTACTTAATACATTTAATATATACTATATATATATACCATGACCCGGGGCGGGTTTGCCTAATACCATGACCCGCCCCGCATACGACGGATTTCCGTTTGATCGGGTTTTAACCCGCCCCGTAACCCATTTGACCGGGTTTAATCCGCCCCATTAGGGGCGGATTCGTGCCGGGTTCGAGTTAAAACCTGCCCCATTGCCATCCCTAATAAGGAGGTGGGATTTTTGTGGAATATTTTAATTATGGAGAAAAGAATATATTGGATATATTCAAGATTTCTTGAAGATCAAGAAAAAGATTTTCCCATCTTATTCCTAAGCCAAAAATTTCGACCACCCCTTGTATTATAAATAGGGGATGATTTTTTCATCCCCAATGGCAATTCCATGTGTTGGAAAAATTAGAAATCCACAAAGGTGGTGGCAAAATATTTTTATTTTCTCCTTTAAATTAAAATCGTTCGTTGAGAATCCTTCCACCGGATTACGTTCGTGGACGTAAGACATATTTGGGAAGGCACTTTGGGTTGATCCATCATCTCAACGGTTGTCTCTACGAGAGGTTAGTAATTACATAACTCCTAGATTCCGCATGCTTAGGATTTACGTGGATTACTTGTAGGCATGTTGCTTATTTGTTTGTTTTATTATTATGTTGAATTGGTTTATGATTAATTCATGTTAGTAATTAATTGAGTAATTTAAATATGTATTTAAATTCATCTCGAATAGATTCGGGCACCCCTTATTTCCCAACAAATGGTATCAAAGTCTCGGTTTCGAGCTCTTCTTTTAAATTGTTATTTAAATTATGTTTACCATTAAATTTTATTGAAAATTGGATAGTAGAATTGCTAGATCTGTTTTGAGGTATCCAATTGTCATGGTATTTAATGTATTTATTTATTTCATGCGTATGATTGGTTTTAATTTGACTTGTTCGAATTTGTTTTTCTCGTGAGAAAATCCACGAGTAGATTAGGCTATTTGATTTGTTCAATGTAATAGACTAGTCTAGATTTAGGTTTATTTATTTTTGTAAAATAAATTATAACCTGATCGAAGACGAAGACGGAGGCGAGAAATTAAAACGGATCCGAATCAAGGCGCAGTCGTCGTCGTCTTAAACGCGTAAGGGAGGCACCTGGGCGACGCTTAACGCCGCTTAGCGCCAAGATCGGCACGGCAACCGAGTTGGCGCTGGAGGATCAACCCTGGATCTTGTGGAATGGGGGCGACGGGCGGCGATCTGGCGCGAGCGGCGAGCGCTAAGGTCTTGTCATCGACACGGCAACAACGACCGATATGGCCGGGTCGGGTGTAAGGCATGCACCCCGACCCGCGAGCTGGTCGGTGCACGAGACGTAACTTTTCGAGACGTTCGAGTGGGAGAAATTCAAGACGGCGTTTCTTCAACATCAAGCCAAGAAAAATCAAATCATGACAGTTGGATATTTTGTGCCAAATATATTTATTTTTCTGCTATGCTTGATTTATTGTTGTATTTTCTTATGCTTTATTTAATTTGTTTAAATGTGTTTGCATGAGAATTGCTCAATGAAAAATCTCAAAATTAAAAAATTACTAAGTATTTTAAACAATTAATTTGGTTTTGAATCGAATTAATTATTGACCTCCATGATTTATTTATTTGTGAAATCTTTTGGAGAAATTCCCCTAAGGGACGGCCAAAAGAAAGCTTTCTCGAGAATAAATTCCCAAAAGGATGATTGTGAATTATTATTAGTGGCAACGATGACCCTCCCAAGAGGCTCGATCAAAACGAAGTAGTAATACTGTATTTAATCATGGTTATTACTTAGGTACAAAATTGATATGCATATACTTCGTCGAAGTCCCTGTCAATTTTTTATTGGTCAAGTGGGAGCCAACTATTAATTAATTCTTTAATTAAAGGTTCGTAACTGATCTTGTTTGGAACCTGCTTGAATATGATTTAAATGATGACCCTCCCAAGAAGCTCATTTAAAACTGTTTTGAGATGTTGACTGATGCATATTCATATTTTTTTTAGATTTTAATATGAACCATGCGATCGAATTATGTGATATTTTTGTGTTGATCCGGATATTGACATAAATACATGTTTATTTTAGTTCAGCATGTCGCAACCTTTTAATCCACTGTTCAATATACTGAAAGACAATTTGCTTACTGGAGAAAACTTTGTTTATTGGTATCGAAAACTTACTATTGTCCTCACCGCACAACATCACAACTGGGTTCTTACTACACCCAAACCAGAAAAGCCGACTGATGAGTCTAGCAAAACGGAAAAGAAAGAGTATGCTGACTGGGAGCGTTCCAACGAAATGGCAAAGTGTACCATCTTGCCTTCTATGTCAGATGTGTTGCAACACCAACACCAAAACGTTGAAACTGCTGCGGGCATCATGGTCAATCTTAAAGCGATGTTTCAACATCAGAACCGTGTGGCTCGCCAGATCACCATGAGAGATATGCTCTCAATGAAAATGGTGGTGGGCACGTGTTGGGGAATGAGTTGCACAGATCTATTCGGGGTGAATATTTAAATACAAATTTAATTCTTTAATTATTACTAGCATGAATTAATCCTATATTAATTCAAATAATAATTGCAACAACATATCATGCATATAATAAGCCACGTAAAACCTACGCATGCGGAATCTACGGGTTTACGTGAACGTACCTCTCGGGATGGCAGTGAATTCGGTTGGACGGACTAACCAAAAGGACTTCCCAAGTATTCCCTTAGCCCTTGCTCAACTATCCGGTAGAAGGACACTTGTCGAACAATTAACAAAAGGAAAAAAATAAACTTTGTTGCACCACTTATGTGGATTTGCTAATTTTTCCAGCACATGGAATTGTACTTGGGAATGAAACAATCATCCCCTATTTATAGGTGAGAGGTGGTCGATTTTTTCAGTAGAAAAACAATGTGGGAAAAGACTTTTCTTGATCACCAAGAAATCTTGAATATATCTCCTATATTCTTTTTCCCATAATTAAAATATTTCACAAAAATCCCACCTCCTCAATTATGGATAATTTTCGGAAATATTTAAGCAAGATTCCAAGATTTGGATCTTCTTGAATTTATGAGATATTCTTGTATTTCAAGAAATACATATCTTCCATAATATCTTTTCAAGAAAATCAAGAAAATCTTTCTTGCCCACTATATTTCCAAAAATTTCGAAATTCCTTAATGAATAGACAAGTGGGAGATTTCTTGAATTTAATGAGATAATCTTGTATTCCAAGAATACATATCTTCATTCCATAATAAAATTCAAAGAAAATCTTTCTCCCTCTTTTATCCATAAATTTCGAAATAATTAGGAAAAATTAAGCAACAATATTTATTTTATTTTAATCACCTTTTCAGTTAATGGACTATTTGTTGGGCTACTCAGGGGGCCTTTAGGAGAATTAAGATTGGACCTTCTAATGGATCTTGAATATCTAATATTGAGCCACAATATAATTCAAGCCCATAAATATTAATTAATCCCACTACATAATTAATATTGCACTATCCATCTTAACCCATATTACAGTCAATATGGCTCCAGGTCATTATTTCCCGTGTTTAAGATTATCTAGCCCATTAATTAATTCAAGCCACTGAAATAGCTTTCCATTAATTAACATCTTTTGTCCTTGGTCGAGGAACGGTTCAACATTATTATCCATACCGGAAACTAATTCCACTTGCAAGATTTGGTATGATAAAGCTTATGAACCTCCCAAGGGGTCAAATCAAACAAGCGTACTTGCACACGATTCTTCGTATTAAATCTTAGCAATCACATGTGACCAATAATATTACCCAAGATAAAAAGTATTGAATCTCTCTCTGATTCGCTACCCATGATAAGTCAAAGCAATAGTTACCAATCCCACGTGATCCTATTTAAGGGACGAAGGTTAAGAAACAACGAACCACTGAGGTCTAATTCTTCCTTGTTCAGTTCTGAAGAATTTATCCTCCTGTAGGTCCTATTCAGCGCATCAGTCATGCACTAGTGTAATCTCTTGGTCAAGACAAACCAATCTGAGCCTTACACCTCAACCTTTCGTGATGGGTTGTTCATTTCCATCTAGGTCGTGAATGGCGTACTTTTAGTTACAAGGGACTGTTAATTTAATCTTCTGTGATCTGGTATCACTAAATTAACTACAATGTAACACATACAAATTATTGAACAGTTATGCAGTAAATATATGTAACATTCAATCATATTTAAAGCATCAGTGATAAACAATTTATTTCAGTAAATAAGACTGAAAATTCAGTTTCAATTATACAAAGTAAAAAGCATACTTTTCAGTATAATCCCAACAGCACGCCCGTGAGGGAGCACGTTCTCCAGATGATGGCTCACCTTAACAAGCTTGAGGTACTTGGTGTTGAATATGATATCGAGACCCAGATCGATTTCATACTCCATTCTCTGCCCAAGAGCTTCGAGCAGTTCAGGCTCAACTACCAAATGAACAATCAGAAGTTCACCTTGCCTGATCTGCTACAAGCTCTAGTCTCGGCTGAAGGAATATTTGGGGAGAGCAGCCAAACCTTAGCAACAGCTGGTCCATCTTCCTCTTCTAGACCAAAAGGAGGTAAGAAGAAGAAGAAGGCCAAAAGCGAAGCTAACTCAAGCGTTGCGAAAGGCAAAGAAAAGGTGAAGAGAGAGGGAGGAGTAAAGAAACCGGCTAAAGGAAAATGTTTTAACTGCCGTGAAAAGGGACATTGGAGGTCGGCCTGTTCCAAACCCAAAAGGAATGGAAAGAAAGGTAATTCTCATACACTAGTTGTTGAAACTTGTTTAGCGGCGTATGCTTCCCATTCGTGGGTAATGGATACGGGGTCCACTGATCATGTTTGTTTCACATTACAGGGGTTCAAGCGAACCCGGCAACTTAGTGGGAGAGAGATCCTCATCACGCTAGGCGATGCTACGAGAGTGGCAGCTGAAGCAGTGGGAGAAGTGCACCTGTCTTTTCAAGACAAGAGCTTAATTTTAAGAGATGTTCTTTATGTTCCTATTTTTCGGAAAAACCTTATTTCTGTTTCAAAACTATTTGCTGATGGATATTCTGTTCGTTTTAATAAAAATGTTACTATTTTTCGTAACGATATGGTTATCTGTCATGAAACTTTAAAGAACAATCTCTACATTATTAACTGATCACTCACAAAATGCATCCTGTAACACATCTACTGTTTCAAGTAAAAGAAAACATTCGATTAACGTGAACGAGACACTTCTTTGGCATCTAAGATTAGGTCATATTAACCCAAAGAGGATCCAAAGGTTGGTCCAAGATGGTTCATTGGAGTCCCTCCTGATCGAACTATTTCCAACTTGCGAATCATGCTTGGAGGGTAAGATGACCAAGAGGGCATTTGGAGCCAAGGGGCTTAGAGCTAAAGAAGTGTTGGAGATCGTTCACACCGATGTGTGTGGTCCAATGCAAATCAAAGCTAGAAGTGGCTACGAGTATTTCGTTACGTTTATCGATGATTACTCACGCTATGGACACATTTTCCTAATGAAGCATAAATCTGAGACCTTTGATAAATTCAAAGAATTTAAAGCTCAAGTAGAGAATCATAAGGAAAAGAGTATCAAGTTTCTACGATCTGATCGTGGAGGCGAATACCTCAGCGATGAATTTTTGAACTACCTGTCGGATGAAGGTAATACATCCCAGTTGACTGCACCTGGTACCCCTCAACAAAACGGGGTTGCAGAACGAAGAAACAGAACGCTTCTAGAAATGGTGAGATCAATGATGAGTTACGCGGATTTACCAAAATCGTTTTGGGGTTATGCCTTGCAAACAACAACTTATATTCTAAACTTAGTGCCATCCAAATTGGTTTCCAAAACCCCTAGAGAATTGTGGACAGGGCGCAAGCCCAGCTTAGGACACATGAGGATCTGGGGGTGTCCGGCATACGTGTTGGACAAGGAAGCTGGTAAATTGGATGCACGTTCGGAATTAAGGTTGTTTGTAGTATACTGGATACCCCAAAGGAACAAAGGGATGCATGTTCTATGGTCCCGAAGATCAAAAGGTCGTAATCAGTACGCACTTTAGATTTTTGGAAGAAGACTATATGAACGATAAAAAGCCTAGAAGAGAGATTACCTTAGAAGAACTTAGGGGGGCAACTCTGTTGCCAACTGTACAAGACGACGTACCATGCGTCACACCTACACAACCAGAACCTCGTCGTAGTGGGAGGGTTGTTAGGCAACCCGAGCAATTCTTGGGGATAGGAGAGTCCTCGGACTTGATCTCGGGAGAAGAATCAGATCCATGGTCCTACAACGAGGCGATCCAAGACAAGGATGCAGAATCTTGGCAAACCGCAATGAAAGCCGAGATGGGTTCAATGGATCACAATAAGGTGTGGGAGCTAGTCGAACCACTTAATGGGGTAAGATCCATTGGATGCAAGTGGGTATACAAGAGAAAAAGGGGACCGGACGGAAAGGTTGAAACTTTTAAAGCAAGACTCGTGGCGAAAGGGTACACTCAGAAAGAAGGGATCGACTATGAGGAAACCTTTTCGCCCGTAGCCATGCTCAAGTCCATTCGTATTCTCTTGTCGATTGCTGCGCACCTAGATTTTGAGATCTGGCAAATGGATGTCAAGACAGCTTTCCTCAACGGAAGTCTTGACGAGGAAATCTATATACAACAACCCGAATGTTTCATTGAAAAAGGTCAAGAGCATCTGGTTTGCAAGATAAAGAAGTCCATTTATGGGCTAAAGCAAGCATCCCGTGCTTTGAATCAGTGTTTTGATCAAGTTATAAAATCCTACGATTTTAATCAAAATAATTTCAAAATTTGTGTTTACAAAAGGCGTGACAGAACTGCCTTGGTATTTCTAGTACTATACGTAGACGACATTCTGCTCATTGGGAACGATGTAAAGATGTTGTCAGACGTAAGGGCATGGCTGTCAAAATAGTTTGATATGGACTTGGGAGAAGCCGGTCACATCCTAGGGATCAAGATCACTCGAGATCGCAAGAAAATGATGATCGGGCTTTCGCAAGCTTCGTATATAGACACCATTTTGAAGCAATTCAGCATGCAAGATTCCAAGAAAGGCTTTGTACCTTTCAGACACGGAATCCATCTATCCAAAGAAATGTGTCCCAAGACACAAAAAGAGATGGATGACATGAAGGGAACTCCTTATGCTTCGGCTGTAGGAAGCCTTATGTATGCAATGATGTGCACGAGACCGGATATCTGCTTCGCCGTAGGCATGGTGGCAAGATATCAAAGCAAACCCGGGAAAGAGCATTGTACTGCAGTTAAAAACATTCTGAAGTATCTGAAGAGGACACGGGACATAATGTTAGTTTATCAGTCAGACAGTCTAATCCCCGTCGGTTACACGAACTCGGATTTCCAATCAGACTTAGACTCTAGAAAGTCAACCTCGGGTAGTGTGTTTTGCATGGGGGGAGGAGCCATGACTTGGAGAAACGTTAAGTAGAAATGCATCGCCGATTCTACCATGGAAGCCGAATATGTAGCTGCTTGTGAAGCAGTGAAAGAAGCGGTTTGACTCAGGAACTTCCTAGTGGACTTGGACGTTGTTCCGAATTTGCCCAGCACGATCACAGTTTATTATGATAACGCCGGAGCAGTTGCAAATTCTAGGGAACCGAGAGCCCACAAGGCCAGCAAACACATAGAAAGAAAATACCATCTTATACGAGAAATCGTTAAGAGATGAGACATAGAGGTGGAAAAGATTGCGTCCTAAGACAAACCTAGAAGATCCATTCACAAAGGGTCTGCCTCAGAGTACATTCGAGAGACATGTATAAGGAATGGGTGTCAAGACCATTGCCAATCTGCTTTGAGTATAAGTGGGAGAAATATTATTAGGTTCGTGTAGGGTGACATTAGATGTCACATAAAACACGAGACGTGCTGTAGTATACTTAAAAACAGACTTTGAGTATAAGTGGGAGATTGTTGGGGTTATACTGGAAAGTATGCTTTTACTTTGTATAACCAAACCGAATTTCTTATTTATTTACTGAAATAAATTATTTATCACTGTTGCACTAAATATGAATGAATGTTATATATATTTATTGCAAACCCTTTCGATAAGAAAGTACATATTACATTGAAGTTAATTTGGTGATACCAGATCACAGAAGATCAAATTAACAGTCCTCGTGATTAAGTACAAATTCACAACCCAGATGGAAGTGAACAATCTATCATGAAAGGTTGAGGTGTAAGGCTCAGATTGACTTGTCTTGACCAAGAGAATTACACTAGTGCATGACGATGCGCTGAATAAAATATACAGGAGGATAAATTCTTCGGTACTGAATATACAAGAATTAGACCTCAGTGGTGCGTTATTTCTTAATCTTCGTTCCTTAAATAGGATCGTGTGAAATTAATAACTATTGCTATGACTTATGATGGGAAGAGAATCATCGTGATTCGATACCTTATATCTTGGGCAATATTATTAGTTACATGACGATCGCTAAGATTTAATACGGAGAATCGTGTGCAAGCACGTCTTGCTTGATTTGTCCCCTTGGTGGGCTCTGAATCTTTATCATACCAAATCTTGCAAGTGGAAATTTATTTCCGGTATGGATAATAATGATGAGTTGTCTTTACTCAAAGGACAAAGATATTAATTAATATAAAGCTTGTTCAGTGGCTTAATTAATTAGTGGACTAAGATAATCTTAAACACTGGAAATAATGACCGGGAGCCATATTATTGTGAAGTCGTAATGTGGGTTAAGATGAATAGTTCAATATTAATTTTTTAGTGGAGTAAATTAATATTAATGGGCTTGAATACTATTTTGGCTAAATATTATAGTTTCATAGTCCATTGGAGGTCCAATCTTAATTCTCCTAAAGCCCCCTCAAATAGCCCAAATTAAAGTCCAATTAATGAAAAGGATAAGAAAATATTATTGCCTATTTTTTCCATATTTTTCGAAAATAATTAAAGGAAGAAAGAGAAAAGATTTTCTTGGAAAGATTTTATGGAATATGTATTCTTGGAATACAAGGTTATCCCATAAATTCAAGAAGAGTCAAAGATCCTATTTAGTTGGAAATTTTCGAAAACCCCTTAATATAAGGAGGTGGGATTTTTGAGGAATATTTTAATTATGGAGAAAAGAATATATTGGATATATTCAAGATTTCTTGGAGATCAAGAAAAAGATTTTTCCATCTTATTCCTAAGCCAAAAATTTCGACCACCCCTAGTATTATAAATAGGGGGTGAATTTTTCATCCCCAATGTCAATTCCATGTGTTGGAAAAATTAGAAATCCACAAAGGTGGTGACAAAATATTTTTATTTTCTCCTTTAAATTAAAATCGTTCGTTGAGAATCCTTCCACCGGATTACGTTCGTGGACGTGTGTTGGGAAATTTATAGTTTTGATGAAAGTTCCAAAAACACATGTAATAGGACCAGTCAGACCTGTTAGCTGACTGTTGTTTACATTACTGCTATAGGAGACCAGTTGATAATGATTGTATAGAAAAACTGATGTAATAGATAGGTCACATATTGAGGGGGAACTCAATATGAAAAGGTCAGATCTGAAGAATCAGAAGAAAGCTGATATCCGAATGAGAGCGTAACGCTAAAACCGTAATCGGAAGATCGATCGAATCGATCTAGTCGAGGATAACTCAAATGAAGTCATGAAGCTCAAACCTCTATACTAGAAGATCGGATGACTTCCGGAAGATAAGACCGGAAGACCTACATCGGTAGGAATCGGCCGGTTGAAGCTAAGTCAACAGCGCCAGAAGATTCCATCGGGATCGATTTCAGATCGATCGATCAAACTCATAAGATGAAAACTGATGTTTCATCTTATCATACGTCTGCGATCTGAACAAGATGAATACCAACCTTAGTTGGAGGAACAACACTGCAAAGCAAGGCTTCCATCCAATAAGGAAGAAACACGTATGAACAGAGCTGATACTCGCGGGATTCGATGTTGCTCTCTCAAACGGCTATAAAATACACATTCACGCTTTCAGCCATGCCGTTCCTGAAGCACGTCACATCAAGCCTGCAAGTCTACCTAAAATAGCCTGAGATTCAAATTGCTCTCCAACGGCTCTTTGATCTCAAGGTCTATAAATATGGGATCACACTTCAGAGTGAAACACGGAAATGCTTGGACAAACAACATAATCAAGAAGCTCAAACTATAGTCAGATTTCCGCACGAAGAACACAACAACAAGCTTATTTTTTATTGTGTTCATCCCATAAGTTCTTAGCAAGAAATCTTTTCATCTAGCTATCAGTCGCTTATATATCAAGAAAAGATTTCATAGTTGGAACCTCAACAATCTTACCCAAACCCCCAAGTTAGGATAAGTTGTTTAGCAAGATTTCAGTCTAGGGTTTCTAGTACTGATTTCTGGGATCGGTTGAGTGAGAACTCTTAAAACATCTGTTGGTGTACTGTGTTGGACTAACACACTAAACTAAGTCCGATCGGTTAAGCTCGGTTAAGTTGGTGCCCCTTGTGAAAGGGAAAGTGGACGTGGGCATGGTTTGTCAGAACCACTATAAATCTTGTGTGCCTTTATTGCTTTGATTAAGCGCTCTCACATCGCACGATCTTAAAAGCGCATACATATTCTAAGTAAAGATCGAGATAGCACCAAGCCCGATCGACGGTTTGATATTTCGTCATCCGATTAAAAAGATAAAACTTGGAATCGATTTATACAAAATTTGGTTTTTCACGGGTAAAACTTAAAGCTTCCAAGCACATCGGTTAATCGATAGTTACCGAATCGATCTGCTTTTCGGTGTTAAGTTAGTTATCGATAAATCGATTCTTTCGCGACTCGATCAAAGCTATCTGCTAAAGACACCCGACCGCGACGAAAAAATTTTTTAAGTCTATTCACCCCTCCCTCTAGACACGCCTCACATAACCCGTTCGGGACCTACAAGTGGTATCAGAGCGGTTGGTTCTTCCGACCACTGACTCTGTGTCATTGTGGTCAACTGAACTGATCTTGAAAAACCGTTTTAAAAAAAAAAAAAAAAAACTCATTCATTTTCCAAAATCACTCAGCATGGATAACACGTCCGGTATGTATCATGATCTGCCGAAGTTCTCAATTGATGAGTATGCAGATTGGGCTATATATATGTCCAACCATCTAGGCTCGATCAGTGGCAGAATGATGGAAGTCATCGAGAGAGGACCCATCATCATTTACTACGACAATCCTGCAGTCGGAGGAGATCCAGACTTTCCCACAGGAAGTCTTCAGATTTAAAAAGCCCCCGACCGATGATGGACACAGAAGAAAGAAAACTGCATACTCTGGACACCATTGCAAGACATATCATCATGAAGACAATGGATAAGGTCACCAAAGAGAAGATTAAGTATCTCAAATCTGCGAAAGCAATGTGGGATACTCTGGCTGAGATCTGCGAGGGAAATGAACAGATAAAAGACGGTTGTCTTCAAGTTTAATGGTGAAGTTCGAGAAATCAAGATGTTGCCCAACTAAAACCATCAATGAACTCGATGGAAGAATTACAATGTCTATAAACAAGCTTCGAGAACTTGGTAGAGAGATGTCGATAAAGATATCAACTATAAGATCCTAAGGTCTCTCACCAAGAAGTGGGACATGAAGGTCACGGTAATCAAAGATTGCGGGACATTTCAAGAATGAAACCTAGTAGCTTGTTCTTGAGTCTTAAAGCTCACGAGTTCGAATTCGATTGAAAGAGGTCAAGTCGATGAAGGCGAGGTCCCTTTGAAACCTCGACTTCAAAATCGGTTGCTTTCAAGGCAACCAAAGAGGTAAGAACAAAGGCCAATGAACCCATTGGAAATATATTAAGTCAGAGCAGATCGCGTTGCTTACCGGGGAAGCTTGAGAAGTCGATATACAACTTGGTAAGTATCGAAGATTTTATAAGGACTATCAACATACCGAGGGGCGAGATAGGAGATCGGATAATAGATCTCCGAAAGAACCAGATCTAATGATCGGAGGGATCACAGAGATGAAAGAGATAGTCGACGGGCGAAGGAAGAGATAACCAATCGATAGAAGAAACTCGGACTACTATCGAAGGGAAATCACCGATAGGTCATACATGAATGAGTGATTCACGGAAGGAAAGGAACGGTGGATCCGTGAGCGTGCTTCAATCAGTGAGAAGTCCAGTCACTATAGACAGATCGCCTGCACTGACGCCGCAGAGAGAGGGAAGAAAAGAGGAACAAAAGAGAGCAACCAGATAGAGACGGAAGAGCCATGGTTGTTGACACGCCGGGGAATCGACGATTCCTATCCGCCTCCGAGGACTCGGATACTCCTCAGAGAAGACTTCGCCGATCAAGAAGGTGGGCCGACTTCTATGAAAAAGAAGATCTAATATTCTCGTCGACGATGATGAACTCGCCGATGGCGGTGGAGGACCAACCGAGGTAACCTCCAAACCCCCTTCGTTCGCTTTCTACACCGCTATCATTAGCTTTTCTTTGGGGAGATTGACTCGCAGCTCTACTCAGAGCAATTGCTTGAAGATCTCTCCAATGCAAAGAGAAACTTATGCTATTGTGGAAGCCGAGAATGATAAGTCGAGGATCGAAATAATCGACTTTGTCAAGAAAATGATCTCGAGAAAAACCTCTCAACTTAGATAAATTTAAACCGCCGTAAAATGGCGAGGAATTTAAAATTCTCGAAGTTAAAGCTTCGATCAGAAAAGCAGATCAAAGAACAGATGGAAATTAACAGATGACAAAGTCGATGACTTCAAAATCTTGCAAGCAAAATTCGATGAGCTATTAGAATGCATGAAAGTCCGAAATCCTCCGAGGATAATGCGTAAGAAAATAGATGTTTTTTCAAAATCATCTCAAACCGATTAAAGACATAAACGCCTATTTTCGAGTAAAGATTGATAAGGAGGGACTTGGCTATGAGAAACCCTCCACATCCTCAAAAGCCCCGATCGATTCATCTCGTAAAGGTGTAATCGGGCAATTTCGAAAAAAGATACACCAAAAGCTAAACTTGTATCTAATAGGGGTAAGAGACCGGTTGAGGGGTAAAAGCAAGTGCCTAACCGAAAGGAACGTAAATGGACCCCAACCGGTAAAGCATCACCGAGGAATCAACGGAAGAACCCGGTTCTTCGAAGAAACCTCAACTCGATCAACGGATCAGAATCGAGAAAAAGACAACCTACAAAAGGAAGTCTAATCTGAGACCCAGTCAAGGTCACCGCCTAATAAGCATGCTTCCAGGTAAACTGCGAAAACCATCTATGCGAAAAGGATATGAATCTTTTGATGGTAGCAGTCGTACCTACCCCTATAGTCAGAAATTTAGGCTATCGCACTTTGAACCGAACCAATCGGATAAAAAGAAGACAAACCGAAAAAGGTAAATCATAAGTCTTCTAAGTCATCCAAGGCTCACACAAGTAATCATACAAATCGAGAAAGCATATGAGGATAAGTATGATTATGTTGACAGTATGGGAGACAAATCGGGCCTTCGATCCGACCGATCACCATAGAAGTGCTCGTTTGTATGGATCCCCAAATCCAAAACCTAACCCCTCGGGACCCAATCCGAAAGGGTACCTAAAAACCCGATCCGATTGCAGGTTGGCGTGGGTCCGCCAACAAAGGAGGTGTGCAAGCAACTATCCGGGTACATCGATAGTGGATGCTCAAGGCACATGACCGAAGCAAACATCTCCTCCGGTTCCTACATAGAACGTAAAAGGCCGCGTGTACTCTTCGGTGATGATAACTTTGGTTATACCAAAGGGTTGGAACCTTAGAGAATGATGATGTACAAGTAATCGAGTCTCGTTTGTCGAAGGTCCGAAGCACAACCTATTATCGGTTTCACAATTTCTGCGACAACGGATTCAAGTGTTGAGTTCTCGATCGATCAATGCACTATCAAGAATCGAGTCACTCAACAGATATTGCTAATCTGGTTCAAGAAAAGGGACGATCTACGGTGATTGGAGCAGTTGTCCAAGAAAATCGTGCCGATTGTTAAGAGTTCCAAAAGTAGCGATTGGCTCTCGGCACAAAAAGAATGAGCCATCCGAACTTTAAAACTCTTAATAAGATAGCTAGGATGTCTCTAGTGGAAGGACTTCCGAATGAAGTGTTCTCAAAGGATCGGACATGTCTTTGCATGTCGGAAGGAAAAACAGTCAAAGCTTCATTCAAAGGAATTTCCGGACAAGCATCCAAAGAAATCTTGCATTTGCTTCATATGGATCTGTTTGGACCGATTACGCGATCGATCTCTCTCAACGGACATGAAATACACTCTGTAATCGTGGATGACTACTCCAAGTTTACGGGTTATATTCTTACATAAGAAGAATGAGGCGACAACCAAGATATTTGCTAAGAAGATTACAAAATGAGAAGGGTGTCAACAGTAGTAAAAATCGGGATCGGATAAAGGTATGAAATTTCGAACTCCTTTATTCTTGATTTTTGCTCTAAGTTTGGTATATCAAACATGAAACATCACCGCGAGGACGCCACAACAGAATGGAGTAGGCGAAGCGGAGAAACAGAACTCTCAAAGAAGTTCTTTCGAACAATGTTATTTGAACATGCGATACCAAACCGTTTTAAGGGCGAATAATCAACTTTGCATGCCATACGCAGTACGGATGTCTCGACTAAGGCTCACTACAAAACACCCTATGAAGCGTGGAAGGGCGTAAAACCTCGTGTTTCTTACTTCCATGTTTTTTTGGGTGCAAGTGTTTCATACACAACAATGGGAAAAGTCGGTTGAAGACTTTTGAGGCCAAGTCCGATGAGGGTATATTTCTAGGGTATTCCTCATCTAGCAAAGCCTTCGTGGTCTACAACAAAAACGAACCCTAGTTGTGGAAGAAACACCCATGTAACCTTTGATGAAGCATCTTACGATCAAGAGAAATCTGCCTCGAAACAAGAAGTGCACGATCTACCGTAAACACGATATTCGAGAAAATGGATCAATTAACGATCAAGGAAAAAGGATCGAAATGTATCAATTTACATTCGGATCTAGCCGATTCACCGGATCAATCAGATCCTAAGGTACGAACAACTGTCGATGAAAAGGCCGATTAATTTGAGATAAGAAGAATCGAACCATCCGGTTCGGGGGAACTCTGAAGTTCTCACGAGCGGACATCGAGACATGATGATTCCAACATCACCGAGACTTGTTCTTATCAAGTGGACCATAACTGCACCACTCCCAATCACTAGTAATAAGATTTTATCGAAACGGACGATGTTCTCAAAACCGACGCAAATCGAGCGAAGGACACGGATAACCGGTCATCCAACCGATCGATAATTGGAGACCCGTCGATAAAATTAAAACTAGACATCGATTGGTGAAAGTGCCATGTATTCTTCATTATCATCTATGAAGGAACCAACTACAATCGAGGAAGCATTACAAAGACGAAACCGGATTCTAGCCATGCAGGAGGGAGCCGAGCAGTTCGAGAGAAATGAAGTATGGGAACTAGTAGACGAACCCGGTCATCAAGACGTAATTGGCACAAAATGGATCTTCAAGAACAAGAGAGATGAGAAAAATGTTATCACGTAAATAAGGCAAGACTTGTTGCTAAGGGGTATTCACAATCGAAGGAATTGATTACGATGAGACCTTTGCACCGATCGCTTTGAAGCCATTCTATTATTTTTCGGCTTATGCTTCCCACAGAGGGTTCATCGTGTATCGGATGGACGAAAAAAAGTGCTTTCTTAAGCGGGGTACTAGCGGAGGAAGTTTATGTCGAACAACCTCCGGGCTTTGAAAAAAGGCAACCAAGTGTATCGTTTAAGAAAAGCTCTTTATGGTTTGAAAACACTTCATGAACCGGTATGATACACTCTCTCGGTTCTTGATCGAAAGTGGGTTCACTAAAAGGCAATGGGATAGAACCTTATTCGAGAATAGAAGATGGAGAAGATATTTCGATGGTTGATTTACGTGGGCGACATCATCTTGGATCTCCTAACAAGAGCCTATGTGAAAGATTCAAAGAACCGATGCAAGAGGAAATTCGAGATGTCCATGATGGGTCGGATGAATTACTTTCTTGGTCTCCAAGTTAAACAAAGTTCGGAAGGGATATTCATCTCGCAAAGCAAAGTACACTAGGAATCTTTTGGCTAAGTTTGGAATTCAAAATAGTAAGGAAGCCAAAATTCCTATGATGATTTGGATTCAAGATGGATCCAGATGAGGCGGTCGAAAACAAATCGAAGGAATATAGGGCTCTCATTGGATCTTTATTATACCGTTGCCGGCCAGACCGGATATCACTTTCATGATAGGTGTATGTGCGATTTGAGCAAATCCAATGATCACCACCTAAAGCGACTAAGCGGATTCTTAAGTATCTGAAGGAACAATAAACCTTGGTTTATTTTACCCATCGATGATAATCTAGAGCTTAGTGGGTATTTCGATTACGATTATGGAGGTTGCAAGATCGACGAAAAATCAACCTCGGGAACATGTCGGTTCTTAGGAAGTAAACCGATCTCGTGGTTTTCAAAAAGCGAGACATCGATTGCGGACATCAACAACCGAAGCGAGAAATATATGGGCTGCGAGGAAGTTCGTTGTTCCTAATCGCTGCTCGCTCGATCGGCGGTGAGGATTACAACATTGTAGCTAAGAACGTACCTATATTCGTGACGATAATAGTCTTATTGCAATCACTTTCGTAATCGGTTCTACATACAAGATGCAAGCATGTGGATGTCAGACACCACTTCATAAGAGATCACGTTGAAAAGAAGAATATCAGAATGGAAAAGATTCATACTGATATACAGAAGGCTGATATTCTAACCAAGCCACTAGCTGAGATCAGATTCAGAGATTTATGCAATGAGCTAGGACTTCTAGATCTTGGAGAAATGTCACCGAAAATGTTTGATGGAATGTTCTCCAGAACTAGCTGGTTAAGAGACTAACCAGATCGAGAGAAATCAGTTGAGTTTGGTATCTTAACTGATCTCAAGAGACTGATAAGCAAAAATAGATCAGACTTACACGCTACCTGATCCAAAGGAACTGATCAGATTTTAGTTTATCAGATTTAAAGTCTATCAGTTTAAAGGAACTGATCAGATTCAAGGTTTATCAGATTGAAGGAAAATGCTCAGTTTAAAGGATTATCTGATTAAATCAATTTGGTTATAGTATTTCTTTGTGATTCGTTTTAGCTGATATTCAACAAGCAAGGTTCAGAGATTAAGAAGCTATCAATCGCATAAGAAAGCAGGAATTTACACAACAATGAAATAACAGAACTTTTCATTGATAAAAACCCGAAGGTGAGGTTACATTATGAGTTACAAGTACAAGAAGACCCGGAGGTCAGTACATAAATGTTAACCAAAATCCTAAACCTAGAACCCTAAACCTGCATCCAAACCCAAACCCGAACTCATTAGTTAAGTGTTAATGAGGGGAAGAGAGAGAGATTTTATGAAATCTGACGCTCTCATTTTTCCCCACTTAAAAGAGGGGGGGAGGCTTGAAAGGTAATCCCATGCCAAGAACCCGATGGACTCTCCAAGTGAAGTGAGAGCGGCATTGACAGATTACTAAGCCGGGGAGCCCTAAAAGGAGGAGTAGTAGGGCTCTCCAATTTGTTGAATGGAGCACGTGTGCCAAAAGAGTTGGTCATCGATCTCATGGGCACATGTCTTGATATTTTATACCGACTAGGTCCGATGGTTACGGTTACGTCATCCAGATAGACACACAAGGTGCATACGGTTAGGAGAAGTGTCTTCTCGGTTGCAACAAGCAGATCCGCTATACGGTGGTAGAGAAGCTTTTGCAAAAGAATCGTATGTGAAATCGAAGATGATGAAGAAAACAACAATAAGGGATGCAAAGGGTTGATTTGAGAAGATGAAATCATATAAAAGGGTGTAAAAGTGTTTGTCGGAAGTCTCACCGGAAACAAGGGTTCACCAAGATACATGATTCTTACAAAGAAGATAAGTATGGTGAATGGGTGATGTTGTGTAAAACATTGGTCCAATTTATAGAGGCAAACAAGGATGCAAATGCAATTTCCATTTCAAGAAGCCTACCCGAGAAATTTGCATCAAAAGCGATGTGTAGAAATCACGACCGATAATTGGATAAATTTACGGTTGATTGACATATCGAGAGATTCGGACGATATTTCGCGATGTCAATCACGCCTACTTAGGGAATAGAAGCTACTACTCTAGACTAAGTTTTGGCGGTAACACTTATCCCAAGAATTGGCTTAATCTGAAAAGAATCAGATGAGGTCAACCAAAATCTGATTACTTACGAGCATGATCAGATGAGAGATCAGCTGAGCTTGAAACTCCAATAAATCAGATATATCAGTCTATGTCAGAAATATCAGTTGAAGGGGGAACTTCAACTGATCAAGGAGGATCAAAAGGGAAATCAGATGTACTCGAGGAAAGATCAGCTAAGCCTGAAGTTTCAACAAATCAGATGCAACTAGAGAAGATCAGTTAAAAGGATCAGTTGGGAAATTTCTTAAGGCTTAGGCAGAATGATTAAGATCAACAAGTGGAATCAACATTGACAAGTAATATTGACTGATTACAACATCAGTCAACCAGATACGCATCTCCTTTCTCTTGTTCTTTACTTATTTATCGGATCGTATCTGATATTATTTGCCTTACTGTACCCACTATCCTTGTGACGTGTACTCTGCAATTCATTTAATGCGGACGTGGGGCACATGTATTAACTGCTACTTGATCGTGCTTTTAAATCCAAAAGTTTTGTGTACGTGCGTTTTCCTAACCCTACGATCAAAACCGCTAAATCTGGAGCGTACAATCTTTTCAAAACGATTGATCTTCAAAATCTTGTCTTATTGTACCCTCCGCCTCTATATAAGATTCATCAAACCTTACCAGAGTTTTTCTGCTTCACAAACTTGCATTACTTTCACTGAAAAAAAAACTTCAAATTTTCTCTACGTTTCAAAACGATTTCTTAGAGTTCAAAAAATCTTCTCGAAAATTTGAATCTGGTAATATTTTCTTTTTAAGCTTAATGATGAATCTTTCTTTCCGTTAAAAACATTGTTTTCAAAAGTTGTTTTTTGAATTTATGCTTCATTACCTTTTGTTTTCCGCAAATTATGATATTGATATTGATTATGCACAAATTTAATGAGTCTATCTCACCTGTAGATGGCCACTCATGGACTAGGAAAGATCATGTGCAACTATGCGGAACTGGCAACGAAGATCTTTGAGGATAAGTTCGTTCAGTTTGGAACCACTGAGGATTCTGAATCCATGGAGGTGGAACAAATTCTGAAGAAGGCTGGACTGGAAACATATTGCTCTGCTCACTGCAATCCAGTGATGCAGTATGAAGCACTTCAATTCTTGCAGAATTTGAGTGTGGATCTGAAAAACCAGAGAGACGAACCGATGTCGTCGGTCAACGGAGAAGAAATCGATCGACAAATGCGCAGACATCACTCGTCTGCTCAAATTTTGCCAAAGGGCGAATCTCTCCGCACACTTAGGGGAGAATGAGGATGAAGAAATCGGAGAGGAGCTCTTAAGAGAGGCGGACAAACATCGACAAACCCGGATTCATCGTGCCAATGCTCAAAAAGAAAGTACTGATTGTTGTTTGACATTCTATCAAGAACGATCATGGGAATCTCATTTAGCCCGGATGCTCTCACATCACCAAAATGTACAAAGATGGCAAAGAATAATTGATGGGGCTCGAGAACATCAATTGCACGGCTTCGAAAAGCCATCTTGCTCCAAGAACACGAAAAATTTGGAGTCAATGAATCCAGCAGTGTCTTTCGAAAAAAGAGAGTCAAGAATCTCAACAAGGTTGCGATTATATTGAAGGACAAACCGCCAAGCGCCGAATGGAATCGAATGGATTTGAAGTCCTACAATGCCTTCCTCTCATCAACCGGTTATATATGGGCCACCAGACGATGACAAGGAGCCCACTCCAACAAAATCAAGAAAGGAAAGAGCAAAGAAGCCGCCTCATCCACACCCGGTTGCTCCACGTAAAAAAAACGAAAACGGTGAAGGCCCGGAGAAGAGGCCAAAGAAAGCAAAAGCAACCTACGACCGACTCTAAGACTAGAAGATGAGTCGGAAGAAAAAAAGCGCCCGTAATATTGCATTTGCGCAACAAAGAACAGAATCGACAGCAAGCTTTCAACCCGAGGGCTCGCCGTAACGATCCGAGGTAGAAGCACAAGTCGATAAATCTACTTCTCCTCAACCTCAAGCCGATTCACCGCCAGACTAAAAGGTCGCCGAAAGCATGTCTCTCATCGCTAGTTCACCCTTTCATGAACTCCGAACCAGATATAATCGCCACTACTGCAGAAACCATCGCAGGTCGAACCAATCGGACAACTTCCGCCGACTCAAGCACAACCGAAGCTTCCACATCTCATAGAACGGACAGATAATTCTCAGATCCAGATCAACAAAGACCATCACCGGAAAAATGGTCGACTAAGAATTGAACGAGAGATTGATGAGATGTATCCTGGCGGGTCGCCCATCCCGCTATCGAGAAGAAGTCATGGAGATCCTCACCGAGAGATCTCAGATTAAAAAGCTTCTCGATCTTATCTTACTTGTTGAACAGATGGGTGGTGCGGATGAGTTCGCAGATTTTGACTTCGATATGAGGAAGTCCGCCAAAGTGGGATCACCGGTGAGCTCATATCCGATAAACTGTGGAAAGCTCGATCCACAGTGAAGTTGGAATTGCCGGAAGAAGAGAAGCCGAGATCGCCAAGAAGCTCCAAACAGACGCCGAAATGGAGAATGCACGTGAGTCTGCTGATGAAAGTGGAACGGTGTGCAGTTCACGCACCAACCACCGGAGGCACAAACAATCGAACTCGATCAAGTGATGGATCCAATTCCTACATCTCAAATCACCATCGATCAACTTCGGAGATCGATCTTGTCTCAAAGATCTCCCGAAAGAAGAGATTGAGGAGTCTTAATCGATCGAGACAAATCGGTCTCAAACAAATCGAAGCAATCGAGATCGGTTCTCCCAATCTATGACCACCATATCTGCTGAGCTTACAAAATCGTTGATGACAAGTGAAAACAGTGGATCAAAATCAATCTTTTTTTTCGACGCCATCGAGAAAAGGCTCGAGTTATCGGAAGAGAAATTTGATAAAATGATTTGGACACTCTCGCTACAATGGAAATCGCCAAGAAAGAATCGACATAACCGTTCGAGAACCGATGACTCAAACTTCGTGTTTATCTCGCTAATGATCTAAATCAGGCATTGTCATCAACTTTGGGTCTCGACTTCCCACCTCAATGCGCTTTTTGATCAAACCAAAAAGGGGAAGGATCTCGAGAAACCAATCGACACATCGAAGACAAGGCCCATGGACAAAGCTCAATTGCAAGAAAAGGTGCTGCTTGGTCTTTGGAACATCAAAATCTGGACCGATTACTCGGACAGAAAGTCACCGAAAGCCTGACTAGTCGATCTGGTGATAAGGAGCTAATGTAAAATTGTCCAAAGAGCGGATGATGAAGAAGAAAAGAAGGACGAAAAAGCGGGCACAAGGAAGGGTTGAAACGAAGTTCAAATCAAGGGCTAAGAAAGGATTTGGAAAATCGCTTTGGAACCTCGGTTGCCAAACAAAGAGTCCCATTTAGATCATACCAAAAAACCGCTTGACACGCCAAGAGGTTTGAGGAATGGAATAAGATCGAAGTGAATGGCTTCTAGATGCTTTTGTCCTTGATCTTGTTCCAAAAGAAGAATCACCGGATGATGAGTTCCTCAACCGGGTTACGAGAATAAATATCCGGACTTTTTCAAGTATTCGGAAAATGAAGCCAAGCTTATAAATGTAAAGATATCTCGCCAAGAGTATGATCTCGTTAATATACTCAAAAAGGCGGATGGCTCATTCGATGATGGCATTTGAGAGATTCTACTTTGACATCTTGAGCAAATCGCAGATAATCGATCAAGTGCGGATAACCGATGTCAAATGGAAACTCTATCGATTTTCAACATTCCACAAGACCAAAGAGAAATGCCGAAGGATACAAGCCCAAGGGTGAAGATTCGGAAGGCGCTCAGGGATCGGCAGTTTTTAAATTCAACTTTTCTCGATGTAACATGTAATCAACTTATCTAATGAAAAGTTTATTTTTTTCGATCCCAAGACAAAATCTCTTTGTCTTCTCGATTACTTGCTCTTTAACTATTCTATACTTATCAACTTATTTTGGTTTTCGGGTGTTTTGGTTTCATCAAAAAGGGAAATTGTTGGGAAATTTATAGTTTTGATGAAAGTTCCAAAAACACATGTAATAGGACCCGATCGGACTGTTTGGTATTTGTTGTTTACATTCTTGCTATAGGAGACCGAGTTGATAATGATTGTATAGAAAAACCGATGTAATAGATAGGTCACATATTGAGGGGAACTCAATATGAAAAGGTCGAATCTGAAGAATTTTCGATATCAATGAGCGTAACGCTAAACGTAAGCGGAAGATCGGATCGAATCGATCTAGTCGGATAACTCGGAAGTCATGAAGCTCAAACCTCTATACTAGAAGATCGGATGACTTCGGAAGATAAGACGGAAGACCTACATCGGTAGGAATCGGCCGGTTAAGCTAAGTCAGCAGCGCCAGAAGACTCCATCGTGGGATCGATTTGATCGGATCATTTCATAAGATGAAAATCGATGTTTCATCTTATCATCGTCTGCGATCGAACAAGATGAATACCAACCTTAGTTGGAGGAACAACACCGCAAAGCAAGGCTTCCATCCAATAAGGAAGAAACACGATGAACAGAGGCGATATCGCGGGATTCGATGTTGCTCTCTCAAACGGCTATAAAATACACATTCACGCTTTTCGGCCATGCCGTTCTGAAGACGTCACATCAAGCCCGCAAGTCTACCTAAAATAGCACGAGATTCAAATTGCTCTCCAACGGCTCTTTGATCTCAAGGTCTATAAATATGGGATCACACTTCTTGAGTGAAACACGGAAATGCTTGGACAAACAACATAATCAAGAAGCTCAAACTATAGTCGATTTCATACGAAGAACACAACAACAAGCTTATTTTTTATTGTGTTCATCCCATAAGTTCTTAGCAAGAAATCTTTTCATCTAGCTATCGAACAATTTATATCGCAAGAAAAGATTTCATAGTTGGAACCTCAACAATCTTACCCAAACCCCCAAGTTAGGATAAGTTGTTTAGCAAGAATTCGATCTAGGGTTTCTAATCTTGATTTACGGGATCGGTTGAGTGAGAACTCTTAAAACATCTGTTGGTGTCTTGTGTTGGACTAACACACTAAACTAAGTCCGGTCGGTTAAGTCGGTTAAGTTGGTGCCCCCTTGTGAAAGGGAAGAGTGGACGTTGGTTTGTCGAACCACTATAAATCTTGTGTGCCTTTCTTTGCTTTGATTAATCGCTCTCACATCGCACGATCTTAAAGCGCATACATATTCTAAGTAAAGATCGAGATAGCACCAAGCTTCGATCCGACGGACCGGATGATATTTCATCATCCGATTAAAAAGATAAAACTTGGAATCGATTTATACAAACCTGGTTTTTCACACGGGTAAAACTTAAAGCTTTCGCGACACATCGTTAATCGATAGTTACCGAGGCGATCCGCTTTTCCGGCGTTCAAGAAGTTGGTTATCGACAAACCGATTCACTCAAGACTCGATCGGGCTATCGCTAGCACACCCGATCCAAGACGAAAAGTTTTTCAGAAGTCTATTCACCCCTCCCCTCTAGACTTCTGCCCTCACATAACCCGTTCGGGACCTACAACGTGGGACATATTTGGGAAGGCACTTTGGGTTGATCCATCGTCTCAACGGTTGTCTCTACGAGAGGTTAGTAATTACGTAACTCCTAGATTCCGCATGCTTAGGATTTACGTGGATTACTTGTACGCATGTTGCTTATTTGCTTTTTTAATTATTATGTTGAATTGGTTTAGGATTAATTCATGTTAGTAATTAATTGAGTAATTTAAATATGTATTTAAATTCATCTCGAATAGATCCGGGCACCCCTTATTTCCCAAATCAGCCCCCACTGCTGGATTAGCGATCGATCTGAGTCAGGAAAAGTAAGTTCTAATTTTTAATCACTTCTTAATTTATTTAGTAATTATAAAATTAATTGTTAATTATACTTATTATTTTTTTAATATGTTTCAACATCATACCCGGTCATGAGGCTTCCACTATAGCCACCAACTCCATCTTGCGAATTGGAATTGCAATTGCAATAGGGGCCCACAATTGGAGAGGCGTGTATGAACAACAATGTCAACTATACTTCGACGAGTTTAGGGTACGTACAATAATTGATGGCGAAGTAATACTATATATATAACTTGTTTAGATAGAAAAATATTACTTGTTTATATAGATAGTATTACTTGCTTAGATAGAAAAGTACATATAACTTGTTTAGATAGAAAAGTATTACTTGTTTACATAGAAAAGTATTACTTGTTTATATAGAAAAGTATTACTTGTTTATATAGAAAAGTATATATAACTTATTTAGATAGAAAAGTATTACTTGTTTAGATAGAAAAGTATTACTTGTTTACATAGAAAAATATTACTTGTTTAGATAGAAAAATATATATAACTTGTTTAAATAGAAATGTATTACTTGTTTATATAGATAGTATTACTTGTTTAGATGGAAAAGTATATATAACTTGTTTAAATAGAAAAGTATTACTTGTTTATATAGAGAGTATTACTTGTTTAGATAGAAAAGTACATATAACTTGTTTAGATAGAAAAGTATTACTTGTTTACATAAAAAAGTATTACTTGTTTTGATAGAGAAATATATATAACTTATTTAAATAGAAAAGTATTACTTGTTTATATAGATAGTATTACTTGTTTAGATAGAAAAATACATATAACTTGTTTAGATAGAAAAGTATTGTTTGTTTACATAGAAAAATATATATAACTTGTTTAGATTGAAAATGTATAATTTTTTTTAAAAAACAAGTAAAAAATATATATTTAATATAATATAATATAATTTTAATTTTAATTTATATAAAAAAAAATTATATATAAAAATATGATTGAATTAATAAATAAGATAATTGAAATAAAGATTTTTTTAAAAAAAATTGTTTGAAAAAACGAATTTTAGGACATATAGTATTAATTTCATTAAGTAGACGCAAGAAAGCAAGTGCCTGAGCGGAATTGATCCCCGCTTAGGCGCCCAAGGTCCCGTGTTAGGTCCCTCACGGGAGCAAATAAATGTCTCATTTAATTGGGTGGTTTGGTGGCTTATATATGAGATGTTTGGTGGTTGGGTTCGAGATGGTATGTGGCTTGGGTGGTTCGGTGTCCATTCGGGCGCCCCCTTGGCCCGGGTTCGAACCCCAGTGAGCCATTTTTTTTTTTGAAAATTCACGATTTAGCGACGGTTATAGCGACAAAATTAGCGACGACACTAACCGTCGCTGTTACCGACAATTATCACCGTCGCACTAAATTATTTTCTGTACTTTTTTTAGAAGGATTGAACATTGAGTTTTTTCATTATGGACATACAAGTCATTTATCCTATTAATTAGATTTGTAATTATCAGATTATCATTTTCTGCATAGGCAAAATCTGCCCATACAACATTTCCGTATATTTAATTATTTGTAATATATAGGGAAAATTGATTTTTTGTCCTGTAATTTTGATCAATTAATGCACGAAAATTTTATTATCTGATATATATATATATATGTATTTATTAATGATGACTTATGATGTGATTTATTACCTTTGTTATACATTGGTGAAACATGAAATGTAAAATGAATCTACATTAATTAATTGTCAACCAATAGATAGTCATGTATCCTCAATATCCTAGATATTACTTAAAGAATTGACTAAGCTAGGGTAATTAATATTTTCTATCCCTCTTTATACTAATTGAAAGTTTTCTCTTTATACTAATTGAGAGTTTTTTCTTGCTGATGTGTCAGCTGTAAAATAATTTTACACATGTCATTACGAGGATAGGTGGAATATTAATGTGTCTTTTTATTTAATTTTTTTTCCTTTTTGGTGCTGATATTTTATTGGTCGTATGGATAAATAATCCTCTATATTGCTAAAGAACAAATTATTATACAATAAATTATACACGTAGGGAATTATAATTAAATGGAGTAATATACAAAATGAGACCACAATTTCAGATTATTATGCTAAAGAAAATGAACTGAATTGATATCATTGATTATTAGTAACTATATGTTTACATTTTTGTGATAATGTTAGATTATCTGTTATAAAATTTTACAAATAAAAGATTAAAATTAAAATTAAATGTAAATATAACATCTAAATATTTATTTAAAATCCCCTGCAACACATGGGTTTTACACTAGTTTATTAATATGCAGAAGCTAGATTAAACATTTGTTTGTTAACATTCTTGTCACAACTCGACTTATAAAGGTTTTTGATATAATAATTTTGAGTCACTCTCCTGTGCACCCCATGCACCAATTCAAATTGGTTCAGTTGGATTCAATTTTAATTTGGATGAACTATGCACTCTAAACTCTAACCCCTAAACAATGAACCCTAAATCATATATGAATCATTTGGGTCGGGTGAACCATGAACCACTTGGGCCGAATAAACCATGAACCACTCAGGCCGGGTTTGGGTCCGGATCGAGAAAAAAAAATATAAAACTGAAATTAAAGTTAAAAGAAAACTGAAATTGAAAAAAAAAACTAAAACTGAAAAAAAAAATGAAAAAGAACTCCTAAAATTAAATTGCACCAAATTGATTTGGTACAAATGGTGCACATGAGAATTTGCCAATAATTTTTGTGTCAACAAATTGTACTAGGACGACATTTGACCCTTGTAATTTGATCGACCTTCCTCTAATCAAACTCTTCATTTTGGTAACACAGGACATCATTGCAGGTGGAACCGACAATAGAAACAACAGTCGAACGGGTGATGGCCGAACTTTTAAACAACCCCGGCCCGGCATAATGGCGAAAGTCCAACAAGAACTAACGGACATCGTTGGAGAAAACAACATCGTCGAGGAATCCCACTTGTCCAAACTGGTATATCTGGATGCAGTCGTCAAGGAAACGTTCCGAATGCATCCTCCCCTCCCCCTCACCGTCCCCAGAATCCCGAGCCAATCCACCATGCTCGGAGGGTACTCTATTCGAAAGGGCACAAGAGTCTTTTTGAACATTTGGTCTGTTGGCATGGACCCTCAGCTCTGGAAAGAGCCCTCCAAGTTTGAGCCCGACAAGTTTCCCAACGAGCATGCAGACATTGCGTATAGTGGCAACAGTTATCAGTATCTTCCGTTTGGATCAGGGAGGAGGGTGTGTCCTGGCCTTCCCCTGGGTGAGATAATGGTGATGTATTTGTTGGCTACACTTCTTCATTCATTTAAGTGGCGATTGCCCGAGGGCGAAGGGGTTGACTTGTCGAGCAATTTCGGGATTGTGGTGAGGAAAAGTACTCCTCTAGTTGCCATTCCGTATCCAAGATTGTCGGATTTGAACTTGTATGCATAATAGTAACACTTCTAAAATCTCAACTCATTTGTGGTACTTAAGTGAAAATAAAGAATTGACTGCTGAATTTTTCAAATAACTATTAAATAAGATAAAAATAATTCGGTTTTTTAATTATACGGTTTGCCTACAACTTGTCTACCGATTTTTAGATCTCAAGTAGGTAAACAATTTACCTACAAGCATTGCCTACACAAATAATTATGTAAACAATTTACATTTCCGTAGGCAATTTGAGAAATGGTGATACCTAAATAATTAGAAAATTTTATAAGCAAATCGTAGGCAATCATTACCGTTCAATAACATAATTATTTTTGTTGAAAAATCTGCAGCCATGCCATAAAATTACGTAGTAAATTTTTTATTTTTTTGTGTGATTTTTGTCGTTAAAAGAAGGTAAATATTGTGATTTTATATTGACGTTTTGTATGTAAATTTAAGATGGGATGATAAAGCAGGGATTTGTGGCAAATTGAATTAAAAACAATTGCCTTGAATCAGGCAAATTAGGGGAACATGAACAGCAAGACATTTGAAATTAATATATGGTTCACCCCTGGATTTGGTATATACAGAATATACTGTACAAAATTTGCAGAAACCAGAAAAAGAAACAAAAACGGGCAGCCCCACCCTCCTGTCTCTCGTATCCATTTTCTGGATATTCAGAAGCTCAAAATCACTCACGGTGGCGCCGCCACTTCCACCGTCAATCTACACCACCAATTCACCCAACTCGCTTAGTTCCTTGAGAAGGTCGCGAGAGAGATGAAGGGTGTTTATCCGGGGAATGAGGAGATTCTGGATTCTCTTACTGATGAGCGAAAGAACTTCATCCGTTCTAAAAGTTCGAACTTTTGTCTAGAGGTGTTAAATTAATACATTTATTTATTTATTGAGTTGGTCTCTCATGAACAAGTTTTATAGTATGAAATTGGACTATTTGACTAATTTCACCAATTTCAACACATTTTTCTAACCCACTAAACTTGACCAGTATCATACCCTGAATAAGTTCACATGTTTATGAATTAAAGATCAGTTTCATGTGAAACTTGTTCACCCTAGAGTTTACCATATTTATTTCCCTAACACTATCTTGGGCTGAATTCTTCTACTCCATCATTTGAAGGAAACACATTTAGTCGACAATTTAATACGGTATAGTTACTTTCACGGTAAAGATACCTAGATCCGTCCCACCCCGTTACGTGTCGCAAGAGGGGAGAGGCCGACCCAAATAGGACAGGGCAGAGCAGCTTCAGAGTAGATTAAATTATTATGCACCCTCTCTCCCTCACATATTTATCTATCCCTCTCTTTTTCTTATACACACATACTAACAGGGGCGGAACTAGGATTTTAGGTGAAGGGGGCCAAGTTTAATAATAACTTATATTCAATATGAAAATTTAGCTCTCTCTAGGAAATTTCTCCCGCTCAGTCGCCCATCCCCAATTTTGAATTTTAGGGTTAGGGTTTTGGCTTGAGACCCCTGCGTCGCTGTGCGTCCACTCTGTCCAGATCCTATTTTAATGGATCTGTGAACGTGCAATACTTACCATATCTGCAATATTCCTTATGGAACATTCATTCCTTTTTGCCTTCCACTTTTTTCGCCTCCCTTTTTGTGGTCCCCCTTCTTTCGCTCTCCGCCGTTATGGAAGAAGAATTTCTTTCCCAATGGGACAAACTTGCTATCACAGAATAAGAAGCCAAACCTATCATTATAAAATCTTAAAATCTTGCAACCCCCATCAATGCTTTGGTCGGAAGATTAGCGATGAAGAAGTTTGTCAGTATTCACGACCTGGAAACCGGTCTCCCCGAAATCTGAGATTTGGTCCTCCCGCTGAATATCAAGCCATTCGGAGGAGGCCTGTACATCTTCGACTTTACTGACAAGAAGGAATGTGAAAGGGTTTTCAATAGGCAACCATGGAATTTCAGGGGTGGGGTCTTTCTGTTGTCCAAAATGCGAGGGGACGAGTGCCCGTTGGACTTCAACCTCAACGAAGCCCCATTCTGGATCCAGGTTCATGGCCTCCAAATACGAGCCATGACGAAGGGGGCCGGAGAAGATTTGGGCGCCATTCTAG
Organism: Stenogyne calaminthoides; assembly: GCA_037126765.1. Classification (NCBI taxonomy): domain Eukaryota; kingdom Viridiplantae; phylum Streptophyta; class Magnoliopsida; order Lamiales; family Lamiaceae; genus Stenogyne; species Stenogyne calaminthoides. Next base: position 55,551 of record JBBCBC010000133.1, read on the forward strand.
GTGATATCCTGGACGTCAAGAGTGACTATGATGGAGTGGCATTGGGTCAGTGCGTCCGAGTTCGTGCTATGGTGGACGTCCGTGTGCCGCTCAGAAGATGGGCCACAATGCGCATTGAGGAAGATACGTGCCGAGTCATTTTTCGATATGAAAAGCTTGCTGACTTCTGCTTCTACTGTGGACCCCTATCTCATAAAGATAAAGATTGTGGCTTTATTAAACCAGATGGCTTTATTATCTTAGGGCGAATGGCCAGAACCCTGTCTCCCTCGAAGCCATCATCGCCGAACTTGACCGACTGAACACCAAGAAACCAGATCGCCCTCACAGCCATTCTCCAAAAAACCCCCAAACCCAGTTGCCCTCTAGCTCATCCCCGGAGTGGGTCAGATCGAAAACTAAGAGTCACAACCTCTCCCCCATACCTTTTCACAACCTATGTGTCGATGAACCAAATAAAAAAACAAGCCCTAACTCGGCGAATCTCGTCTTTACCCCTGATTGGGATGTCCTCATTCCCAAAAGCCATCACCCTTAATATACCACTCCAGCGAATAGCGGCGGCGCGACTCTTACTACCCTAAATACCTGAGGATCCAAACCCCAGATAAAAGAAACCTTCTCCCCTCCTATGGATAACATAGGCCTCAATCTCAATAATACCCCCCCCCTCTTCAAGAACCAGCCCCCGACCCACTATAACATATCAACAAACCCTAACACTACCCTGTCTCTTTCACTCACTGATACTGAACTCATCCCCACTGAAGAGCTTCTTTTGTTATTTGGAGGGAACTTGAACGAACCCGTCTCAGGTTATATGGGTAAGCAGGTCATGGCCAAACCAACGTGTCCCACTATGAAGAGCCAGAAATTAGCGATTGTGAATGTTAATGACAAAAAGGCTACTGATGGTGATTTTGAGCCCAGGGCAATCAAGGATCCAAGGCTACTGAATCGAACAAGAAGCTTAAGAGTGGAAGAATGGTGACTCAAGAAGTGGTTTCCTCATTATTTGACATAACGACGGCTGTCGGCGGAGCCCAACCCTGCCGAGAGATATGAATTGCATAACTTGGAATGCTCGTGGCCTTGGGGGACAACGAGCATTCCGTAATCTGCAACGCTTAATAGCGGACCACTCACCCGACCTTATCTTTATTTCTGAAGCTAAAATTACTAGTTATGTTGCTTCTCATTGGAGATCACTTTTAAACTTCCATGGCTGTTTTTGTGTCGATGTTGTGGGTCGTAGTGTTGGCTTGTTGTTATTTTGGAAGGATACTATGAATGTTTCCGTTTCGTCTTACTCTCTTGTTCATAATGATTGTCTGGTTTATTACAACAACCATAGTTGGTACTTTTTACTGGCTTCTATGGTAACCCTAATCACAATCTTCGCCACCACTCTTGGGAGCTACTCCATAAAATTGCAAAAATACACTCTAATTTAAACTTTGGTTGGCTTGTAGGTGGAGACTTCAACGAGATACTCTACGAATTTGAGAAACTGGGAGGTGCCCCTCGAGCTTTCAATAGGATGAGTATTTTCCAAAAGGCCCTTGAGAGAAATGATTTGAATGATCTTGGGGCGGACATACCGAAGTATACTTGGAACAACATGAGGAAAGGCAACCAACGAGTCTTGGAACGTCTTGATAGATTCATCGCCAACTTTGCTTGGAATAATACTTTCCCTGGAAAACGGTTCGAAATCTGGATTATTTTGGCTCGGATCATCGGCCGATCCTTCTTAAATTAAATCATGGTGCCCAAGTTTCCCAGGGCAATAATGCTAACCGTTTCACTTTCGAAAACAAGTGGTTACTGGAGGATGATTATAGTGAGGTCTTGATTAAGTCCTGGAAGGATTCTAATCATGAAAACAACATCCATTCTCGCCTTGAGGAGGCTGCCCATTCCCTCAAGACGTGGTGTCGAACTAAAGTTGGTGATCTCAATCGAAGAATAAAAAATACGCAAAAAAATTTCAATGACCAACTCAATATTGAAGACGCCTCATTCGACCCAGAGAAGATCCGTTCCCTGGAAACCACTCTCGAAAAACTCCTTTTTTAAGAAGAAGCCCACTGGAAACAAAGATCTAGAGTTAACTGGCTCTTATCCGGGGACCGCAATATGACTTTCTATCACAGAAGTGCCTCTGAGCGCCGTAAACGCAACTCTATTAAACTCCTCATTAATAATGACGGATGCCCTCTCACGGAACATGAGGACATTAATGTCATCATTATCAACTTTTATGAGGATATGTTCCAATCTCAAAGCCCCACAGAAGAGGTTATTTCTCGAGTCACGGATTTTTTCAACCCCTCAGTCACCCAAGACATAAACGCCGTTCTCACTAAACCTTTTTCTAAAGGGGAAGTCCGTAAATCACTCTTCGACCTCAATCCCTCGAAAGCCCCCGGCCCCGATGGATTCACTGCCATTTTCTTTCAAAACACTTGGGATTCTATTGAACACGATATAACCGCTGACATGCTGAAAGTACTCAACGGAAAGGGTGACTTGTGTAACCGCAACCTTACCATCATTACCCTCATTCCCAAAATTAAGGACCCAAAATCCATGAAGGACTTCTGACCCATCTGTTGGGGTTATACTGGAAAGTATGCTTTTTACTTTGCATAACCAAACTGAATTTCTTATTTATTTACTGAAATAAATTATTTATTACTGTTGCATTAAATATGATTGAATGTTATATATATTTACTTCATACATGTTCAATAAATAGTATGTGTTACATTGTAGTTAATTTGGTGATACCAGATCACGGAAGATCAAATTAACAGTTCCTCGTAACTAAGTACAAATTCACATCCTAGATGGAAATGAACAATCCATTGTGAAAGGTTGAAGTGTAAGGCTCAGATTGACTTGTCTTGATCAAGAGATTACACTATTGCATTATGATGCGCTGAATAGGACCTACAGGAGGATAAAATCTTCAGTACTGAATATATAAAAATTAGACCTCAGTGGTTCGTTATTTCTTAATCTCCGTTCCTTAAATAGGATCGTGTGAAATTAATAACTATTGCTTTGACTTATGATGGGAAGAGAATCAATGTGATTCGATACCTTATATCTTGGGCAATATTATTAGTTACACGACGATTGCTAAGATTTAATACGGAAAATCGTGTACAAGGACGTCTTGCTTGATTTGTCCCCTTGGTGGGCTAAGAAGATTTATCATACCAAATCTTGCAAGTGGAAATTTATTTCCGGTATGAATAATAATGTTGAGTTGTCTTTACTCCAAGGAAAAAGATATTAATTATTATAAAGCTTTTTCAGTGGCTTAATTAATTAGTGGACTAGATAATCTTAAACACGGGAAATAATAATCGGGAGCCATATTATTGTAGCATTGTAATATGGATTAAGATGGATAGTTCAATATTAATTTTATAGTGGAGTAAATTAATATTAATGGACTTGAATAATATTTTGGCTTAATATTAAAGTTTCATAGCCCATTGGAGGTCCAACCTTAATTCTCCTAAAGACCCCTCAAATAGCCCAATTAAAGTCCAATTAATGAAAAAGAGAAGAAAATATTATTGCCCTATTTTTCCCAATATTTTTGAAAATATTAAGAAGGAGGGAGAAAAGATTTTCTTTGATTTTCTTGGAAAGAATTTTATGGAATAAATATTCTTGAGATACAAGTTTATCCCATAAATTTAAGATAAGTCAAAGATCTTTTTCCTTCCCCATTAATAGGTAATTTTTTAAAATTACTTATAAATAAGGGAGGAGAATTTGTGGAAAATATATTTATGTGAAAGAGAATATATTGGATATATTCAAGATTACTTCTTGTACAAGAATCAAAGATCTTCCCATACTTTTCTAGGGCAAAATTTTGACCACCCCTTATGTTATAAATAGGGGATGAATTTTTCATCCCCAATATAATTCCATGTGTTGGAAAAATTAGAAATCCACAAAGGTGGTGCAATATATTTTTGCGTTTTCTCCTTTGTTAAAATCGTTAGTGAGAACCCTCCCACCGGATTACGTTCATGGACGTGGGACATATTTGAGAAGGCACTTTGAGTTGATCCATCGTCTCAACGGTTGTCTCTACAAGAGGTATGTAATCTCGTAACTCCTAGATTCCGCATGCTTAGGATTTACGTGGATTACGTGTACGCATGTTGTTGTTGCTTATTTAATTATTATGTTGAATTAATTTAGGACTGATTCATGTTAGTAATTAATTGAATAATTTAAATATGTATTTAAATACACCTCGAATAGATCCGGGCACTCCGTATTTTCCAACACCATCAGCTTGTGTAATGTCATTTATAAAATTATGGCTAGAGCCATTACTAATCGGTTTAGGTCCATCCTTGTACAAATCATAGATCCAAACCAAAGTGCTTTCATTCCGGGCCGCCTCATTACAGACAATATTCTTCTGGGTTTCGAATGCATGCACTGGCTTCGACATAATAAAAGTAAACAAGGTTATGTTGCTCTTCTCAAGGCGGTCATTCAAGCTATCCCCACGTATGCAATGTCATGTTTCAGAATCCCCACTACCATCTGCGGGGATATCGAATCTATGAGTGCCAGGTTCTGGTGGAGAGCCAAGTCTAACGAGAAGAAGGTTCACTGGAAAGACTAAAATACCATTACAAAACCAAAGAATCAAGGGGGTGTGGGGTTTAGAGACTTAGTCACCTTCAACAAAGCTCTCATTGCTAAACAAATTTTGAGAATGATCTTATTCCCCGACTCCATAGTGGCGAAAGTTTATAAAGCCAAATACTTCAAGTATATTGACATCATAGAAGCCACTACTGGCTCCAATCCATCGTACATTTGGCGTTCTATTATGTGGAGTAAATCTTCTCCAACGGGCTCTTCTGGAAAGTCTGCAACAGTAAGAATATCAGAGTTAGAAGAGATTAGTGGATTCTTGACCTTGCTACAGGAAAAATTACCTCCTGTGTCACCTATGAGAGCAATGTTAAAGTTGATGAACTTATCTGCCATCCAAATCCATAAGATATCCCCAAACTCGAGAAGTTCTTCCTCCATCATGAAATCGAAGCTATCAAACGAATTCCCATTGATCACAACAACCCGCACGACTCCTGATATTGGATACACGAGAAAAAAGGCACTTATACTGTGAAATCGGCCTATTGGAACCACACATTCAATAAGCATAACCACACTACCTTTGAGGCTAGTTCCTCTTTTTCTTCCCCTCGGGTGTGGTCCAAATTATGGGAGCTTAACCTTCCCCCTAAAGTTAAGATCTTCTTATGGAAAGTGGCCCATGATGCCATTGCTACAGAAACCAACCTCCTCTCTCACCATGTGCTTTGCCCCCCCAGGTGCGTACTTTGTGGTTTCCATTGGGCTGATATTAATCATGCTATATTTTATTGACAAGTGGTCAAAGAAGCGTGGAAAATATTGGATTGGTGGTGCATCATTAAAAAATCTCGACATTGTTCACATGTGAACCTACTTCTTCTCTTAGCTCATTCCTTTGAGCGCCTCGACCTGAAAATATTTGGGATGAAAATGTGGGGAGTCTGGAAGGAAATTAAGATGCACCTTAGCGCATAAACAGGGCAGCCCCAACCGGGATATCCAGTAGAAAGTTTTTTTGCCCTATGGACCGACTCTTACTTAGAAGCGTTCCATAAGGCTATAAGCAGTATCCCCCACAATCACCTTCCTTTGACAAAGAAATATCTCCCCCCTCTCGATTTTAAGGGTGACAACATCTTTTCCCTCAAGGTGGACACAACCTTTAATGAAAATTCGCTGAGCTTTTCTATTGGATTCACCATCTTTGATCCGGGGGACACTCTATGGGCGGCTGGTTATCATAGAATCAATCCTCCGGGTACTGTTCTTGCTGCCGAGCTCAAAGCGACTAACGATGGCCTCTCTTTCTGGCTCGATCATAAATATCTTAAAATACATAATGATAATATACATTTTCAAGTCAAATAATAACTTCCGTTAAATATATAATTAATGAAAATAATTATATTTTAAAAAGAAAATAGAAAAAGAATTATACAATTTTGATGAGTTGCTTGCGATGTTCAGTTCAATTCCTCTGTGCTACTTTTTTCGTGTTCCAAAATTATTCCACCTCCTGGATCTTCAACACATGGACCCATGATTATGATGGTCCGTTGGATATTTTTGTCCATTCCACATGTCATTAATTTAGACTATGGAATACATTGTGGAACATTATACTTGGAACAGATGATATAGTGATGTTACCTGCTTGTGTGAACGACGTGTCCCTACTTGTATTACCTGCAAATTGGAAAATTTTGAAATGTAAAAAAATTGATCCCAATTGTTGCATCTAAAAATATATATAGAACCAAACATCTAAATATATTTATTTTGCCTTTAAAAATATTTATTTAACTAATGTCTCACAATAATACTGATATATAACTCTTGAAAGCCCAATCAAATTAAATATCTTAATTTTCATTTCTCAACTCAACAAGGCCCAATTTTAATTTTAACTAGTAGTATATATATAGTAAACTAATTTTAAAAAGAGTGTCACTGCCCACACCCCAAAATCCTTTAAACACACCCCATATTTTTTTAGACAAATAGACATATTTAAATGACTATGATACCCCCATATAAATATGTATGAAAAAATATATAAAAGACATGACTTCATAAACCCTTCCTATAGAACATTTATTTCATATCTGTCAAAAAAAAAAAGAACATTTATTTCATTCAAACACACCATAAACCTTCCAAACTTTTGATAAATGTAAAAATCATAGTCAATTATGGAACAAGAAAACTTAATTTTTCTACACATTTGTATTAAAACTGTCAAAATCGTTGTATCGATTATGGCAAAATGAAATATCAGATGGCTGCAATTTGAATGGTGGATTATATAATTCATGGAGTTTATATATCCAATTAAATAATAAGATTTAGAATGGAGAAATTTTACTGTATCTTTCGTATTAAATCAATCATGGTGTTCATCTTGTTGAATCTACATATAACCCAATCCGGCCAAGAATGAGCAAGAAAAGACGGACACACGTTCCCTCTCTCTCTTTTTTTTTTCCTTTTTTGAGAGGAGGGACATGGCCACATGGGGACACCCGTTTTCTGTAGGATGGAGGATGAGGGAAATAATTTTGTGTTTTGAGAGGGTGAGGGCATAATTGTAATGGAATGGGGTATGTTTAGTAAAGTATTTTAATTTTAAATTTTTAATGGGGTGTGTTTAGAGTATTTTGGGGTGTGGGTAGGACTCTTTTAAAAAATGGGAGGGGCATACTAATATGGGTTTCATAATGTTGGGGGACTGGGTTGGGCAGTGCCCAGAACCCCAGCTGCATGAAATGTGCCCCTCTATTGTTTTGTGACATTTATTTTAATTTTAATTTTAAATTTTTTTATTTTATATTTATTTTTTAGTCTTTTTTTATATCTCACTTTTTTATTTAACTTTTTTAAATTAATAAATTAGAATTTTAATAATCTCATTTTATTTTTAAACAATTATAATACTATTTAAATCATATAATATTCAATTAATTTTTATCCTAATAATATTGAGGTATATTTGTGTGAGATGGTCTCACGATGAGAAGATACATAATATGAACATTGACGTTTTAATACTTTGAGAAGGGTGGTGTTAATTTGTGTTAAATTGTACACTTTCTCATGTATGAGACCGTCTCATGAATTTTTGTCATACTATTTATTATGGTTACTATTTAATATAAAATAGACAAATTTATTGCCTAATAAAGTGATAAATAAATAGAAATATTATTTTGGAATGAGACAACTATTAAAAAATGAAAGTTGTATTTTATTTATTGGTTCAAAAAAAATCTAATAAATAATTAACTTATTTGTAATTAACAAAAATGATATCGAGAAATCTTGTTTGAGTCGAATTTTATCCCTACCATTTTACAATTGTTAAAAAAAATAGTATATAAGAAAAAAAGAAATTATTAAAATACTATTAAAAAAAACAAAAAAAAAAAAAAATTAAAAATTAAAATAAAAAAGGGTGGGGTCGTTGGGGTATTATTACCCAACTTAGACAAAAAATCCTAATATTTTGCTCACTTTCTTAGACAAAATCCTCTTAATATGGGGTTTAAAATTCCTTTCTTCGCTCATGATCACCGCGTTTATTCAAAATTTATTTTGAAATATCTTTCTTATATTAAAAAATTATTTTTAATTCATAAATTGTATATTTTAAAATTTACGGTATTTTAAACTCAAATTCATTTTCTTTTGTTTGCTATGATCACCGAATTCTTTCTATTATTCAAAATTTATTTTAGAAATATAAAACTTGCTTATATTCGAGCCAAAAAAATGTAATTCGGAATTTTTTTTAATTAACATAAATTGTATATTTTAAAATTACGAGTCAAGCTCAAATAAGTAAATAGTGAGGTGAACTTAATCAATTAAGGTATACTCAAATTCATCAAATTTTTCTTTTTTTGCTATCTCACCTTTTCTTTTCTAATTTAAAGATATGAATTCTTTTCTACATGATATAAAAAAGATGCAGTTAAAGAAAGATGAAAATCGAAAAACGTTGGCAAACAATGAATTGAATATGTGTGGTAGAGCGAACAATTGTAATTATTCGAGCCAAAGTTTAACAATTGTAAATTTAAAAAAATAAAAGGAATTAATTAGAGCTAACGAGCTTGGAGATAGACTTATTTTTAACAAGCCTGAACGAAATTTAAAAATATAAAAAAAATTAATTATAGAGTCTATCGAGTCAAGCTCAAATATGCTTGTTAGTAAATCGAGCTCGAGGTCCACTTATTTATCAATAATAGATAAAAAAAATTATTATAAAGACAAATCACACCCTTAAAGGTCCACTTATTTATCAATAATAGATAAAAAATTACGTTCAACTTTACGCCCTTATGTCGTTGAAAGTCAATAACTAGAGCCATATTCAAAGCCGTTGATGGGAAGGAACAATTAACAGCCAGACAAACGAAATCCTGAGCTCCCATGGATTCTTCAAGTTTGATAGAATTTTCATGAGGTCCCAGAGTGAAAAATGCTCAAAATTTGGAGAAACCAGAAAAAGAAATAAACAAAAAATGGAACTACTTGTTCTCGCAGCCATCGCCGTTTTATCTATCGCAGCTTCAATTTTCTGGATTTTCAAAAACTCAACGGCGGCGCCGCCGCTTCCACCAGGCCCCCGCGGCGTTCCGATTTTGGGATACCTCCCATTCCTAACCGTCAATCTACACCACCAATTCGCCGAACTCGCCCAAAAACACGGCCCGATTTACAAGCTCTGGTAATGGCGATGCTATGGGGAGGAAAGATCGAAGGTGAAGAGAGAGAGAGAGGGTGGGGGCGGAGTTCCGTGAGATTGTGACGAAATTTGTGGATCTGTTTGGGAGGCCTAATGTGTCTGATTTTTTCCCCTGTTTGGCGACGTTTGATTTTCAGGGGATTGCGAGGGAGATGAAGGCGCTTGTTCCGGCCATTGAAGAGATTCTGGATTCTCCGATTGATGGAAGAATGAAGGCGATTGAGAGTGGGGAAGAAGAAGATAGGAAGAAGGATTTTCTGGAAATTCTGTTGGGGCTCAAGGATCAGAAACTTGGCGAAGAATCGTCGTTTGGGCTTTTTCAGATTAAGGCTGTTTTGATGGTAAGTGTGGGCGTTTTTAATTCTCTGCGTCTTGATTAATTTAATTTAATTATTTTATACACGTGCTAATCAGGATACATTCGACGCTAATAAGGTACAAATTTATGTGAGCTCTAAGTATTGTGAAATTGTGAAATTTTACACAAGAATTTGTGAAATTGATTAAGGAGTGTAGCTTATATTATTAAAGGGTACATATTAGTTGTGATAATTGAATGGTGTGACTTTTTACTGTAAATGATATTACTCATAAAATGAAGTGTGTGACTTATATTACAGCAGATGTTATTAGTAGTGATAATTGAAGGGTGTGACTAATATTACAAAAAAAAAATATTAATCGTGATAATTGAATGATTATGTCTGTAACAAAAAATATCAATTTCACAACATACCAACTCTTTTTCCCCCTCAAATATCACTTGTGCATTCGGAATATAACTGCATAGGTATTTCTTAAGACTGGTTATTCTAGCATTAGTTGTAATTTTTAAACCACACTCTCCTGTAAAACTTGTTCATAGTATAAAACTCATACTATTATACTTATATATTAATACCACTTCTTTTATAAACTAATACTTATAATATTTAATACTATAATCTCAATTTATAAATATAATAATATCAACTGATAAGTGTAGTGGTATAAATTTCATATTATGAATAAGTTTCACCGGATACCTATTCTTTTTAAACATGCAATTTCTATTACTGAAATGCGTATTTTTTTTCACCAACATAAATTGCATGTTTAAAATGTATTTGAGTTATATTGTGCACCTGATGCACAAAAATTCTACTTTTTTTTAAATAGTAACATTTTATATTTATAACAATGATATTCGAAAAAAATAGTCCATGTACTCAACTAATCACAACCAATTGTTCGAGATTGTCTATACAGCATGTACTCAACTAATCACAACCAATTGTTCGAGATTGTCTATACAGTATATTTCGTGAGATCAAATTTCGATTTAATTTTGATTTGTACGGGATCGAATATGCCTAAGTGTGTGTGAATTTGTCTGATGAATTGAATTTGATCCTCGTCTGATAAGTGTTAATTAGAGAGCACGTAACACTAAATTTCACATACAGAGAGTGGAGAACTATATTTTCTAATTTTTTCATTCCAATATATGTAGTATTTATACATTTTAGTTCACCGTTGCACTTAAGTGTTTCATCTTATATTTAATTATCTATAATATTAATATAGGGGATTTGTTAGTATTAATGATGATTTGCAATGTCATTTATTACATTTGTTATGCACTAAAATGTGGTGAAATTAACACGAAATGTAACAATAGATGATCTAATTCTAAGTTGGTATTTACATGACAATATTTAAACTAAATCTAATTTCATTATAGAGACTTGACAGATTCTACAGGCTTGTTCAGCTAATCAAACTCTTCATTTTGGTAACACAGGACGTTATTGCAGGTGGAACTGACACTACAGCAACAACAGTCGAATGGGTGATGGCCGAACTTTTGAACCACCCCGGCATAATGGCGAAAGTCCAACAAGAACTAACGGACGTCGTAGGAGAATACAACATCGTTGAGGAATCCCACTTGTCCAAATTGGTATATCTGGATGCAATGTGAAGGAAACATACCGAATGCACCCTCCCCTCCCCCTCACCGTCCCCAGAATCCCGAGCCAATCCACCACGCTCGGTGGGTACTATCCCAATGGGCACAAGAGTCTTTTTGAACATTTGGTCTGTTGGCATGGACCCTCAGATCTGGAAAGAGCCCTCCAAGTTTGAGCCCGACAGGTTTCTCAACGAGCACGCGGACGTCACGTACAGTGGCAACAGTTATCAGTATCTTCCGTTTGGATCGGGGAGGAGGGTTTGTCATGGCCTTCCCCTGGGGGAGATAATGGTGATGTATTTGTTGGCCACACTTCTTCATTCGTTCGAGTGGCGATTGCCCGAGGGCGAAGGGGTTGACTTGTCGAGCAATTTCGGGATCGTGATGAGGAAATGTATTCCTCTAGTTGCCATTCCCTACCGAAGATTGTCGGATTTGAACTTGTATGCATAATTGTAACACTAGTAAAATCTCGACTTGTGCGGTACTTGAGTATTAATACATGATTCACTACAATAATTTCTTTTTGTTGAAAATTCTATAGCCATGCCAGAAATTTTGTAATCAATTCTTTATTTTCTTGTCGTGGTTTTTGTCTTTAAAAAAAGACTTTATTGAGATTTTATTGAATTTTGTGTGTGAATTTAAGACGGGATGATGAAGCAGGATTTTATATATATAGAATTTTAGAGATGTGTGAATTTTTTTTTTTATATTTATTTCCCTAACACTTTTCTTGCTGAATTTTCTTACTCCATTATTTAGAAGAGACTTATGATCAAATGAACAATCTAATATGGTGGAGTTGCTTTCATCGGAATTCCAATTGTTAAATTGCAATAATATTGGTTTATACAAATCGGATGACTCACGTATAATTATGAAGCATGCACATATATATATTTTTCACAATTGCATACATCAATATATCTATAATGTCAAAAGAGCTTTTTGAGGTCACTCTCCGACACAAAGATGCCGTGTAATATGATCAAAATTGAACAAGTTGAATATTTCAATATAAATAAATTGCATGTTTTAAAAATACACTTGATCAGTTGCACGGTGCATACTTAGTGCAAAAGAGACATACTCATTTATTAAATGGTACTCCCTCCATCCCAAACTCATTTGTACATTTATTATGTGCTCGAAGTTTAAGGTAGAGTTGTTTATTAGTATTTGAGGTGATAAATAATATTGAAAATTCAACTTTATTGAAAATAAAATAATATTTATTAAAGGTGATAAAGTGATTAAGTGTTGAGGGTATATGTGAGTGGCATATTGTAAATGAATGAGTGTTTGAAAAGTTTGAATTAAAATGTGTATTTTCATTAAGGAAATGTACAAATGAATTTGAGACAGATCGAAACGGAAATTGTACAAATGAGTTTGGGACGGAGGGAGTAAAAAATAAGTGAAGATTAATGAATAAGTTAGGGGAAAATGATTTATTTCATCTTATAACTTTTGTCACTTTTCGAATTTGGTCGTGTTGGCTTTTAAATGTTGATTTTTGTCATATAACTATTGATATGGAAAAATAGTTGTACGATTCAGTGTAAATAAGTTGTATCTTTCAGCATAACAAGTTGCATGATTTTAAAATGCACTATGAGTGCACATGTGTGTACTGAACAAAACACGAGGCCCACTCTTATAATAAACTAGCTAGAGGAAGTGATTAGTAATACTTTTTGTGATGTTACCTGTTTTTGGTTGCAGCATAAGCAGGGTTGATAACTCCAAACTCAAGATATTTACTGCACAGCGCCCGCCTTTTCACTGTCCTTTTCTTTACATCAATTATCACCTTCTCCATCGTCAACTCAGAATCCCCAATCTCGTCCAAAAACTGATCAACCGCCATCGCGTTCGTAGCAACAATTGCGATTTTACCCCCGTCCTCCTCTTCCCAAGCATTAATCACGTGAAACGGGTTGAAACCCGGCGAATCGATCCACACCATCTCCTTATCATCCTCCGCATATTTCCGGATAATGCCGACCCGCGGAACCTTACCTGTATCCATTTCCACCGGCGATTTCCCCCTCAAAATCGACCACGGGTTCACCACGATCTGCATGTCAGGGAAAACGACGTAGTTTTCGGTGACCGAGAAGTCGTGAAGGACTGTGGCTCCGTCCATTGTATTGATAGGCACGTCCTTTAGTTTTCTTCCTTCGGAGTCGATTCGGAATAACGACATATATGGGGGCGTGCTCCTGTACCTGTTAAAAAAATATATAAACGAATTAATTTCACAATTTTTTATAGGTTCAAAATTTTAAATAAGATATATAAAATTATTTTATGCTTTCAGAGCTTTTGACTTATGCTCAGATGTTGGGTTTGATTTCTGCTTAAAGCAACCCTAACCATGCATATTAAAGACTAGGTCTTGTATCAATTTGATTTCTCAATTTCATTTTTCATATTTTATTGGTGTTTCACCCTTCTGGATTTTTAATACATGGACTCAGGGTATGGTGTTCCGTTGGATATTTTTTATTATTCTATGTATCATCCATTCATATTATGGAATACAAAATGTAACACCAATTATGAAATAGGTGATCTCATTCCGTCTTGTACTCACCAGGTGCAACATGCATTTCACCATGTATTTTTGAAGCATACGACTTGTTGAACTGAATCATACAATTTATTTACAATGAAACCTGAAACTTGTTTCACGAAAGCAAGTTGCACATTTCAGTTTAAACAAGTTGTATGTTTTAAAAGTACACTATAGAATGCACGCTGCAACAGGTGCATATGAGACCCACTATATATTAAATTGTTCATTTGATTTGATGGGGTCTTCTCTCAATAATGAAATAAGAGAATTCAGTCCACCAGTGAACTGAAGTGTTAAAAAAATCATATAAATAAATTAATCTGCAACTCTTATAAGTTTCGACATGAGATTGAAATTCTTTCACTACCCGTAAGCAAAGGCCTCCCCGGTTCGCCCGTCTATTTTTGGGTGAGCCGTCATTCTAACGAACGGTTCGGAGGCTTCAAAATCATGACGCCCTAGTGTTACTATATCCCCATTTTGTGTCACTTTCACCGCGTACGGAAGATCCGACTCGCAGAGCGCGTAGATACGACGCGCGAATAGAGCGAGGCTCGTGTTCGCTGCCCCAAAGCCGCGACGCAGAGGATCAAACTGCCCGGTAACCACACGTGCCACGGTCAGCAAAGCACGTGAGAGGGAAGCAGCCGGGCCGTTGAAGGAGGCGAAGATACTGGGAACAAAAGCGTAGCCAGCCTCACGCTCCACTGCGTGCTTGTGCGTGCTGACGTACCGGCAACAGAATGTGACTTTTCCGTTGGAGATTTTGATCACGTGAAGCATGCCGTCGCCGTCCAGGAAATGGTAGGGCCCGGTGGGGGTAAACTGCGGGTTGGGGCCATTGCGGATGTAGGCCCCGTCGAGGGAGGGCGGGAGGGCGCCCTCCACCACGTGGCAGGCTGTGGGTGGAAGCTCGTCCACTGGGGCGAAAAAGCCCGAGAGGACGAGCTTGGGGTCGATGGAAGGACGGAGAGGCGAGTCGAGGAAGTTGCATATGAAGTCGTCTAATGCGTTGAACATGATTGCTAAGGGTGATATTTTTTTGGTAAATTTTTAGGAGTTATAATAAGTTTGTTTCTTTGGTTTTGATTAATGGTGGTTGAAGAGGATTTGGATGTGATGATTGTTGGAAATTGAGGCCTGTTTAAGATGATGAAGGGTGAAATGCTAAAAAGCTGAGGATTTGTTGGGAGGAAAGAGGATGAAAGGGTGTTCATCTTTAAAAGGATTCAACACAAAGTAATGTGTGTTGTACTATTTATGGAATCACATCTTCTATATATAATTGAGTTGAGGGTAGGTCTCATGTGCATCCAGGTGTAATGACGGACTCAAGAATTGCGACGAGAGGGGGTTGGGATGTAGGCCCCGTCGAGGGAGGCCGGGAGGACGCCCTCCCCCACGTGGCAGGCGGTGGGTGGAAGCTAGTCCATCGGGGCGAAAAAACCTGAGAGGACGAGCTTGGGGTCGATGGAAGGACGGAGAGGCGAGTCGAGGAAGTTGCATATGAAGTCGTCTAATGCGTTGAACATGGTTGCAAGTGGTGATATTTTCTTCTTGATTAATTTATGAGGAGTTATAATAAGATTGTGGATTAATGGTGGTTCAAGATTTGATGATTATTGGAAACTGAGGCCTCTTTAAGATGATCAAGGGTGATGATTATTGGAAACTGAGGCCTCTTTAATGGTGGTTTAAGATTTGATTATTGGTGATATTTTCTTCTTGATTATCAATTTTGTTTGGTAGCTAACTATCAATTTTGTTTCCTTTCAAAAAATATTATCAATTTTGTTTCGTAGCTAATTTCCAGAACCTCCCCTTCAATGCAAAAAACGTTACTCCCTCTATCAGCCCATCCTAACTTTTTTTTCAAATTATTTTTTTTTTGTATTTTAGTGAGCGAGTTGTTAATTAGTATTTGAAATGATAAAATAATTTAAAAAATATATATAATAGATCTACATTTCCTCTATTATATTTTTCTTTAAAAATTATTTTATTATTTTAAATACTAATAAAAAACTTATTCACTAAAATACGAGAAAACACTAAATATGAACAAAGAGTTGAAACAGAGATAATAAATAATTTGCCTATTTTGCCCTTAATTTTTATCTGTTGGCCTCCCATAAAAGTGTGACATGCGTGTTTTATTTCAGGGGTCAAATTGCTGAAACTTTACCCATTTTTTAAAAACTTGAAATTTTGATGTCAAATCACCGAAATAATGCTGCTTTAATTTATTTTTAAAATATTTGTCACATCCATTTTTTACATGGACGAAAATCAATTGATTCTTAAATAATTTAATTTTAGACACTTTTTTTTTTTGGTTTTAGTGCATATGATTCAAAAGTACTCCCTCCTTCTCCATATAAGTTTCATTTATTTTTTTGTTATTTTGTTTTAAGGAATAATAGTAAAATAATAAAAATAAAATATAATTATGGGTATTGGGTAATTGCGAACAAAACTTGATTTTAAAAGATGACGGTCAAAACTGATCAATTATTCTTTAAGATCTATCTACTATTCTAAATATAGTGTAGTTGTTTGGTCTTTAATCAGTCAATCTATTTCTAAAGTCATAAAACATTACATCTAAACACATAAAGGTCAGATTTAATTTCTATTTCCAAACGTTTCACTCGAGCCTTAATGGTCAGATTCTAAACACATAAAGGTCAGATTTAATTTCTATTTCCAAACATTTCACCTACACTTAATATTTCTCGTTTCACACCGTTATTCCCAAACCTTTTTCATAGGTCCTAGGTATAAAAGAGTGAGTTTTTTCTATATTAAGTTGCATCCTATACTAGCAAGAACTGAGTACAATAGACCTTTCGTGCATTAGTCAAGTTCATATGTTTGTATGTTCGTCTGTCCTTAATGGTTCACTCCTATGTAGCCACTAATTCTTCTATAACTATTTTTTTTCTTTGAATTGTGCTAGCGAGTATTACTCGAACAACTCCCGTATAAATATTTCTTACTCGTTAATTGCATGATCAAAAGAAACTCTATAACTTGATAAGTAATTATCTTAACATTTCTACTCTTAAAGGGTGTCATGGTGTTCGTCGTTCCTATCCTTTAATAGAAAAATACGATTCTTGCAATCTAGTTTGGGTCCATTATTATCTCATATGTGTCATATCTTAAAGTGGAAGAATAATTTTAACTTACATAAAGTTCTCAACTCAAATGTAAGAAGAACCTCTAATTTCAACCTATAATAGAAGCACTACAACCAACACACATATGCGATCACACATTCACGAGCACACGCTGCCACGGTCAGCGGCTCAATGACAATAATCAAGCAATAGTACATCAGTTTATAGTAACATCAGATTGTGGAAAGATAATGGCTAAGGTCTGTATCATCAAAGCAATCTATTATATCTCCAAAACCATAACATCATCAACAAGTTCAAACTTATCTTCTACTAAATCTATTTCATTGTTCCAAATATATAAGCAGTTCTCCCAAGTGAAACTTCCTACATAAGCAGTGAAATTCAAGGGTGTAAAATCATTCATCTTTCCTTTGAACATAAACTTTTATAGAAATAATTCTTTAACATTTCACTCGTATACGAGGAAATAAAACATCACTTTTTATATGTAACACTTGTATCATAACTTCCATAGCATTTTCACCGTATAAAAATCTTAAACCATTTCATAATTTTCGCATCAAAACATAGCTTGTTCCTTTCTTTCTTTCATAAATTGTCATGTCAAAGCATATCTTCCTCTTTCATAACTTCCAAAGATTAATGTGAATCATTTTTCTTTAAAATATTTTTATATCATATCCCCATTTAAAAACTTTAAAATACGTATGTACCTCGAGGGTGCTCGGCTTGCTGCAGTAGACACTTTCCCACTAGTAATACTTTAAAAATTATCTTGACATTCTTAAGTATAACCTAAATAAGGTTTAATTATACATATATAATTTTCTTCTCAAGCATAAAAGATGTTTTTCACTTTAATGAAAACTTTAAAAGGAAAAAGATTATCTTTTCTACATAAAGAATTTTGAAAAAGGACATGAAATAAAATTATTTTGTCCGAAGAGTTGAACATAAGCTCTGATACCACCTGTAACGCCTCATTTCCAGAATGAAGCCCTTTGTGGCTTTAACACTTTAGATCCAGTTTGCCACTTAAGTAATCATAAAATCGAGCCAGAAATTTCCTGTAAAAATGAAACAATAAAGCTTAGATTAACATTTTGCAGCGGAAAGTAAAGTAAGTTTGAACATCTGTAAGATTAAAGTGTGGAGAGTCGTTTAATACATACATCAAGAATTAAGGTAGAATTATAAATTTGACAATCTTGTAAAGACACATAATCAACTTAACACTCGTAAAGTAGTTTAACAATTTCGAAAGATAATGCAACTTAATTTAAAAAAGTTCTTCATAGTATTAATAGTAATAACTTGATAAATACGGGAAGCTTCGTGTCTACAACAAACTCCGGCCTCTCTCGATCATAACCTGAAAACATAAAACTGTTGGGGTGTGAGATAAAAATCTCAGTGGATGACCTGTATGTTGTTACACAGATTAACAGTATCCTATTATCAATTATACCATATATATACATATCGTACGCACGAGTTGTTCATGCACATACGTATTCATGACGATTATTATTGTTGTAGGTACGCACGACTTGTTCATGCCCATACCTTTATTCATGGCGACTATTATTGTCGCAGGTACGCACGACTTGTTCATGCCCATACCCTTATTCATGGCGACTATTATTGTCGTAGGTACGCATGACTTGTTCATGCCCGTACACTTATTCATGGCGACACAGTGGTCGTATATACACAACCACAACCACATATTCAATCCCATACACTGGCCAATGCACGACCTCATACGCAACCCCAAAAATTGTGAATAATCATATAATTTTCATCAAAAAGCAAATGTATAGATTAAAACCTGGTGCAACTTACAGTAAACGTATTATATATCATCCCATGCATGATGGTAATCCAATTATTCTATGAGGCACTATCTTGTGAGTGACACGATATAAGTTTCATCAATAACCCGATGGGGCAATACATTTTCGGCAGTATATCCCCAATTCATCGAAGAGGTTCGACATAAAACAATTCACAGGTAACCATAAGAGATACAGTTCTCAAAGCAATAATTGCTTCATTATCACATTTAAACACTTCCAACCAGTTCAAAACCAGAACACATACTCTAAAATCAGTACATTTTCAATAATTAAACTTAAACTGCCATTGGAAATGGACTTGGCTACATTTCCAAGTTCATGACGTTAATGCTCGGTGGGAAAACTGAGAGTGCGAAACCATTGATTGACTACCTGCTGACTCTTGAACGTAACAGAAAGGTAGAAAATTAGTTCAAATTTAAAGATCAAAACAGACTCTTTTTCAGATCCTTAACTTTTCTGGAAATCCATTTGTTTGCAGAAACTTATGATCAGTGAGACTCTTAATACTGTTGCAAAGCTTCAAGAAGCATTAGTAATCGCAGAAGTGTATATATCTGCCTTACCAAAAGACACTCCTTACCAGAATTTTGAACAGAAGTAATGAATGACCTTTTCTTTATCCCTTTTTCTAGAAAAAGAAAACTTCCTTGTGCAACTTTGATTGATAACTAACATATTCTCCAGGCTTAAATAATGGGGGTTTGAGAAAGGGTGGGGTGAAAATGCTGAAAGAGTTAAACAGACAATGAGGATACTATCTGAGATCATTCAAGCTCTTGAACATAGGCATTATAAATCGTCTCTACAAACCAGTATTAAAGTAACAAAAAATCCCTTAATACAAGAAACGTTCTAAAGCAATTTGAGGTCCAGATGCCACTCAAAAACAAGAAACATTCCTAAGCAAAATGAACAATAAGAAAGCCATTTAACATCTTTCATGTGTAATAACATTCACCACAAAAAAACAATGAACCGAATAACACTCAAAACCACATGAACAACAACAAAACATACAAAATTCTTAGTAGAATTGCACGCGAAATAACCAAGAAAATCAAACAATTCTTTTTTAAAAGAATTAATTCATACTGAAAATCTAAATGTAGAATGCTAAATAACCTGGGAATGTAAACGTCGTTTCAAACAGGAAGAGATTGAGCGCATGGTCAAGGAAGACGTATGCCAATGTCGCTTGAGATTGAGGAATTAGCCGAGGAAACAACCTGGAGACGAAGACGTCTAATGTGACGAAGCCGTCAAAATTGATTTCATTCCAGTTACCCTAATTTATCGAATGTCCTTTCTTTCGCGGGGATCCAGTAAGATTTGCTTTGAAATACCTTTAGAATAATAGCTGAACACAAGATCTTGTTCCTAGTGGTGTAGCTAAATTTATTCGCATAAAAGGTCCTGTGTTCGGACCTTAATGGCTGCAACATTTTATTAAATTTTAATTTTAACCTGAGCTTTTTTTTGAAATACTTTTAGGAAAACAATTGAACACAATATGGCGTTTGGTCTGGTGGTGTAGCTATCTTTGTTCATACATGATGTCTTGTGTTTGAATCTTAATGGATCCAAATTTTAATAAAATATATATTTTATATGAAAAAACTCATGGTTAAAAGATAATAAATAATAAATTTCAACATAAATTATGTAGCTCATTTGGTTGTTGTGCTAAGTTTAATTTAGAGGTCTTGTGTTTGAACCTTTTGGATGAATATTTTAATAAATTTTATATTTGCAATTTTATTTAATAAAATTTATATTTTATATGGAAAAAATAATGGCTAAAGATAATAAATAATGGAATTTTTTTTCACGAAATGTGTGATTTCCTGTAGTGATTATTCTAATTTATATATTATGTAACACTTTATTAATATATAACATTTGCATGTAACATTTTTAAATATGTAACACTTCTTAGGCAACACTTTTATATAGGTAACACTTCACATATAACACATTTACATAGGTAACACTTATTATCAACACTTTAAAAAATGTAACACTTTTTTAAAGCAACACTTTAACATAAATAACATTTTTATGTAACACTTTTACATATATAACATATTTTAGTAACACTTTATATATTTTTTAACTATTTAAATAAATATATATAAAAATACTTTATTTTTATACATATAATAAATATATTCAATATGTATTGTTTGCACTACATTTATATGGTTAGGTCTTGTATGCACTCATGTGCACCGCGCACTCATAGTGCATTTTAGAAGCGTGCAACTTGTTATGTTAAAAAGTGTGACTTATTTACACAGAAAATTGCAATTGTTAATATGGGAACATAGTTGCATGCTTTTGTTTGGAATAGTTGTACGTTTCTATTTTGTATAGTTGCATGCTTTTGAAATGCACTATGAGTGCACGGTGCACCCGGGTGCACAAGAGACCTACTCCATTTATATATATTCTTTTAGTAAATAATATATAAAATATTTCTATAAATATATTTTATAATATTTAAACATTTTATGTTCATATCTATTAAATTTATATATAATAAAAATATCTATGTTTATTATATACCTAATATAAAATAGAATTATAGTATATTTAGATTTTTTTAAAGGAGTAGGAAGGATATTGTTTGGTCCATCAAAGAATTTATGTGAAATTAATTAATAATAACCAATGCTATTTTTGAAAAAAAGAGGGAAAAAAAATGAAAAAAAGACGAATAAGTATAATTAATGTTCTAAATACGTTAAACATAATTGGATAGCCGAGTTGGTAAGTGTTTGTAGGTCCCGAACGAGTTTTGTGAGGGCAGAAGTTTAGAGGGGATGGGTGAATAGACTTCTGAAAACTTTTCGTGCAAGATCAGATGTGAAAGCAAGTTGCCTGATCAGAGTGCGAGTGAATCAGTTTGGATTGATATCCAACTTACTGATCGCCTGAAGGCAGATCAGTTCGGTGTCTATCAGTTTAATTGATGTGCGGAAGCTAAGTTTTAACCCATGCGAAAAACCAGTTTTATAGAATCAGATTCTGCTTGTCTGTTTTCACTCAGATGACAAAGTGTCAAGCTGATCAGATCAGTTGCTTGATGCAGAACTGATCTAGACTCAGAATATGTATGCAATATCAAATCTGGTAGTGTGCTATAGTGTAAAGCGGGTAAAGCAGATTAAACACACAAGATTTTACAGTGGTTCGGACAACCAGTCCTACGTCCACTCTTCCCTATCAGAAGGGGCACCAACTAACCAACTGGACTTAGTTTAATGTGTTAGTCCCACACAGTACAACAGATGTTTAAGGAGTTCTCACTCAACCAATCTCAGAAATAAGAAACTAGAAACCCTAGTCTAAAATCTTGCAAAACAAACTTAACCTAACTTTTGGGTTTGGGTAAAGATTTGTTGTTGTTCCAACTAGAAATCTATCTTAGTATTTGTGTAGCCTAAAGCTATAGGATAAAATTTATATGTTAAGAACAATGGGATGAACACTTAGAAATATTCTTCAAATTTGTGTTCTTCGTGCGGAAATTTGCTTGTGCTTGAGCTTGATGATAATTTTTGTGTCTTCACTATGAAGTATGATCCCATATTTATAGACCTAGAAATCAAAGAGCCGTTGGAGAGCAATTTAAATTTCAGGCTATATTTGGTAGTTTGCAGTCTTGATGTGACGTGCTTCAGGAACGGCATGGCCAAAAGCATGTATGTTTGTCCTTTCTAGCCGTTTGACTATGCAGCGCCGAATCCCGTATTGTCAGCTCCGTACGTACGTGTCTCGTTCTCATTGGTTAACAAGTACACTCTATTTAGTGTTTGTTCTACCAACTAAGGTTGACATTCTTCTTGTCTGATTGACAACGTATTATCTGGTGCAACATCAGTTGACACCTGTGTGCGAGTACGCTCGTTTGATTTGCCCCCTTGGGAGGTTCATAAGATTTATCATACAAAATCTTGCAAGTGAAATTTATTTCCGGTATGGATAATAATGTTGAACCGTTACTTAACCAAGGATAAAAAGATATTAATTAATGGAAAGTTATTTCAGTGGCTTGAATTAATTAATGGGCTAGATAATCTTAAACACGGGAAATAATAATCGGGAGCCATATTAACAGTAATATGGGTTAAGATGGATAGTGCAATATTAATTATGTAGTGGAATTAATTAATATTTATGGGCTTGAATAATATTGTGGCTCAATATTAGATATTCAAAGTCCATTAGAAGGTCCAATCTTAATTCTCCTAAAGGCCCCTCAAGTAGCCCAAAGATAAAGTCCAATAACTGAAAAATGTGTTTAAAATAAAATAAATTATTGTTGCCTAATTTTCCTAATATTTCAAAAATAATAAATAAAAGAGGGAGAAAGATTTTCTTTGAATTTTGTTATGGAATGAGGATAAGTATTCTTGGAATACAAGATTATCTCATTAAATTCAAGAAATCTCCCACTTGGTTATTTGTTAAGGGATTTTCGAAAATTTTGGTTAAATAAGGGAAGGAAAGATTTTCTTGATTTTCTTGAAAATACATTATGGAAGATATGTATTATTGGAATACAAGAATATCTCATAAATTCAAGAAGATCCAAATCTTGGATTCCTACTCCTTATTTTTCGAAAAATAACATAACAAGAGGAGTTGGGATTTTTGTGGAATATTTAATTATGGAGAAAAGAATATATGAGATATATTCAAGATTTCTTGGAGATCAAGAAAAAGATCTTTCCATCTTTATTTCCACCTAAAATTTCGACCAACCCCTCATTATAAATAGGGGATGAATGTTTCATCCCCAGGTGAACACGAAAATTGGTTTTTCGGAAAAATATCAGCATCGATAAAATATCAAATATTTTGAAACGTCGACAGATTGTGTATTTTTGAAAAACCTCAATTGTGAGTGTGCAATTCCATGTGTTGGAAAAATTAGAAATCCACAAAGGTGGTGCAACATAATTTTATTTTTCCTTTTGTTAAATTGTTCGCGAGTTCCTTCCACCGGATTGTTGAACAAGGGCAAGGGGAATACTTGAGAAGGCTTTTTGGTGTGTTCGTGTGAACGAGATCCATCTTCTCAACGGTTGTCACTCCGAGAGGTTAGTTCACATAAACCCGTAGCAATTCCGCATGCTTCGGATTTATGTGAACTGTTTATATGCATGATTTGTTATTGAATTATTATTTGAATTAATATAGGATTAATTCATGCTAGTAATAATTGTTATAATTAAATTTGTATTTAAATATTCATCCCGAATAGATCCGGGCAATTAATTCCCCAACAACCTGGTGTGAGCTGACCTGATCAGATAAAACTGATCAGTCTACCTGATAGAGTCTTCTTATGCAAGTTGTCTTAGCTCAACTAGCAGACTCGACTGATATAGGTCTTCTGGTCTTCTGGTAGTCATCTGATCTTCAGGTCTTCTGAGTCTTCGGCTTCATGTCTTCACCCGATCATCTGACTAACTAGTCTTCTGACTCGTCTGGTCTTCTGACTTGTCTGGTCTTCTGACCCGACCTATACATATTGAGTTCCCCGTCAATATGTGACCTATCTTTTACATCAGCTGTCTATACAACTCAGCTGGTCATCCTATCCCGATTCTAAGTCATCAGTCAGCTAACAGGTCTGACTGGTCCTATTACAAACTGTTTTGGAACTTCCATCAAAACTAACTACAAATTTCCCAACAATTTCCCCTTTTTGATGGAACCAAAACATACAATCAGAAAAACAGATAACATGAATAAAAGACAGATATTAAATAAAGTGCACAGTTCAGAAGACAATGAGATGTTGTCTTAGAATCAGAAAGATAGAATACTTCATTAATGATGATAATTTTACAAGTATAGAGATACCTATCTTCTGATCCTATCTAGTCTTCTAAAAACTGAAGCCTTATCTGAACTTCTAGAGCTCTACCGGAATCGCAAATACCTTGTACATTCTTTGCATGAGAGCAGCCAGTCATTCCTTCTCTATGATTCCTCCCATCTTGGCAAAGTCATAGTACAACTTCTTGAAGCGAATGAGGTCTAGAGATCTATCTGGTCTTAGAGGAGGCAGGATGTTCTCAAATGGAGGTGCTTCAGGAATGAGTCCCATCTCCTCTCCTTCAAGCATTATCACATCGTAGAATTGAGGATGTTTAACTTCAAGTCAGTTCCTGAATTCTTCATTAAGTTCCCCTTGATCATTAGACACATGAACCTTCTCCAAGATGTAAACATCAACCAGCTGTTGTAAGGGGAAGTGACCCGCCCTGAGGAAGGCCGGAGTTGAACCTTCTTGTGGTCAGCTTATTATCCGACTTCATCCAGCTAGAGCAAGACTTGAAGCGACCTCGAAAGGTCTGTAAGTCGTGGGAAGTTTGGGAAGCTACGCAGGTCGCGAAGTGACTTGGGAGAACCCGAAAGTCGGGACCGACTATGTCTCGAGCTCAGTTGAAGATAAACATGGAAAAGATTCGGGTAGTTAGTGAGGAGGATTTCTCGGGGTATAATCAGGGTAAGTGTATCTGTGAGCACGACTTGTGGGACAAGAAAGGAAATCCAGTGCCTGGCGGCCGAAACCCTAGGTTGGTCCACGAGATGAAGCCCACGAAAACTGTAACCCTAGTTCTGTGTCTATAAATATAACTTGTATTGCACATTATAAAGGATCAAAACCTTAGTATTCTAGGCAGAAATTATACATATAATATCCTGACTTGGGGCCCCCAAACGTAGTCTATTTCACGGACGAACTGGGTAATCAAATTGCGTATTATTTATTGCTTTCGCCATTATATTGATCGGTGTCTATCGAATTACTTGTTTGTTCATCGGTAATCAAACCGGGTACAACAATTGACACCGTCTGTGGGAAGCACAATTCCTGCAAAATCATTCTGTTCGAAGGAAAACCCATCTCCTTTCTGATCAATATAGATGGAAAGCAACCAAGTTAATCCTAATGGGCAAGAGTTGGACGCCCGCGATGGGCACGAGGCCTCTATGAGCTCTCAACATACCGGCTCATATCGCGCTCGCTAGCCAAACCCGGTGATGACTCCTAACTGGTGGAACCTGGTGCAGACTCCGGAGGACGCAAAGGCCGTGATGGCTGTCCTCAACAAAAAACTCCTCGCGTTCAATGACGAGGACGTGCAGCCTCCCCCCAAGAAGGCCACCCAGGAGGTTGGACCCTCGAAAGACAAGGAAGTACGGGCCCGAAAGGGGCATTCGGTGGGCCAACTGGCCTACGATCCGGCTAGACACGCCTTGGTCCGCAATTGCCAGCTCCTTAGAAGGCCAACAGGGTCGAACAACGTATTCGACCGACTTGGTGACCTGGGGGTCCAGAAAGCCCCAGGGATTGTTGAATATGAGGCGCAATCTGAGCCTCGGCGAGCTGATCAGGTGGAGCACGACCTTGCCCTCGCACTGAACCTCCACCACAAAGACCTGCTGAGGGGATCGACCGTGCATTGCGGCGACCCCCCAACAATGAAGGCAACAATAGACCGTCGCGATGCTCAGGTCGCAGCACTGACCCAGACGGTCCAACAACTGATGGAGCGCATGGAGAATCAAAACGGGCCAGTGGGGGCAGATCCTTTCCTCTCTGTCCCGGATTCCCCACTCGGAGCTCTGGTCACATTGGCTCCTACCCAAAGGAAGATTAACGCAGCGACCTTAGATCCCTACAGTGGAAACACTGACCCAAGGGTCATGTGGCGAAATATAATTCGTACATGGCCTCTATGGGCGCTACTGATGCGACCAAATGTCGGATCTTTTCTCTGACCCTGAGCGATCAGGCTCACCAGTGGTTTACCTCCCTGCTGCCCTTGTCGGTGGACACTTTCGAGCAGCTCGCTCGCCTGTTCCTGACGCATTTTACTGCCCTGGCACCCCGGCCAGCGACCAGGCAGCGCCTGATGAACACTCAGCAGGGGGACACAGAATCTGATCGGTCCTATATTGAAAGGATCGATAACCTGATCTTGGAAGGAGATCCCATTGGGGATGAGGCAAAACTGCTAGGGGCTGTCTCCGGCCTCAAAAAGGGAACCAAACCCTGGCGGCGCATGACGGCCGAGTACCCAACCAGTTACGCTAACTTTCGGAGGCGGGCTACCAACTTGATACATACAGCGGAGCTCCTGGAATCCCAACTCTCCGAGGCTAAGGAGGTCGCGGAACCCAAGAAAAGTTCCAAGAAGGCCGTCACAGTACAAGCCACCCGGAAGTTTCAAGCCTTTTGAAGAGAGCATTCCGGTGAAGTTGATGGACGCACTAGGAATGACCCCCGGACACATCTTCACCCAGATCCGGGAACGGGAATTGCTTCTCCCGCCCCGCCCGATAAAGAATAAGGGCAAATTAAACCCCAATAAGTATTGCCACTTTCACGAGCAGGTCGGGCACTATACCAGTGAGTGTAAGGATCTGTTGCCCCAGCTCTGAAGATTGTATGAAGACGGACTGCTTGACGAATTTGTCAAGCTACCTCAGAAGAATGGCGACCAGGCTCTGAGAGGTCGCCAGCAAGGAGAGCGCGCCCACAGGAATGACAACCAGAGATTGGGGAAGGGGGAACGACCTATCCCGCCCATGCCTGAGAATGCGGGAGATCACGTGATACACACCCTCTCTCCCCTAGGGACAGTCGGGGGGGCTAGCCTTCAGCTCCTCCTCCAAGCGGAAAATGAAGGCCGAAATAAGAGAGATAGAGAATGCCAGGAAGATGGTGTTGCATGTCCTTGCCTTGGGGGAAGAATCCAGCACAATCAAGTTCGGAGAAAAGGACAAGGTTGGGGTGGTCTAACCCAATGTCGATCCCTTGGTGATCTGGGCCAATATCATGGGAACTACGGTGTGCCAACTTCTGGTCGATGGGGGTGCCTTCTGCAACATCCTCTTCAATAAGACCCTGGATCAGCTCGGGGATTATGATGCCTATATCACCCCATGCGACCACGTCATGAAGGGGTTTGGTGACGCGACTGTGAGGCCCACCGGGATGATCCGACTGGCCGTTGAGCTGGTTTCCACACTGAATAGCGAAGTTAGGACAACTAGGCTGTTAGATTTTCTAGTAGTCGACCTTCCCAGATCCTATAATGGTTTCCTGGGAAGGCCTTTTGAGCATGAATTCGAGGCTGCGTCCTCCACTTTCTACTTTTGTGTAAAATTCCCCACCAAGAGTGGGTTGGTCGGCACCGTTAAGAGCGATCAAGTCGATGCAAGAGGTTGTTTGATTTACTCTTCGTCTCTTTTCAAATATGCACCTACACCTATCAAACATACATTTGTAATAGATAGCAATGAACAAGATGGGGAATTAAATGAGAAAAGAGCAAGCAGAAAAAGAACCTACAGCGACCTCGATCCAAGAATAGGGTAGAGCCTGATGAATTTCTAATTGAGGCCGAAATCGATGACCCACGACAAGATGGCCCAAGAGCCATTCTGGGGGAAGAACTCGAGAAAGTCAGGATAGATCCAAATCGCCTGGATCTAGAAGTCATTATTGGCTCCAAGATACCGAACGACCTGAAGGGGGAAGTCATCGACTTTCTCAAAAAGAACTTGGATGTCTTTGCCTGGTCGTACAAAGACATGGTAGGGATCGACCCAGAAGTCGCGTGTCACCTACTTTATATTGACCCATCTAGGAGGCCGGTTGCCCAGAAAAGGCAGAAATTTTGCCCTAGAAATATGCCGCTTTAGCCGAAGAGGTGAAGAAGCTTCTGGATAATGACCTGATCATGCAGGCCGACCAGCCACAGTGGGTGGCCAATGTAGTACTAGTGAAAAAGTCCAACGGAACCTGGCGGTTGTGTATTGACTTTACCGACCTCAACGAGGCCTGCCCAAAAGATTTCTTGCCGCACATCGACCACCTGATAGATAACACGGCTGGGAACGAGATGATGTCGTTCATGGATGCTTTCGTAGGTTATCACCAGATAGCCATGCATGAACCAGATCGGCAACACACCTTCTTTTTTACCGAGAAAAACCTATACTGCTGGAAAAGGATGCCGTTCGGCCTGAAGAAAGTAGGGGCAACTTACCAAAGGTTTGTCAATCATATGTTTGCTGATCAGATCAGGAAGTTGGTAGAAGTTTATATCGATGATATTGTCGTCAAGAGCTTAAAAAGGGAGGATCACCTATCTCACCTCGCACAGACCTTCGATATCCTCAGAAAGTTCAATATGAGACTCAACCCCAAGAAGTGTAACTTCAGAGTGGAGTCGGGGAAGTTCTTGGGACATCTGGTTAGTAAGCGGGGGATCGAGGCGAATACAGGGAAGGTTAAGGCAATACTGGATATGGGGGCACCCCGAAATGTGAAAGAGGTTCAGAAGCTCACGGGGTGCCTGGCCGCACTAAGCAGGTTCATCTCCCAGATGGGGGACAAATGCAAGCATATGTTTGACACGATCCATAAGAAAGTAAAGTTCGAATGGACACCTGAAAGCCAGGATGCTTTTGAAAAAAACAAAACCTACCTGGCGGGTGTGAGCATTTTGTCCAAACCTGTCCCGGGAGAGAAGCTGTTCTTGTATCTCGCGGCTTCAGAGACCGCTTTGAGAACAGTACTGGTCCGAGCGGAGGGCCAGATCCACCTGCCCATTTATTTTGTCAGCCAGACATTGAACGAGATAGAACAACATTACCCATCGTTAGAGAAGCTGGCATACACATTAGTCATGAGTGTGGGGAAGCTGAGACCATACTTTTTCGATCACCAGGTCGAGGTTCTCACATCCCTGCCACTGCGAAATGTGCTCCACCTACCAGACACTTCAGGTCGATGTCTCAAATGGGCCATTGAGGTCGGGCAATACGGAGTAACGTACGCGCCACGACCTGCAGTTAAGGCCCAAGCACTGGCCGATTTCTTAGTCGAGCTCACATTCCCTTCTGAAGCAGGGAGTTCGGGTAGTTTGTCATGGGAGCTATTCATAGATGGGTCGGCGACCTCTCACAAGTCGGGAGCCAGTCTTGTTTTAATGAGCCCTGGGGTATCTCATTCCAGAACGCCATCACTTTCAATTTTCCCGCAACGAATAATGAGGCCGAATATGAGGCGCTCATTAGCGGCTTAGAAATGGCAACAGCCATGGGCGTCAAGAGATTGCAAGTCCATACTGACTCCCAGCTCGTGGTCTGCCAAGTTTCGGGGGAGTACGAGGCTCGGGATGATAGGATGGCGACCTATAAGGAAATTGTAAAAACATTATGCCTAAAGTTCGCACAAATCCATGTCAAGCTGATACCGAGAGAACAGAACTCACTAGCCGATGCTTTAGCTCAGTTGGCAACCTTCGAAGGATCACCAGACATGAAAGATATCACCATCACGACACTTCCCCACCCATCCACCGCGCAAGTAACCATAACAACATTAGAAACCTCGGTGTCGAACTGGATGACACCCATCATGGAATATTTGATAAGCGGCCTATTGCCACCCGATCGCGTCCAAGCTCGACAGTTGCAGTTACGGGCCGCCCGATACACAATGATCAGCGGAGAGTTATACAAGCGAGGATTAGGCATGCCCCTACTTTGATGTATCACACCCGAACAAGGTCAAGTCATTCTATGAGAAATACACGAAGGGGCATGCGGAAACCACACTGGGGGGGAGTCATTGGCCCACAAAACCACAAAGTAGGGATATTTTTGGCCTACCCTAAGGGTCGACGTTATCGTCTTCGCCCACAAATGTCACAAATGCCAGATCTATGCTCCCTCCATCAAGGTCACACCAGAAGAACTCACAAGTATCCTCAGTCTGTGGCCTTTTGCGAAGTGGGGGATAGACATCATTAGGCCACTCCCAACGGCCCCAGGATCGGTCAAGTATGCCCTGGTAGCGGTGGATTACTTCACAAAATGGGCCGAGGCTGAGGGAAATGGACTAGCGAGCTCCCAGATGTGTTGTGGTCATACAGAACGACCTGTAGAAATTCAACGGGCAAAAACCCTTACTCGCTAGCCTTCGGAACTGAGGTAGTTATGCCCGCGGAAGTCAACTTCCCGACCTTCCGAACCAGCCAGGTCGCTTTCGATCATAACGATGAGGCCCTGGAAAGGAACCTTGACCTACTCGAGGAAAAACGATTGGAGGAAACATGAGAAACGCTAGATACAAGTAGAGGTCGGAGAGGTATTACAACTCTAAGGTGCGACTTCGACATTTTAAGGTCGGGGACCTAGTGCTGAAAAAGATACTCGGAGACTCAAAAGGTGCCCTCGGTCCAAACTAGGAGGGTCCATTCCAAATATCGAAGGTCCTACCAAACGGGGCATACAAGCTCAAGAAAGCAGATGGGACCAAGGCCCAATATCCATGGAATGCAACTCATCTGAAGAAGTATTATCAATAGATTTACACCTTTGTACTGATCACATCAATGTAAACAAAAGTTTTTTTGATAACAATAATTCTCTATTCTACTTGGAAGGAAAATTCCTGTGTAAACCAAATGGGTCGCATGAAAGAATGATGGATAACATGCAGGCCGCATGAAATACATATCGATAAGATGTGAACCCGAGGTGCGACTTTTGAAATACCGAAGAATAAGTCGCAACCCTTTAGGGTGCGATAAATCCCGACTTTGTAAGACGATTAAGCAAATGTCCAGTAAACAAGTCGCGTAAACATTAAGACGACAAGGACTAAGAAAAAATCGCATAAGGAAATCGAGTCAACACAACAAAGGAATTAAAAAGGAGAATTTCATTAATAAAGACCCGGAGGTAGGGGAGAACCCCATTACAATAGACCCAGAGGTCGGTAAAAAGAAGCATTCCAATACAATACATTTTTTGGAGGCGAGCTAGAGACCTGGTCTATACTACGGAGCTACTCGAACTGGCGACTTGGTCTGTACTACATTGTTACTAGGGTAGCGGCTCTCTGATATGGAGGTCGCTGAGGAAGATGCTGCAAAACTATCAGAAAATGATGTTTTAACATCCGAGAAGTGTCAGATGCTGCAATGGGACTTCTCGCGTTAAATGAACACGAGTGTCATACATGTGGTGCAAAAAATTCAAGGGATTGTGAAGGGCATTTTGGCCTGACCGGATTCGCATATACAATACTAAATCCATATTACAGGTCAGGAAATGCCCATCACCACTAATCCCATCATCCCGATCGGCGCCCAAAGCGCAGAGGACTGGGGCACCTCCGTCATGGCGGCGACAAATTCGTCGTCTAGGTGACAGCAAAACTTGGCAATGACCGTATGGTCATCCTCTGATGAAGGCAAGATCAGAAACGGGGGAAATGCAGGGATGAACTGAATATCGGAGGCCATATGTATAGAGAGGGAGAAGCCCATCGCCGGAGGGTGCCTCAAAGTGGGGGACTCACCAGAATCGCCCATAACTAAGCTTGGGGACGATGTATGGGGAGAGCAGAGGGGGGACAATGTGTGTTGTATCTCTGAAAATCCCGCCCTATTTATAGATGAAAGGCGGGGGAGAAAATGCAATATTTTGACTCTCGAGGCCCCCCGCGGAAAGTGAGGCTGCGCGGGTAGCGCGTAAGAGACACGCGATCGCTGGTTGGGCGAGCTTGCGGCTTAAAACGCACCTGCCCGCCAAACCATCATTGCAATTCTGTCACACGTCAAGACGATTTGGGAGATCGAGGCGACTGTACAACTCCCCAAGGACGAAGATTTGACTCGGGCACATGTCCCGAGGTCAACTTGCCATAGGCCGGTGAACATCGACGGTTCAAGACAAGGCCCCAAAGCAAGCTTGCGACCTCGTCTTGAGGGACAATTGTTGTAAGGGGAAATGACCCGCCCTGAGGAAGGCCGAGGGTTGAACCTTCTTGTGGTCAGCTTATTATCCGACTTCATCCAGCTAGAGCAAGACTTGAAGCGACCTCGAAAGGTCGGTAAGTCGTGGGAAGTTTGGGAAGCTACGCAGGTCGCGGGGGCGGCTTGGGATAGCAAAAAGGTCGCAAAGCGACTTGGGAGAACCCGAAAGTCGGGACCGACTATGTCTCGAGCTCAGTTGAAGATAAACATGGAAAAGATTTGGGTAGTTAGTGAGGCGGATTTCTCGGGGTATAATCAGGGTAAATGTATCTGTGAGCACGACTTGCGGGACAAAAAAAGAAATCATGTGCCTGGGGGCCGAAACCCTAGGTTGGTCCACGAGATGAAGCCCACGAAAACTGTAACCCTAGTTCTGTGTCTATAAATATAACTTGTATTGCACATTGTAAAGGATCGAAGCCTTAGTATCCTAGGCAAAAATTATAAATAAAATATCCTGGTTTGGGGCCCCCAGACGTAGTCTATTTCATGGACAAACTGAGTAATCAAATTGCGTGTTATTTATTGTTTTCGTCATTATATTGATCGGTGTCTATCGAATTACTTGTTTGTTCATCGGTAATCAAACCGGGTACAACACCAGCCAATCTCCTCTGATCTTATCCCATTCTGGCAACCAGTTTTTCTTCAAAACAAGAATGTCTTTCACTGGAGAAGGTATGGCCTTTTCTTCCCAGGCAATATCTTTTGCTGGAGCCGCCTTTTTCCTCATCCTCCTGACATATCTGGTCGCAAGGCCTTTGCTCTCGGCCAATTTCTTCTTTTTAATAGCAGCGTCAATCACTGACTGTCTGGCCTTCATTTCTTCTTGTTGAGCCGGAGTCAGTTGTGATCTAGACTGTGTCTGTATCTGAGGTTGAGAAGTAACCATAATCTGCTTTCCCTTGGCCTGATCCTTCTTTCTTATTTCAGCTTCTGCAGATTTGTCTTCCATAATCAACTTCTTTGCCAGCTCAAGGCTCTTGGCCTGATCTTCTGCGTCATATCTTTTCTGAACGTTAGATGAGAAGTCCTCGATCTTATCCACTCTCTGAACTACCTCAGATAAGACGGATTTCTATTCAGAAATTGCCTTCCCTTGAGCAGCAATGTCCTCTCCATGATTTTCAACTGTTTCAATGATTTCCACCAGTTTGGTGTCAGATAAACCAACAGTTGATACAACATTTTCTGGCATGGCAGCAGATGATGCTTGAGGAGGAGTTGGTTCAGATGTTCTGGTAACTGGAACAGAGGCGATTATCTGCATCTGTTTTTCCTTCTCCTGTTTTTCCTCCTCTTCCCCCTTTTTTGTTGCATCAAAAAGGTTAGTGAGTCTGGCATTCAGGGCATTGAATTGATGTCTCAATTCATCCTTAACCTCTTCGACTGCAAGCGGGGTTATCTTGACTGTAGAAGCAGTTGACACAGGGCCCAGCAATCCATTCAAACCATCTTCAATGGACTTTCCTGCCCGTTTAATTGATGCCTCAAATCGCTTCCATCCTGCGTCTAGGCACGTGTCTGTCCTTTCCAGAAAGGACCAGGCACTTTCTAGCAGCTTGCCAAGATCAAATAGCATTGACTCGTGGAGACTGAGCTTCTCTGTGACTGGGTCGACACGTTTTATCACAGATTCCATGATGACGTCATGTAAATGTAGCAGTCTGTCCACAGTCGCTGATCTTTCTGCTTCAACGAGTGCATGTTGTTCTTCTCTGAACTTGGCCATTATGTCAGTTGCCAGAGTGTGAAATTGAGTTTCAATGGATGATTGTACCCCATCTTGAATGGTTTTCGAAATACGATCCAGGATAACAGCATCAATAGCAACAGACCTGCCAGATGTTGATGCCTCGCCGGGTAAGGTCACATCTGCATCACCCATACCTGGTTCATCGGCAGCTCCCTCAATATCTTCATCAAAGTAAGGTTCTTCTGTCTCTTCAACCTCTCTGGCAATCCCAAACCTGTCATGAATTAACCATCTAATATCGTCATTAGAGGCCAATTCAGCTGCACTATCAATTCCACCATTCTCCAAGCATCTCATCTCCAGGTCCACGAAGTAGTCAGATTCGAGAGATTCCATGAGGATCAGAAATTCCACGATGCTTTTCAACCTAACATCCCTCCAGAACACAATATCTTCAATCTTGTGTTGGATGCCAGGGTGATTAATCAAGTCTGGGCACAATCCAAGCAGATACTCCTTTACCTGGTGCTTCCGGATATATAGCACGAGGCTTTCTGAATCTGGAGAAGCAAGCAGGGTTCTGGTGTTGAAAGGATTGTGAGAGATGGAGACAAAGTTGTCAAGTCCCTCTTCTGCTTCGTGCTCCTGCTGAGCAGGTTCTTGTATATTTTCTAAAGATTTGGGAGAGGGTGAAGAAATATGTGATTTACTGGTTGTGGGTTGTGAGGGCTGAGGTTCATCGGATATGGGAGAGTCAGATATGGGTGGGGTTGAGTGATTTGACTGGTGAGGGTGAGGGTGAGAATGATTTGACTGGTGAAGGTGAGGGTGATTTTGAAGTTGGGGTGGGTGATCTTTCTTTCCTGAAAACAGTACTAAGGGGCACAGAGTCAGATGGTGACAATTCCCCAGAATGCTCAACCTCTGCTCCTTCAGCTACCCTTTCTCCTTCTCCTTCCAGCATCTGCTCCTCCCTATCTGCACTTGCAGTTCTCTCAGAACTGACAGCAATCTCCTCCTCTGATTCAAGATGAATCAGCTCCTCTACTTTTTCCACATTCTGAGTAGGGCCGGGAACCTTCTTCAGAAGAGTTGTGATCCTCTTCTGACATTTTTCTGGCACTTCTGGTTTCTTGGCCAGGACCTTTCTTTTCAGTCTTTTCTCGGGGGTGGCCTTTCCCTGCTCTTCTGACTGAATGGAAGACGTAGTTGCCTTGGTGTCTTTTCCCTTCCCTTCGCCCCTCTGTCTGGGCACATAGGGAGCTGGATCATCATCAGATTGACCAGGCAGGCTTTCATTCTTACTCAGAATTGCTTTAAATTTGGCCAAGTAAACCTTCTTGCCATCCTCATTCCATTCAAAATTATCTGGTAGCTTGTCTGAAAGAATAATGGAGACTTTGTGGATGAAGGAACACTTGGACGATAGATAAACCTCGTTCCGGTCATTCAGAGCAAATTTTGTTGTCTCTTTCAGCAACGTGGACTTGAACTTCCCTAGCCAGTCGACATCATTGGCTTTCTTGATGATAGCAGTCATGACACCGATCTTATGAGAGGTGTCGACATCAAGACTGTATGTGATGCATAAGATCACCTTAGAGACAATCTCGAATAAAAGGCGATATTTTAGTTTTAGGAATGGAGCACGAACATTCACCGTTTGTTCTTTGTTGGCTGGTCTTAGAAGCTCAGCCTGAAGAAACTCCTTCTCATTCAAGCCAGATGTGAATGACTCAGGTGATATGCTTCCTTGACGTAGACCAAAGATCCTTCGAATATCATTATCCGTTACTATTATCTCCTTCCCGCTGACATATGAGATGAGCTTTTCATCATCATCATCATCCATCCGTAAGTTGAATAGAAACTCGAGGGCCTCATATGTGTGTACTACGTCCTGATGGCGATAGCAGTACTGATCCAGACTACAGGTACGAAGGCACTCCAGGATCTCCAAAGACTCGGAATCTGAGGTGACAGAGAACATAACAAACTTCTCATCAATGATGTCCATTTTCATTGACGCGAAGTTGCAAATCTTTTTGCCTTGTCCTTGTCGGGAATTGAGTTGTGCCATTTCTGTGAAACAAGTGAAAATTTAGGGATGAGTCTAAGTAGATTATTTAAATAACCACAGACAAACTAGCAGTCCTAATTTATAAAGCGAGTAAATTTCGCACAGACTCATTATTAAGCATGTACGCATTTAGAATTTGCCAAGAACACAATATCGTAATAAAATCTATTTCCAGAAATCAGTAACACAATTTGTAAGCGTAGATAAGGAATTTTGGACAAAAGGTGAAACCAATAGAATATCGCAAGAACATATTCAGTAAATTTACCAATTAATGATTCGAAACTTTGAAATATTGAAGAATGAATAAATTGTTTGGAAGTATGAGATTGTGTTCGCAGAAGAATTTTCTCTCAAGGATTTTGTAGTTTTAAAAATGTGAAAGGTTTTCTGGAAATTGAGTTAGGGTTTTTATAAAGCGAGGGAAAACTTTTAGCACGATTCCCCATAAATACTCAAGTATCTGTGTTTTGAAATCAACGACTGAGATTGAGCGGCCGTAAAGTATTTTAATCGTGTGGTTGTGAAAAGTAGTCCGCTCGTATTTTGGACGCGAAATCTTGCAATAAATACCATTAAATACATATTCCCACGTCCGCGATTTAATGTTTGCGGTCAAGATACGTCATAAAGTTAAGACAACAATAATAAAATCATTTAATTAGATAATTCATATATTATGAATCGATAAAAGTAAATCGAAACGATGTCGATCGATTGATATTGTAATCAATCGATTACCACTTTGATATGATCCGATTGGCTTTCGACATCATTGACCGACCGATGGTAGCCTAGTCCTTAGTATTTCCCAACAATGTCCCACTTATCTGATCAGATTTCTTCTGATCCAATCTGATCAGTTCCCCCTTCATCTGATATTTGTTTTCTGATCAGTCCTTTACTGATCTTTTTGATCAGTTGAGGTACCTTACTCAACTGATCCTTCTTATCTGGTTAATCTCTTAACCAACTGGTCCTGGAGACCAGTCCACCAAACATTTCTGGTGCACTTTCTCCTAAGTCCAGAAGTCCTAGCTCATTACATAGTTCTCTGAATCTGACTTCAGCTAGTGGCTTGGTTAAGATATCAACTCTCTACTTATCAGTATGGATCTTTTCCATTCTGATGTTCTTCTTTTCCACGTGATCTCTTATAAAATGATGTCTGACATCCACATGCTTGCATCTTGTATGTAAAACAGGATTCTGAGTTATTGCAATAGTACTATTACTATCACAGAATATAGGCACATTCGTAGCTACAATGTTATAATCCCTCAGCTGCTGACTAAGCCAGAGTAGTTGGGAACAACAGCTTCCTGCAGCCATATATTCTGCTTCGGTAGTAGATGTGGCAACAGATGTCTGCTTCTTTGAAAACCAAGAGATCAGTTTGCTTCCTAAGAACTGACATGTTCCTGAGGTTGATTTTCTGTCTATTCTGCAACCTCCATAATCAGAATCAGAATACCCACTAAGCTCTAGATTATCATCTGATGGGTAGAATAAATCAAGGTTTACTGTCCCCTTCAGATACTTAAGAATTCGCTTAACTGCTTCCAGGTGGCTTTGCATTGGATTCACCTGAAATCTGGCACATACACCTACTGCAAATGTTATATCTGGTCTACTGGCAGTCAGGTATAGTAGAGATCCAATGAGAGCCCTATATTCTTTCTGATTAGTTTTCAGACCATTCTCATCTGGATCCATCTTGAATCCAATCATCATAGGAATTTTGGCTTCCTTACTGTTCTGAATTCCAAACTTAGCCAACAAATTCTTAGTATAATTTGCCTGACAGATGAATATTCCTTCTGTACTTTGCTTAACTTGAAGACCCATAAAATAATTTATCTGACCCATCATGGACATTTCAAATTTCCCTTGCATCAGTTTGCTGAAGCTATCACATAGGTTCTTGTTGGGAGATCCGAAAATAATATCGTCCACATAGATCTGAACCATCAGAATATCTTCTCCATCTTCTATTCTGAATAAGGTTCTATTTACTACTCCTTTAGTGAATCCACTGTTTATCAAGAACTGAGAGAGTGTATCATACCAAGCTCGAGGAGCTTGTTTCAGGCCATAAAGAGCTTTTCTTAAACGGTGCACCTGGTTGCCTTTTTCAAAGCCAGAAGGTTGTTCAACATAAACTTCCTTAGCTAGTACCCCACTTAAAAATGCACTCTTAACATCCATCTTATACACAATAAACTCTCTGTGGGCAGCATATGCCAGAAACAGCCGGATGGCTTCCAGGCGAGCGACTGGTGCAAAGGTCTCATCATAATCAATTCCTTCTGATTGTGAATACCCCTTAGCAACAAGTCTTACTTTATTTCTGGTTATGATATTGTTCTCATCTCTCTTGTTCTTGAATACCCACCTGGTGCCTATCACATCTTGATGAGTTGGTCTGTCCACCAGCTTCCACACTTGATTCCTTTCAAACTGCTCTAGTTCTTCTTGCATAGCTAGTATCCAGCTGGCATCTTGTAGAGCTTCTTCTATAGTGGTTGGTTCCTTCAAAGACAGATAACAACAATACATGGCACTTTCACCAACCTGATGTCTAGTTTGGACTCGGGCATTCAGATTGCCAATTATCAGATCAGTCGGATGGTCACTTAGCCTTCTTTTCTGATGTATATCAGTTTGTATATTATCATCCTCATCTGATATTGAGTCACTAGTGGTTGGGAGTGGTGCAGTAATAGGATCCACTTGACATGGACAAGTCTCAGCTGATGTTGGAATCATCATATGCTGATGTCTGTCCATAAGAACATCAGGTGTTCCCCCTAAACCAGATGGTTCAGTTGATACTGTCTCAGTTGTACCAGCTTCTTCATTAACAGTTGTATGTACCTTTGGGTCTGATTGACCTGGTGAATAAGTAAGATCAAGCTTTGTGACATACACTGTTACGTGATCTGATCCCTTGTCTTTGATACTCAACTGATCCATTTTCTGTGCATCAGGTACCGGTTGATCTGGTCCAAATAAATCCATATGGAGCAGTTGCAATACTCTGCTGGATGCTGGTACTGGGATTCCCTTGAATGAGGCTTTAACCTATTTTCCCTTCTGACATGCGACTCATGTCTGATCCTTAGAGAATACCTCATTCGGGAGACTCTCAACCAAAGACATCCTTGCTATCTTGTTAAGAGTTTTAAAGTTCAGATGACTCATTCTCTTGTGCCAGAGTCAACTGCTGCTTTTGGAACTCTTAACAATCAGACATGCATTTCTTGGATAACTGTCCCAATCTGCAATGTAGATTGTTCCCTTCCTTGAACCATTTAACAGAATCTGTTGAGTAGCTCGATTCTTGATAGTGCACTAATCAGTCAAGAACTCAACACTGAATCCGTTGTCGCAAAATTGTGAAACCGATAACAGGTTATGCTTTAAACCATTGACATACGAGACTCCAGTAACCTGTACATCATCATTCTCTAAGGTTCTGAATCCTCTGGTAAAACCAAAGTTATCATCACCAAAGAGTACACGTGGGCCTTCTTGTTCAGTGTATGAGCAGAGGAGATGTTTGTTTCTAGTCATGTGCCTTGAGCATCCACTATCGATGTACCAGATAGTTGCTTGTACACCTCCTTTATTGGCCAAACCCACGCGAACCTGCAATCAGATCAGGCTTTAGGTACCCCAGTAGAATCGGGTCCTGGGGGTTAGAAATATCTTTCGGGATCCAAACAAATCTGGCACCCTTGTTGAAAACAGAGGGCTTGATTTGTCTCCCATAAACATCTACATAATCATACGTCTCTTCATATGCAATATGGTCAGTATGATCATTAGTGTGAGCCTTGGATGAATCAGAAGACTTGGGATTTTTTATTGTTTTTTTTCTTCTTTTAATCCAGTTGGGCTCGGTGCAGCAGCCCTAGGTTTCTGATTGTAAGGGTAGGTATGACTGCTACCATTAAAAAATTCATATCTTTTTGGCATAGATGGTCTTAGCAGTTTACCCTTAGCTTGCTTGTTAGGCAGCTTGACCTAATTAGGTTTCAGATCAGATTTTCCCTTGAGAGGTAGTCTTTTTTTATTCCTAATCTGCTGATCAAGTTGAGGTCTCTTCAGAAGAACAAGGCTCTTCTGTTGATTTCTCGGCTGATGTATTATCAGTTGGGGTCCATTTATGTACCCTTTCTGATCCGACACTTGCCTTGCCTGGTCAGCTAATCATTTTCCCTTATCTGATACAAATTTTGCTTTTCGTGTATCTTGATCAGAAACTCGTTTGATTACACTTTTCTGAAGTGAGCCAGACGGGGATTTTGAGGATGTAGAAGGGTTTTCATACCCAATTCCCTTCTTATTAGTTGACGTACGAAAATAGTTGTTCAGATCTTGAACGGTCTTAGATAATTTTGTGAAAACCTCTATTATCTTACGCAAACTATCCTCGGTAACTTTTAGACTCTCATGCAATCGGAAGAGTTCATCAAACTTAGTTTGGAGGATTTTGAGATCATCAGCTTGCTGTTTGTTAATGGCTAGCTGTTCCTTAATCAGTTTATCTTGATCAGAATAACTGACTTTCAGAAGCTCCAGTTCTGCAGTCATTTTCTGAACAGTCTCAACT
This sequence comes from Stenogyne calaminthoides, assembly GCA_037126765.1. Lineage (NCBI taxonomy): Eukaryota > Viridiplantae > Streptophyta > Magnoliopsida > Lamiales > Lamiaceae > Stenogyne > Stenogyne calaminthoides. The sequence goes on from JBBCBC010000133.1 coordinate 96,753, forward strand.
GATTTAAGTTCATTAGCTTTTCTTGCAGCATTATTTTTAATAAGCTGATTGTTCTCTGACCTCAGCTTATCGTTCTCAGCTTGCACTATAGTATAAGTGTCTACTGCATTAGAGAGATCATCAAGTAATTGCTCATTGTAGAGCTGCAGATCAATCTCTCCAGCAGGTGTGCTCAGCACAACAGGTGTGGAAACATAAAACACAGAAGGTTTAGATGATACCTCAGAATTATCAGCATCCTTGGCCATGAGGCAGATGTCGTCATCAGATGAGAACATCAGATCATCTATGTTGTTGAAATCATCAGCATTGCTCATCAGACAGAAGTCTTCTACAGATGAGTAACAAGAATCCTCTGAAGGCAGATAAGAATAATCAATCCCAGATGTATCAGCAACCATGGCTTTTCTGTCTTTGTATCGTTGCTCTCTTCTGTTCCGCTTGTCTTCTCTTTCTTTCGGAGTCAGGTCAGGGCAGTCTGCACTGTAGTGATCTGATTTCTGACAGTTGAAACACGCTCCTCATTCCACGGAACTTCTTCTTCCAGGTGAGTCATTCCGTCTGTAGAATCTATCAGGTGACTTTCCAGTTTGCCTGTGATCAGAATTCCTCCTTTCTGATCTGTTGTCTCTTCTTTCGTCAGATCGATCATCTCTTTTCTTATTCTCTCTTGCGATCCTCCCTATGATCATCTCTTTTGTCATCAGATATGTTTCTTTCTTGTGATCTGTCAGTTGACCTCCTATCTCTTCCTCTGCTGTTCTGATAGTCTGTAGAATTTTTTATATTTACCCAGTTGAATGTTGGATCTTTCAAGTTTTCTGGTCAGCAAAGCAATCAGTTCTGTCTGACTTATGATGTTTCCAGCAGGTTCAGTAGACTTTGAGCTGCTTCCGGCTGCTTTGAATGCAACTGCTTTTGATGTGGCAGGTGTGGCTTCGGCAGACAACTCATCATCTTCTTCTTGCCCTCTTTCAATCAGATCAAATTCATGGGCTTTAAGTCTTAGAAACAGGTTGCTTGGCTTTATCTTTGCAATATCTTGACAATCTTTTATCACAGTAACTTTCATATCCCATTTCTTTGTCAGTGATCTCAAGATCTTGTAGTTGATGTCTTTGTCTGACATTTCTCGTCCCAGTTCCCTAAGCTTGTTGACAGACATGGTGATTATTCCATCGAGCTAATTTATGGTCTCATTAGGCAGCATCTTGAGTTTCTCAAACTTTACCAGTTCGCCTTGCAGTCTGATGTCCTTGATCAGATCATTTCCTTCGCACATCTCAGCAAGTGTATCCCACATCTGTTTGGTTGTCTTGAGATACTTGATTTTCTCTCTAGTTATCGTGTCCATCGTCTTCATAATGATATGTCTGGCCACAATATCCAGATTGGATAATTTTCTCTCCTCGGTATCCATCAGAGAAGGACTCTTTCTGATTCTGGCTCCAACTGGAAATTCTGGATCACCCCCTTCAGCTGGATTGTTGTAGTAGATGATGATGGGTCCTTGTTCAAGAACTTCCATCATTCTGCTGCTTATAGCTCCCAGATGGTTGCTCATGAGTATGGTCCAGTCTGCATACTCATCAATAGAAAACTTAGGTAGATCATGATACATACCAGAGGTATTATCCATGCTGATTGTGAGTTTTGAAAACAAATGAATTTAAATAACAGGCTTTTCAAGATCTGTTCAAGTGACCACAATGGTTCTTCCTCAAGAACCGTTGATACTCAAAGCCAGTGGTCCGTAGAACCACTGCTCTGATACCACTTGTAGGTTCCGAATGGGTTTTGTGAGGGCAGAAGTCTAGAGGGGATGGGTGAATAGACTTCTGAAAACTTTTCGTGCAAGATCAGATGTGAAAGCAAGTTGCCTGATCAGAGTGCGAGTGAATAAGTTTGGACTGATATCCAACTTACTGATCGCCTGAAGGAAGATCAGTTCGGTGTCTATCAGTTTAACTGATGTGTGGAAGCTAAGTTTTAACCCGTGCGAAAAACCAGTTTTATAGAATCAGATTCTGCTTGTTTGTTTTCACTCAAATGACAAAGTGTCAAGCTGATCAGATCAGTTGCTTGATGCAGAACTGATCTAGACTCAGAATATGTATGCAATATCAAATCTGGTATTGTGCTATAGTGTAAAGCAGGTAAAGCAGATTAAACACACAAGATTTTATAGTGGTTCGGACAACCAGTCCTACGTCCACTCTTCCCTATCAGCAGGGGCACCAACTAACCAACTGGACTTAGTTTAATGTGTTAGTCCAACACAGTACAACAGATGTTTAAGGATTTCTCACTCAACCGATCCCAGAAATCAGAAACTAGAAACCCTAGTCTGAAATCTTGCAAAACAAACTTAACCTAACTTTTGGGTTTGGATAAAGATTTATTGTTGTTCCAACTGGAAATCTATCCTAGTATTTGTGTAGCCTAAAGCTAGAGGATGAGATTTCTATGCTAAGAACAATGGGATGAACACTTAGAAATATTCTTCAAATTTTTGTTCTTCGTGCGGAAATTTGCTTGTGCTTGAGCTTGATGATAATTTCCTTGTCTTCACTATGAAGTATGATCCCATATTTATAGACCTCGAAATCATAGAGCCGTTGGAGAGCAATTTGAATTTCAGGCTATATTTGGTAGTTTGCAGGCTTGATGTGACGTGCTTCAGGAACGGCATGGCCAAAAGCATGTATGTTTGTCCTTTCTAGCCGTTTGACTATGCAGTGCCGAATCCCGCATTATCAGCTCCATACGTACGTGTCTCGTTCTTATTGGTTAACAAGTACACTCTATTCAGTGTTTGTTCTACCAACTAAGATTGACATTCTTCTTGTCTGATTGACAACGTATGATCTGGTGCAACATCAGTTGACACCTGGTGTGAGCTGACCTGATCAGATAAAACTGATCAGTCTACCTGATAGAGTCTTCTGATGCAAGTTGTCTTAGCTCAACTAGCAGACTCGACTGATATAGGTCTTCTGGTCTTGATCTTCTGGTAGTCATCTGATCTTCAGGTCTTCTGAGTCTTCGGCTTCATGTCTTCACCCGATCATCTGACTAACTGGTCTTCTGACCCGTCTGGTCTTCTGAATCGTCTGGTCTTTTGACCCGACCTATACATATTGAGTTCCCCCTCAATATGTGACCTATCTTTTACATCAGTTGTCTATACAACTCAGCTGGTCATCATATCCTGATTCTAAGTCATCAGTCAGCTAACAGGTCTGACTGGTCCTATTACAAACTATTTTGGAACTTCCATCAAAACTAACTACAAATTTCCCAACAGTGCTTGTTTATTAAACCATGTGGTTCGAGGTTCAATCCCTAGGTACAACATTTTTCACCTTTTTTCATAATTAATTTTCTTATAAAAAGTGTTACCTTAAGGTCAATGTAGTAACATTTTAAGAGTGTTACCATAAGGTGTTACATTATGACAACACTTTTTTAAAGTGATACATAAAATATAAAAAATGTTACTTTAAACTTTAGACAGCATTAACAAATGCCAAGGGTGCAGAAGTCAGAAATCGCTAGTCGGACGGTTTCTGGCCGCCTAGCGCTTAGGCCGCCTAGATCCGATTTTTTTTTTTTTACATTTTCTGTTTTGTTATGCTATTTATTTGTGGAATTGACTCAAAAAGCCCAACCCAATAAAAACCAAACCCAGTCCAGCCCAAAATGGCATTGACTCAGTCATTGGAAGTTGAAATAAGCGTGCATAATACGCTAAACTTCCCCAGAAACAAACAACACCCCCAAGACACCATCAAATTCCCAACTCTGCACACCAAAACAAAACCTCTACCACGGCGGTGAGGGCGGCGGCAAGTGGGGGAGGCCGAAATAGCAGGAGGCGCGGGCGCAGGTGCGGCGACGCATGGGTGGTGATTTTAGGGTTTGGACATTTTCTCCTTTCTTTCTCTCAAGTCTCAAGCGACATGTTTTCTTTCTCATTCTGATTATATTCCTTTCTTTGAGTTTTTAGTTATAATTAAAAAAAATAGAAAAACCGTCTAACCTTGGAATCGCCTAGACCGATTTGGCAGCCTAGGTGGCGCCCAAGCGCAAAAATGCCTATAGTGACCGATTTGGGGTAACTCGGGGCGCCGGACGGTCGCCTAGGCCGCCTTTTGCATCCCTGACAAATGCAACACCCTTAAAAGTGTTACTTATTTGATATAGTAACACATTATAGCTATTAAGTAGCATATTTTAGGTGTTACATAATGTCATTTATGTTGTAGTGAGATATGTGTAAACATATTTTTATAAATAAAAGCATATAATTTATATTAAAAATTTACAACTTTTAATGAGAATGCACGATTTTAAAACGAAATAATCTGGTTGATTTGGGCTTTGCACAGATTGACGTGGTGTAGTTAAAGACCCCCTCCTTTTGACAACGGATATTATCCGTTGTTTATTACATAAACAGACAACAGAGTGTACGCTAATAGACAACATGTAGTGAATGTTGTCTATTTCGCCTACCACAACGTTGGTAGACAATGAATTATATCCGTTGTCTATTTCGCCAACCACAACGCTAATAGACAACATTATCCGTTTTCTTTTTCATCTACCACAACACAATTTACACTATTTCACAACACATAATATATGTTATTTTCTGAAGAGTAATAATATTTTTCTAATCGTGATATATATTATTTAATTTCATGTAGCAATTAAATACTCAGTTAACAAAAAAACATAAATGAACAAGTACATAATCATTACAAATATATTCCAATATTTCCAAAATATATCCTTAAACAAATTATTCAAATAATTAATTCAAGAATACATTACTAACGGAAAAAAAATAATTAAATCCTAACTACTAATGCCTCAGCTTTTCCATCTTCCATCACCTATCTCTCAAATCAAGCAATTCCTGAAAAATAAGACAATATTCACTAATATTATATGGGAGAATTCTTGGAAAATTGAATGTAGCTCTAAATAACACTGCACACATACGTTAATGAACTGAAAACACTGGAAAAAAAATACAATAATAGATTGTAAATGACAACACTTAAAAGAGTTTATACAATCACAATATGATAGAAGAATCTTGGTTTAAGAAAAACAATTAGAGCTTGTTTGGTAGGGGTTATTAGTGAGTGATATATACACTAACACCCCTAATATGATATTTGGTAGGTCATATACATAAACACATAGGCCCTTTAAAAAGTGAAGGCCCAGTCTCCACTCCACTGAATTCATGTGATAATGGATACCACCTAGGGAGGTGGTATTCATAAAACTATCACTAGTTAAAATCATTTTTTTCAAATTTAACCCTGAGAATATCATAACTTGGAGAAAACTATTTCACATTTTAATCATCGGTATCCACTTTTAACATTTCACCAATCCATCATCTAGTAAACAACTAAACCGGTCCACAATGTAGGAATATTCAATAAAACTAATTTCCATAACCATTTGCACATCATCATACGAATTGTGAAAACTGGAATTAAAAGCAGGAACATTCTTATCCCTGAAATTCCAACTGCCCCATCATGGCCTCCGTGTTTCCACCAGTGTTTCATTTGCACATCATCATCATCGTATGAATTCGGCAAGTTGCAAAGTCGTTGGCGACTCAAAGGAATAAGTTGCAGAGTGGTTGGTGTCTCATAGGAATATGGAGAAGATGAATGGGAGGGGTGGGGTCGTGGGTGGGTGGGTGTTGAGGGTAGTAATCAGGGGCGGAGCTAGGATTTAAGCTTTGGGGGGGCCGATCGTGAAGTCAAACTTTTATATATATAGTATGGTAACATTTTAGTATTGCATATATACTTATGGTTAAATATCTTAAAATACATCATTACATAAAAT